>CM043699.1:68510637-68828137 GCA_023935145.1 Bretschneidera sinensis | reverse complement strand
TTCCTTTCACGTAATAAAGTATTAGAGAAGAATTTTTCTATTCCATATTTTTTCAGTTAATGGTTTAGTTTTTCACTTCTGAGTTTGGATACTTTTTTTATATTACTCTCCTCTATTCAATCGTGAAAGTTTTTTTAGGTTAATGTTTTAGTTTTTCACTTCTAGTTTGGATTGGAAACCTCTTTGGTGGGTTTTTATATAAATATTTATATGCTGTAATCTTCTTAGTTTTTTTTCTTTTTTTTGGTTGATTGTCTTAACCTATAGACATAACTCTTTAGTAATTGAACCACGTTCTATACATTTTTGATGAAAAGGAGAAAAGGGAGGTCCTGTTTAATAGAAAGCTTCTAACAAACCATCTTTTCAAGAAGTAATGAAGAACACGTTTTGATTGGTATGGAGAATGCCAAAAAGGATTTATATTAGGGAAATTGGTTATGGTGTGCCCTTGTTTGATACAAATCGAACTGATTCGAAACACGTGTTGAAGAACTCTTCATGGACTTAATGAAAATTTGCTATTGTTGAATGATTTTGTGAGAGATGTCAAGCTATTAAATAATAGTTTTGTACAAGTTTAATCTTCTGCTTTGTGACATGAATAGAGAAGTCTGATCATTCACAATGATATGGACAAGTTTGAAGTGGTTGATGCGACAGAGGGATTGTTCGATGGGGATATTCATAAAAAATAGGGTGGTTTTAGAGTTAGAAAACCTCTAATGATGGGAATTGCTAATAACCAATGTGGAGGCTTCACTGATTTCTATGTGCTTCAAACATTGATGATTACATAGTCTCTATTTATTTTTTAACTTTTGTGGTATTATTGGATTTGTTGAGAGAGACTATGAGAAAGTGAAGAGGAATGTAATAAAAGGTATAAATTGAGGCTTTAGTTTGATTCTTATCTTTGTGCTAGCATGCATAAATACATGGGCGGGCAAAGTTTGTGGTTGATATGAAAGGAGACCATATTGAATGAAGCTTCCATGTGCTAGCAGCTCACTTGGTGAAGAGAGGCATAGGATGCAGTGTTATCTAAGGATAAGAGTGATATGGCTGATGTTGATTCTATTGATGTTGTAGATATTGTTCAAAATCTAAGATGCCACAAGAAATTAAGAGATTTGTGAAAGAAGATAATGTCTAATTTGTTTTGGATGATCCCGTGGAATATGTTGTAATCTATTGGTCACACAAAAACAAAGGAAAGATAAGATTTTTAAGATCAGGAGGGACTATTTGGTAGGCACGAGACTTCAGAAAATTCTAATATGGGGAGTGCATTTGTCACGATTCGCACCATTGAGCACGGCGCTAAACGTGACTTTGGCCTAGTGTAGGCATCGAGGTACTAGGCGTCAAGATGTTAGGCATCGAAGTACTAGGTGTCGAGGTGCTAGGCATCGAAGTACTAGGCGTCGAGCTACTAGGTGTCGACGTGCTAGAGTTGTCACGATGGCATTTTCATAAATAAGTGTGTCGAGCTACTAGGCGTCGAGCTACTAGGTGTCAATGTGCAAGAGTTGCCACGATGGCATTTTCGTAAATTAGTGCGAAGTGTCGAGCTACTAGGTGTCGACGAGCTAGAGTTGGCATGATGATATTTTTTGTAAATATGGTCTAAAGTGAGAGATAAATAATTGGAATTTTTATGATGTATCTTTAAAATTCTAGTCGTGTATTGGCGTTTTCGGAATTGACTTTTGATGAAACCTTGATTTAGTAGGGACATATGATGGCTCAAGCATCAAGGATGTTTCTCCTAGCAAAGTTGGAAATGACTTAATACTCTTTAAGGGGGTGAGCGCGGTGTTTACAGTTTTCAAGTTGCTTGTAAGTGTCAAACTACTTGTGGGTGTCGAGGAGCTTGACTCGACGAGATTTCTTGGAATGTTGCTTAGTGGTGCCCCCTACACCAAACAACGTGTTTGTGGTGTTGCTAGTTGAAGTAATCTATAAATTCACTTTGGACAGGGAAAATATGGTGCCGGGCTCTCCACTATCCTCAGTGTCACACCGGTCGGTGCAAGCATATCACACTCATAATTCTAATGGGCATTGTAAATCAGAGGAGTTTACTACTAGAGCTAGGTTAAGAGCTTTAGGTGTATTAGGGTTTTGGGTTGTCAAGTAGAGAACACTTTCAAATAAAGCTAGGTTGAGAGCTTTGGATATATTGGAGCTTTTGGGTTGTGGGTAGTGAGAGTTTAACAACTTTGCTCTTCTTAAAGTTGCAATTGATTAATAAAATAGTGAAATTGTTTGGTGGACCACATAGGCAAAGAGGTTGCCGAACCATATTAATTATTATTGTTTTTGTTATTTGTTTGTTTTTGTTATTTAATTATTGTGGTTGTGTTTTTCACTTAAAATTTGAGTAGGTGGATTTTAGAGGTAAAATCGCACACCAAATCACCCAAGGAAACATGGAGTGCAAGTTCTAGGCCACCTAAAAGGGTGTGGGGTCTTTATGAGCGAGAAGCTTCATGGACAATATTAGTGGAGTGGAAATGCCAATATTGTGCTATTCTTCTGTGTTACTGAAAATTGGAATGAAAAAGAAATAATTCTTATTACATTCTTTAGTCAATACAAGCTGAAAGATTAAATAGGGAAAAGGAGGCAACAGACTGCCAATCAAATCCCTGAAAGTAAGGCAATAAAATAGAAATAAAAAAGATTACAAATCAGATAAGGAAACCCAATAGCTCATCTAATCTTTTCCAAATAAACAGGAATAAAAATAGAATCCTTTCAATTAAGAGAGAAAATTAACACATTTATTCTTTGTTCAAACACGCAATTCTACACTCCCCCTCAAGCTGGGAGTAAATGTTGATCATTCCCAGCTTGGAACTCATTTCTTCAAAGCTTGTCCTTGGCAATGCCTTTGTGAGTACATCTGCTGTTTGTTGATTAGTAGGGATGTAAATTAACCGAATGACTTCTTCTTCGATTTTCTCCTTAATGAAGTGTCTGTCAATTTCAACATGTTTAGTTCGGTCATGATGAACAGGATTCTTGGCTATGCTGATTGCTGCCTGGTTGTCACAGAACATGTTCACAGGCCCTTGAAATGGCATTTTTAATTCTTCTAAAATTCGTTTCAGCCATATACCTTCACATACCCCATGAGCCAATGCTCGAAACTCAGCCTCAGCACTGCTCCTAGCCACAACAGCTTGTTTTTTACTCCGCCAAGTGACCAAATTTCCCCAAACATAAGTACAATATCCAGAAGTTGATCGTCGGTCAGTTATAGAACCAGCCCAATCTGCGTCTGAATATAATTCTATACTCTTGTTGGAATTCTTCCTAAAAAACAATCCCTTTCCTGGTGTCTTCTTGAGGTACTTGAGAATACGGTACACAGCATCAAAATGTTCTTCTGTAGGGTTGTTCATGAATTGACTCACAACACTTACAGAAAAACAAATATCAAGACGAGTATGAGAGAGATAAATCAATCTTCCTACTAGTCTTTGATACCTCCCTTTGTCAACTGGTGAGCTTTCTTCTTTCTTTCCCACCTTGTTGATTGGGTCCATGGGAGTCTCTGTAGGTTTATACCCCAACATACCAGTTTCTTTGAGTAAATCCAGGGTGTATTTTCGTTGAGAGATGACAATTCCCTTGCTAGATCGAGCTACCTCCATGCCTAAGAAATACTTAAGGCTTCCAAGGTCTTTGATTTCAAATTCAGTAGCCAAAAACCTTTTTAAACTCACCATTTCTTCCTCAAAGTCTCTTGTCACAATAATGTCATCTACATACACTATTAAAATTGCAATTCTTGAATCTGTAGAATGCTTAAAAAATAGTGTATGGTCAGATTGTCCTTGAGAATACCCTTGCTTCTTTACTGCCTTAGTAAACCTGTCGAACCATGCTCGAGGGGATTGTTTTAAGCCATATAGTGATTTCCTGAGCTTGCACACTTTATCTCTAGTGCTTGGTTCTTCAAGACCTTGTGGTATCTCCATGTACACTTCTTCTTCAAGATCACCGTTGAGAAAGGCGTTCTTGACATCAAGTTGATTTAAGGGCCAATTCAAGTTGACTGCCAAAGAGATCAGTACACGAACTGTATTCAATTTAGCGACTGGGGCAAAAGTCTCTAAGTAGTCAATGCCATAGGTTTGGGTGAATCCTTTCGCAACAAGCCGAGCCTTGTACCTTTCTATACTTCCATCAGCCTTGTGCTTAACAGTAAAAATCCATTTGCAAGCCACTGGGTGCTTTCCTTGTGGAAGATCTGTGATTTCCCATGTCTCATTTTTCTTCAGTGCCATGATTTCCTCATTAATTGCCATTCTCCATTTAGACTTTTGATGAGCTTCTTGAAAGCTTCGAGGAACTTCAATCGAAGATATTTTTGACACAAATGCATGATAGCTAGGTGACAATTTCTCATAAGAGACAAAATTAGCTATAGGATGCTTTGTACAAGATCTTACCCCTTTCCTTATAGCAATAGGCATATGAAGATCATCAGTAGAGATATTAATTGTGTTACCTGATTGTGCTTCAGACAATTCAAGTCTAGGTTCTGACTCTTGGTGTTGCTCAGGTTGTATACGGGCTTCTATATTCTCTTGAGTTTGTGGTCTTGGTCTTCTAGTGTAAACACGTAGCTCTTGACTTATTGCTTCTTGTGTTTTTAGAGAGGGTTCTAGTGATTCTAGTGGTGCATGAGTCTCGGACTCAATTTGTGTTTTGGAGGACTCAGGTTGGGACTCAAACTCGGGTATTTGAACAGACTTAGGAATAGGAGTGGTATTGAAAGTAGTCGTATTGAAAGTAGTCGATGGTGGTGGAGTAGTGATGTTCAAGGTATCAATGCAAAACTGATATTCCTTTGTCTGATTCTCCCCCTGAATATGAGTTTTGGGATAGTAGGGTTGGTTATCAAAAAATGTAGCATCCATGGTATGGTAGAATTTACGATTGATTGGTGAGTAACACTTGTAACCCTTTTGGTTTGGAGAGTATCCCAAAAATATGCATTTAGTAGCCTTTGGATCAAGTTTACTTCGGTTGTGAGGGTAAACATGAACAAACACAGAGCAACCAAAGACACGAAAGGGTATGGTGGATAGGAGTCGAGACAATGGAAAGGCTTTTACAAGAGTGTCATATGGAGTGCTAAATTTGAGAACTCGTGAGGGCATTCTATTGATGAGATAGGCAGCAGTTAGGACAGCCTCACCCAGAAGTGTTTGGGAACATTGGTGGAGAACATGATAGACCGAGTAACTTCAAGGAGATGTCTATTTTTTCTCTCGGCTATTCCATTTTGTTGTGGAGTATCCACATAAGAACTTTGGTGAACTATCCCTTGTTTTTCTAAATACCCCCCAAGAATCAAATTGAAATAGTCCTTTGCATTGTCGGTTCTTAAAATTTGAATTTTTGTTTGAAATTGGGTATTTATCATGGAGTGAAATTTTTGAAAAATTGAACTGACTTCAGACTTTTCTTTCATAAGAAAGACCCATGTTATTCTGGTATGATCATCAATAAAGGTCACAAACCACCTGGCACCAGTAACATTATTTATTCGAGAGGGTCCCCAAATGTCACTATGAATTATAGTAAAGGGACGAGAAGATTTGTAAGGTTGAAGAGCATAACTATTTCTGACATGTTTTGATATCTGACAAATTTCACATTGAAAATACTTTGGCTTTTTATTCTGAAATAATTCTGGAAATAGTTTTTCATGATACATGAAATTGGGATGACCTAACCTATAGTGCCATAACATGATTGCACTATCATTTTTATTCAATGCAGAAATAGAAAGAGAATTACCACTTATAGGACACTCTAAAGAAACACAATTAGCATTTTGAACTTGTTTTCCTGGAAGACCTTGACCTTTGAGAATATAGAGTCCCGAACACTCCTTAGCATTGCCAATCATCATCCTCGAACTCAAATCCTGGAAAACACAACATGTAGTGGAGAATTTAGCATCACAATTCATCTCCTTGGTAATTTTACTTACTGACAGCAGATTATAGTTCAAATTTGGTACTAAAAGGACAGATTTTAGTACTAAATCTTTAGAAATCATGATAGAACCTGTTCTAGCAACTTGAGAGGTAGTACCATATGCTATTCTCACAGAAAAATGTTCTTTAATCGGGTTGTATGAGTGGAACAAAGTTTCGTCTCCCGTCATATGATCGGAAGCACCAGAATCAACAATCCATGTGCATGTTTTTTCACATTTAGCATTTAGGGCTTTTGAAAAATTACCTTTTTGTGCAATAGTTCCAGTTCCAACTATTGAGGTCTTTGCAGTTTGTGGCTGTCCAAACATCCTTTGCAAGGTTTCAAGTTGCTCTTTACTGAAACAGTTGCTGTCAGTTGAAGATTTCTCATCAGTAGTAGCAATGTTGCTACGATATTCTTTCTTTTGTTGAAAACGATTTTGAGATGGCTTCCAATCTGCTGGTTTTCCATGAATTTCCCAGCACTTGTCTTTTGTATGTCCTGGTTTACGGCAATGATCACACCATGGCCGCTCTTTTCGAACTCGATTGTCATGGTTCTGTGAATGATTCCCTCGAACTACCAAGGCAGAATTTTCTGTTGCTGTTGAATTATTCATGGTTGGAGAACCCATCATTACCTTCTTCCGAGTTGCCTCTCGCCGAACTTCAAAGAAGGTCTCACGAATACTGGGCATGGGACGTTGACTCATTATGCGACCTCTTACTTCATCCAGATTCCCATTCAGCCCCAGTAAGAATTTGTAAATTCTTTCTTTTTCCACTATTTTTCGATATTTGGTAGTGTCCCCTGGGCAATCCCATTCTGTTGATTCGAGGATATCAAGCTGCTGCCAATACCGAGTAAGAGTGTTGAAATATTGTTGTACCGATAGATCTCCCTGTCTCAGATCGTGCAGTTTTCCTTTTATTTCAAATATTGCTGAAGTATTCTCTCTGTCAGAGTATGTGACTTTGGCTGCTTCCCAAATATCCTTAGCAGTAGTGTAGAACATGAAGTCTTCACCTATGTCAGTGTTCATGGAATTGATCAACCATGACATGACCATGCTGTTTTCTGCCTTCCACACCTTGTATTTTGGATCATCAGAATTTGGAGCTGCCGCTGCACCAGTGAGGTAGTCGTCTTTGCCTTTGCCACAGACAAACATAAGGACTGATTGTGACCATTGAAGAAAGTTATCTCCATTGAGTTTATGTGCTGTGATGGGTATCGCTGAGCCTTTTGTCCCTCCAATAGAGATCGGTACAGTAGTGGGGCTTGAAATCACCCCCGAACTTGACTCAGTTTCTTTCTCGGTTGCCATCCCGTATTTAGTCATCACGGTAGTCAAGGTTCAGAACCTTGCTCTGATACCATGAAAATTGGAATGAAAAAGAAATAATTCTTATTACATTCTTTAGTCAATACAAGCTGAAAGATTAAATAGGGAAAAGGAGGCAACAGACTGCCAATCAAATCTCTGAAAGTAAGGCAATAAAATAGAAACAGAAAAGATTACAAATCAGATAAGGAAACCCAGTAGCTCATCTAATCTTTTCCAAATAAACAGGAATAAAAATAGAATCCCTTCAATTAAGGAAGAAAATTAACACATTTATTCTTTGTTCACACACGCAATTCTACAGTTACTATGAGGGGCGTTTTTGGCTCATCGTTTGGACTTAAATGGGCAAGCAATATGTGTGCTCCCTAAGGCATTGAGGTACTTTGGTGGGTTCTTTGCTTTGGTTACGTGGGTGGGCTAGCATAATTGTTGGAAGCACAATGGGGGCAAACTTGTGTGGTTGTTGGGTCACGTTCTTATGAGCAACATGATGATAGGCAACATCGTGTTGGTGGGTTATCAATTCAAAGGCATTGTGGGTCCATAAGCAAATAGTATGCATGGATGTGAGTGATAGGAAATTTCTAGTATGCGTGCAAGAGTATTGTGTCATGTAATAAGACTTGAATAGTTGTGTAGATACAAAATTATGTATCAATGTAAAAGGTTTTGATGTAATGCTTCCGCATATTGATGATTTACAGTGCGATCTAATTATCGATCGATGTACTTGTATTTATTGATCAATCGGAGGACGAAATGTCTCACCTCGGGATGTTTTGGGTCCTCACAGCATTATAGAAGGTTTTGACAGATGATCATATAGTAGTGATTAAAGGAAATTATGTGGGTATAATGGGCTCCCAAGATGAGCCTAAGCTAGCTAAGTCGGTAAGATCAAGGAAACACTATGGAGCATATAATTGATCCAGACCTTATATACTGAATACAGACACCTTCCATGTAAATCATGAAAAGTGCGGTAATGAGAAGAAAGATTGAAAGCTTTGAACGTGCAAATGGAAATATCCACCAAGAGAAGCAAAACCCGTGTTTTTTCACAGGAGAGGGTGATGGTCAGGATGCGCGAAATAGAAAAAAAGACGTGATTATCTTCCAAATATAGTGGAGGCAAACTAAGTACGAAAGAGAGGAAATGGTTTGTTAGAGGGTATGGGTGATGGCTAAATGGCAGTGGTTGGAACCCAACCCTGTCGACAACCATGAAAGTTCTTAGTTACCCTTCGCTATCTTGTCAAGATGCAAGTTCTCAACTTGTCCACTTGATGGAGACACATATAAATGTGGTTGATATGGATATGATGAAGCATGCACAAGTTGGGTTTTAGGAATGTTGTAGTGGGAAGAGGAAATAGAGTGCTTGATGGACTCTTTGGACTTACTCTAGCTTCCATGGCGCTGTTTGGGTCCCTCTTAAAGAGGGATTAAAGCAATTTTTTCTAAAAAGTTGTTTTAATCCATCTTTAAGAGGATTTCGAATGGCACCTATATGGATGATTTATTAGATATAGATTGTTGTAAACAAGAATGGCATAGTACAAGGTATTACAAGAATCTTGAGGTTAGCTAAATGAGACAATCATGAAAGTTATTATCGTGGTTGAGGGGCATTTTTGGTTTCTGTTAGCTTTGTCTCGACTCTGGAGGTATCTGATGAAATTAGTAGTAACAGTGCAAAGTCACACTCGAGGGAATGAAAGGGGTGGTGAATGAGTGTTTTGTGAAGCTTCAGACGATTTCCATTTGATAGATATATGTTATATTTGTATGGTCTTGACATGGAGTAGTTGGAAAAGAAGGAGAAGAGGGTGTCCTTGAGAGGCTTTGCCATGTGGTGGCAGCCCCATGTTGGATGGCATAATTCCTGATTGCATCAATTCATAATGTCGTTACTAGAAGCTTTAAACATATGATTGTAATGATGTTTGTGGTAAATTTGCACAAGCAAAAAAGAGGAAGCTAGTATTTTGTTTAGAATCGATGTTGCCGAAGCATAAAAATTGTGAAAGTATTGTCACATATGGATGGTGTAGTGGACTTGGAAGTGATGAGGTGCACCAAGTGTGCGAGAAAATAGCAGTGTAATGTGAGAAGGTAGTTTCTGGATAATGAAGATAGATAGCATACAAGTGATCAGATGATTGAGAATTGTTAGTAGACTACTTCACAGAGATCCTTTTTTTTTTTTCATCTTTTAAACCAGAAAGAGCGAAAGTAGCCTTGGAAGCTGTGTACAAGGTTGTCACTGATGTAGGGAAATCCATACTACTGCACTTCGACTAAGAAAGGTATCTAGAAAATGTATTGGAGAAATTTAATGAGTGACAGCAAAGTTGTCAGCACACAGTGGTAAAGGGATCAAATTTTAGTAAAGCAATGCCTTCAAAAGATGAGATATAAAAAAGAGGAAATGAGTAAGACTCCTTATGCTCATGCACCATGCAGTAGGTAACCCATGTTTGCTATTAAAAATAATAGGCCAGATAGTTGTAATGCAGTTAGATTTGAAGTCAATTTCAAGCCAAACTAGGAGGGCATATTTGCAAGTTGTAATAAGGATATTATGATACCATAAAAATGAAAATATGTTTCTGTTGGATGTTCTAAAAATTTTTGGAAACACTGACACAGACTTTACAAGAGCTTTGGATGACGGAAAGTCAACCAGCGCATATGTTTTCTTATTTGTGGAACAACGGTTTTGTAGAGAAGCAAGAAACAAAGACGTGTTGAAAAACAACAATGAAAGCAGAATTTGTGGCATGTAGCATAATTATTAGCAGATCAATAGGGTTAAAGTGCTTTATGGAAAGTCTAAAATAAGGTATATCTAGTAAGGCAGTCAATAGGCGCTGTGATAATAAGTTTGCCATGTCATCAATAAAAAGTGGAGCAAACAGCTCCAAAGGAAAACATGTTGATGTAAATTATCATTATATACAAGAAATAATGAAGAAGGGTGAGATTGGATTCAGTTATATATTATCCGAGGAGATAGTGGTAGACCTCATGACCATGCGGTTGTCTCTGGAGAGATTTAGAAAGCATGTTTTTGCTATGCGAATGACGGTCTTATAGTGAAAGGGTGGCATAGAAAGGCATAAAACAAGATTTGTAGGGATGCCTAGCAAACATATTTGGGGAAGCATCGAGGACGCTCGGGGCCTCGGGTTCAATGCAACTCTCACGCAATATGAGGTCAAGAAATTGGTCTGTAAAAAGTGCTAGGGAGGAAAACAAGGTTTGGGTGCAAAGGTCATACTTTCCCAAAGCCTGGATGTAGGGAATATGGCTTGTTTGACTATTCACTTAGGTTTAAAATGCATTTTAAATCTGTGTGTTTGGATAACACACAGTCATGGTTGCTTTAGGAGAGATGGTTCAGTTGAAGCTGCCAGGGATTTGGTTTGGGAGCCTGAATGTTATTGTTTTTACTCAAATCCAACACACCAGAACTTGGTGTGTTATACCTTTGAGGGCTGAGAAGAAGTCGTATTGCAATGTTATGGCACTAGACAAGGAAGATCATAAATGTAATGGTAGGGCGTGGCTGGGTTAGTGAAATTCACATGCATGTGTGTGCATCCTGTGGTCACTCTCTAGTAGTGTCCTATAGGTGCTTGAGATCTGCTGGTGAATCATGACGTAAAGGAGTGGTTCTATCAGTCTTGTCCATACATTCAATTTGAAATGTGTTTTGATGTTTCAAGAGGCAGCTACTGGCATATTTCTATTGGTGGTCACTCAATAACACGATGGGCATGATCACACCAGAAAGAATGGAACCTAACTTGTCTATTTGGGGAGACATGTCTGTTCTCAATGGTTGTGTCTCTCAAATGCAACACACCTTTTTCGAAGGGTTGGAGCCCTTTGTGAGGAGACACTAGTGAACTTCTGGTACATTATAAATTAGCATCTCCTTAACTAAATCTATCATCCTTCCCTCAAAACTCTACGCAAAATCAACGTTATCTTTAACCTACTATTTCTCTCTTTCTCCTATTTTTTTTTAACCTTACTCTTATTGTAAGATCAATAGTCTAACGACAATAACTTGAAATATTCACATCATATTGGGACCATCATAATTGAAAATAATGAACCCTAAGTTATTAGAGCAACCATGGTAAAGTAACAACTCCCAAGCTTTAAAATCATATATATTTTTGTAATGGTTTTTCTATGGTGAGAATTATTTTTTACTTTCTTTTCTTGCTAGGAGTTTTAGGAAAATTCATCACAAATTTATTGATGATGATGGTCTTTCAAAGTTATTGTTTCTTATTTTGTCAACTACATTAACACCTTCTAATTTATGAACTTGATTTAGAAAGAACAATGAAGGTTTACTGTCCAACATTAATGATCTCAAGATGTAGTAAAATTATTTATCTTGGTTTCAAATGTTATATGTTTTCTTGAATTTAATTTACAAATTTCATAATCAAGACTAGATAATATTATAATTCTAAAATATTTCCATTTGTTACATGAATAATTTAATGAATACATAAAACATAACAAACCAAAATAAAATGAAGATAGACCAAGAGTAATAGATCATCCGACCAAAAAGAGTTCTATAGAAGAGCCTCAAGTATAACATAACACATGAATGACTTTTTTTTTTTGTGTGGGGGGGTTTATTTGTATATCCTATCTAAAATCTTCCATAAATTAATTTTGTTCTATGTTAGGCTCATTTATACTTTGCGACTAAAATTTTTACTTTTTGGGCTATGCTTTGTTTATTATTCACTTGGAGATAATTTAAATTACACATGCTATAATGTTAACTTCAAAGGGGCAAAGTGTTATTTTGTAAAATAAAAGGTGGTGAAGTGAAAAAAGCTAAACCATAAGGGGTGCCAAAGTATGATTTTTCCAATGATAAACCTTCATTTAACACGAGATTTTGTATTTCTTTTACAAAAATTTCTCACCTTAGTTGAAAAGGAACCTATTTTTGATCTTGGGATTTATGTTATACATAATCCGCCAACACCATTAGATATTTGTTTCATCCATCCCCTTTTAAGTTAAAAATCCAGTAAGGTAAATTTTATTTACTCAAATTTCTCCACGAGGCAATCAAGAAAGCTTGCTCAAATTTTTATATTAACTAGATCTAAGTGATAAAAAAAAATCATTGAAATTGAAGATTAAAACCTAAAACAATTTATGCAAATAACTCAAAATAATTCAACAAACCTGCTCTGAATAAGACAAGAAATTGATAACTTTTAGTTAAATATTTGAAAAATTTATTCAGATCAATTCCTTAGTTAAACAAGAATGAAACAAACAGATGCATTCGCATTGAAAAAAAAGAGCTAACCTTCTCCTGTCCATTGATGTCGGTATGCTTGAGGCTGAAATCCTAACAAATAATCCAAACCTCGATGGCTTTGTTATGGTATGAACCTTATATATATTCCAATTCATATAGCTAAATAACTTCTAAGTCCTCTTAAATAATTTTATTTTTATTTTTTTTATATTTACCTATTATCTATGCTATGTGATAATAAATGGTATGTAATCATAAAAAGAGAATCACAATTGGCGACCTACATATGGTTAGTGAGTAATGTTTTAGTGGTCTGAGTACAATGTTCTTTTCTTAGATATTACTTGAGATCATGTGTGAAATTCATTGGTGGGGTCCATTTATATTAATATATGTAAATATGGAATATGTGCTCAGCAGTATATAGACATATAAAGTTGACTGTTATACATTGTGTTTGTGCCACATGGACATTCAATAATTAGTAGATATTAAACCTGAAAAAAAGCCTATGCCGTTTAAATTGATTGTTACATATTAACCCTGAAAGCAAATGCTGTGGTTTAAATTGTGGGATGGGTATTTCGTTTTGAGTTTGCTGTGGATTCCTAACGGTGTTGTCTTCATGGTCTGAGATGCTGCCGAACCTCTTTGATCTGACCATAGCGGCCTATGACCTTGGAATCTGTCTTACCCTTGAAGAAGGATTCTTCCGTTGGGTGTTCATGGAGAAGTCTTGCGCCAATTGAATGACATGAATGAGATATTCATCCCGTTGTTGTTTGTGGAGACAATTTTGTTGGTATGTACGGTACTTCGAATCTTTGTATTGATGATTATGTCTCCCATGATAAATGATTATACGATTAGGGTTCTATATAGAACATGGGATGTAGAATGGGTGAAGTAATACTGTGTAATTGATTAGAAGGCACAATTTTTTTCATGGTATTGGACCATTTATCAAAGAAAGTTTGTGCCCATTTGAAAACTCTGAGGTAATAATATTTTTTATTTGATCTGTTTTCTCTCTTTGCTCTATCATTTTTTTGTAGAAAACTCAATGCTTTGTATTTGATTGTCAGGGAAAATTCCATGTATATATGTGAAGTCTGTTCAGGTTAGTAAGAAGGAAACAGCTTGGGTGCTGCTCTTTGGACTAATGCTTACTGTACTAGGAGATGTCAAAATTGGATATTATTTACAATTATAAAGATTTTTTAGTTCAAGAAAATCCAAGTCTTTGCTATGTTATATGCCCTGCAGTTCACAACATTGATATGTTAAAGAGATCTGCTTCGTTCTTCTCCCTTAGCTCCTTTTACATATATTTTATAGACATGTTCTTTTTCTTTTATTTATGGACTACATGCATTTCTTATGCTTATTTCTTTTGATTATATGTTTTGTAAGATGGGTTTTTGCGGAGAATGTAATTTGTTTGTTTGTTAGTTGAATGTGATTTCATGGGCTGAGCTCAATGCCTACGGCCATTCCTATCCCAGATGACTGGACTCTTAAGCCTCAGCCCAAGCCTTTTAGTGGACAAGGCTTATCTTTCATGGATGAGTTCAGTGTTGTGTTTAGTCCAGGGGGTCCAAGTCCTCACCCCTTGGTGGTCCAGGGGCCTGGTAAGTGGGGTTGGTTCAGACGGGTTTAGGCGTCCACGAAGTGGAGAAGGCAGGCGTTAGGAGGACGACGTGCAGTGAGGCTGAGGTTGTGAATCTCACTTGGCCAGAATCGGGTTTGGATGGCGAACCTCCCTGGGTCGATGCGTCGGAGGTGGTGGCTCAAGGTGAGGGTGTCTTCCTTCTAAGCTGTGTCAGAAATAGACTAGTTGCCCCACATCAGTGCCGTGAGTTGCCGACGGTGGAGCAGGACACTGTTTCGGAGCTGGTTGACCAGATGCCGGTTGCATGTGTTCCATCATCAGTGTGTTTTAATTGCTTAAGGAAAGCTGTTGGGCAGAAACAGCGTGTTGATTTGGTTTCTCTATGAGCGTGTGGGCAGCTTGAAATTGAGGTTCCGAAGGAGCATGAAAACAATTGTCTGCCACCTGGTTTTGCTGAGTTTCTGGCTGAAGATTAAGTTGCTGTTTCAGCAAGTTTAGAGGCAGTGATCAAACCTTTGGTTGTGGACTATGGAGATGTTGATCCTAGGTCAGGTAGCCCTGTGCGAAATCATTGCTGTCCTCCTTTGATTGTTGACGGTGAGACTTTGAATTTTGATGAGGTAGAGGTTTCTATGGCTAGCTTCAAGGATTGGGTTACTAGTCCGAATGTGGAGGTTGGTGTGATTCAAGAAAAAACTTCAGATTGGGTCTTCAATGACATTAAGAAGGGTCAGTAAGCAGTTTGGTTTCATGAGATGCTTTTGAAGACATTTTTGCTGCTTTTTTTTTTTTTAATGGAAATTGAAAAGCTGAGAATGAAAAGTGGTAAAAATAAATTGAAACAAGACTCTTTGTGTAAGAAGAAAGCGAGTGATACTAATAGAGAATCGAAGACGTTGGCTTTCGGTGTGAACTATGATAAGGGAGGGGGTAATACCGGTTGTTAATGGACTTACAAATTATTTCTTGGAATGTTCGTGGTTTGAATGACTATTCTAAGAGGGTTTCTGTCAAGAATTACTTATGAAAGTGGAAAGGGAATGTTATTTTCTTACAAGAAACTAAAATAGAGGAGATTAATGATTTGGTGGTGCATAGTGTGTGGGGTGTCTGAAGCTGTGGGTGGAAGTTTTTACCATATCGAGGGGCTTCTGAGGGCATTTTGACTATACGGAATGATTGGGTTGTGGATTTGATTGACTTTTGGATTGCAACCCATTTGATCTCGTGTTTTTAGATCTCTCAATCCTTTGGTTGATTGGATCTTTACGGGAGTGTATGGTGCAGGAGAGGGGGTGGATAGGGCGACTTTGTGGATTGATTTTGGTGAGGTGAGAAGGAGATGGAATCTTCCTTGGATTTTGGGAGGGAACTTCAATTTGGTTCTTTATCTGCATGAAAGATCCTAGATGACAGATGAGAGTGTTGGCACGAGGGAATTATTTGATGTTGTGAGAGATTTTGGCCTTATAGACTTAACACTTGTTGCGGGCCCTTTTACTTGGTCCAATTTGAGAGACTCTGCCTCTCTTCTGGTGTCTAACAAATGGGAGGTTAACTTTCTCAATTTGATTCAAAAGCTCCTTCCTAGACCTTTCTCCTATCGTCACCTTATTGCTTTGCATGTTGGTGGCTTGAGATGGGGGCTTATCCTTTTTCGTTTTGAAAATATGTAGCTTAAGGTGGAGGGTTTTAAAGACCTTGTCCTAAGTTGGTGGGATGGAGCTAATGTTGAGGGGTTCGCTAGTTTTGTGGTGGCCCAAAAGTTGAAATGCCTTAAAGAAGAAGTGAATGCTTGGAACAAAGAAACTTTTGGGGATGTCAACATTAATAAAGCTTCTTTGTAGAGGGAGATTACCTCTATTGATGAGTGGGAGGTTTGTAGTGGGCTTTATAATGAGGAGAGAGAGAGAAGGTGAGCGGCTAAATAAGAGCTTCAAAATTTAATCTCTTTCGAAGAGATTTCATGGAGACAAAAATCTAGAGATTTTTGGCTCTGAGAGGGTGATTGAAACACAAATATCTTCTATAGAGTTGCCAATGCTCATAGAAGACACAACTTTATGGGTGAGGTTGAGATTGATGGTAATTTATTTGTTGAAGCAAGTGAGATGAAGTAAGCTATCTGCGATTTTTACAAGAACTTCTATATGGAGCCTCATGAGTGGAGACCCACTCGATGGGTTGGCTTTTGGCAGTATTAGGGATAATTTAGCTTATTGGCTGGAGAGACCCTATGAAAAGTAGGAGATTCTTTTTTCTCTCTGGATTGTAATGGGACAAAGCTTCGGGTCTTGATGGCTTCTCTATGGCTTTCCTCTAAGCTAATTGGGATGTTGTAAGGCGTGATAATTTGGCTCTTTTTGATGATTTTCATGCTACTTGGCACTTTGTTGATAGCTTTAATGCCACTTTTATTGTTCTAATCCCAAATAAGGTTGGCGCCACAAATGCTAAAGATTTCCGTCCGATTAGCCTCGTTGGGTGTTTCTATAAACTCATCTCTAATGTGCTTACTAATAGATTGAAGAATGTGATGGGGAAGTGGTTGGGCCAAACCAAAATGATTTTATTGAAGGAAGAAAAATGATAGATGCCTATTTAATTACTAATGAGGTGGTTGATGCTAATTTAAAAAGTGAAAAGAATGAGATTATTTGCAAATTTGACATGGAAAAGCTTTTGATCAAGTTGGTTGGGATTTTCTTCTTTATTTATAGGAAAGAATGGGTTTCAGTGCTTTATGACGTAAATGGATTAAGTAGTGCATCTCTTTTGCTTATTTCTCCATTTTGGTTAATGGGTATCCCTCATGTTTCTTTAAAGCATCTCGAGGTCTTCGGTAAGGTGATTCGTTGTCCCCTTTTCTTTTCATCTTGGTCATGGAAGTGCTTAGTAAGTTGATTCATAGAGCTATGGACCGGGGTTTCTTAAATGGGTTTGCAGTAGGTGAAAGTGAAGAGTTAATTGTGTTTCATCTTCTTTTTGCTAATCATACTATCATTTTTTGTGTGGAAGTGGAGGATCTTCTATATCTTCGGTGCTTACTACTTTGCTTTGAGACTGTGTCCGGGTTAAAGTTGAACCGTAGTAAAAGTGTTTTGATTATGATTGGAGAGGTGGTTAACGGGGAGTTGTTTGCAAATATGTTAGGTTGTGAGGTCTTGTCTCTCCCTCATACTTATTTGGGATGGGACTTCCCTTGGGTGCTAAATTCAAAACAAGAGTGTGTGGGCTCCCATTGTTGAAAGATTTGAGAAGAGGCTTGCCGAGTGGAAGAGCCATTACCTCTCTAAGCTAGGCCATTTAACTTTCATCAAGAGTACCCTTTCGAGCCTTTTCATTTATTTTATGTCCCTCTTTTCTATTCCTTATGAGATTGCCAAGAGATTGGAAGGGATCCGATGGAGATTTCTTTGTGGTAACACGGTGGAAGACCACAATTACCACTTAGTGAGATGAGTTGCTTTTTAAGCAACCCATTGATTGGGGGGCCTTGGTCTTAAGTCCTTGGGTTCTTTTCAACAAAGCTCTTCTAGGAAAGTGGCTTTGGAGATTCATGGTGGAGAAGGATCATTTGTGTCACAAGGTTATTGTCGCCAACTTTGGGCGGGAGCATAATGGTTGGATTTCTAGGGAGAGGTGTGGCACTTATGGTGTTGGGGTGTGGAGGTGGATTAGAAAGGGTTGGAGTGACTTTCTTCCCCATGTCATTTTTGAGTTTGCAATGGGAACGACATTTGGTTTTGGCATGATGTTTGGCATGGCAAAATTCTGTTGAAAGATGAATTTCTAGAGGTTTTTGCCCTTGCCCGAGAAAAAGGAGGCTTTGGTTAGCTCGTGTGAGTTCCTATAATGAGGAGATTGTGTGGGACATAGCCTTGAGTCGGAATGCTCATGATTGGGGATTGGTGAGTGTGGATAGCTTTCTTTAAAACATCTATAAGGAGAAAGTGAACTTGTTTGGTGAAGACAAGGAAATGGAGGTTGAATCCAGGTGAAAAATTTGAGGTTAAGTCTTTCTACAAGACTTTTCTTGAATGGTAATACAGAGGGTAAGGATAACATTCCTTGGAAAGCGATTTGGGAAAACTTCGCTCCTTCAAAGGTTTCTTTCTTTACTTGGGAAGGTAGTTGGGGTGGCATCCTCATGATTGACAATCTTCAGAAAAGAGGGAAGGTGTTGGTCAATAGATGTTATCTTTTTGTAAAGAGAGAGTTGAACCTATCTATCATCTTCTTTTGGGGTGCTCCTTCACTAGGCATCTATGGGAGATGACTTTAAATATGGTGGGAATCCAATGGGCAGCTGCTGGCTTGGTTCAAGATGAGGTGTGGGATTGGTACGGAGTGAGAGGGTTAAAGCAAAAGAGGAAGGCCTATTGCTTGATTCCACTATCCTTTTTTTTTTTTTGGGTCATTTGGCGTGAAGGGAATAGGAGAGCTTTTGATGGTTAGGAAAATCCCTTGGCCACCATCATGGATGAGTTGTGACATACTTTTGAGTTTTGGTTTAGAGGGATTTTTTTATGTAAATGATAAAGATATCATAGACTTCATTGAGATACTATCTTGTAGATAGTTTTTGTACATGGGTGGCACCCTTTTGGTGCCTTTGATTTATGTACTTCATTTTACTTGTCAAAAAAAAGATTTCATTGGCTGCTTTACTTACTAAAATAATAATAAAAAATTTGTACTCCTTTGGGTCAGTATATTCTTATCAAGCCATGTTAGAAGTGATTCCTGTCTGATGGTTGGACATCGAATTGTGGATACATCATTAATAGATTCTTTTATGGGTTTCTATTGTTCATATGAGATTATAGTTTTTAGGAAATAGGAGGTTTATCAGCTAAAGTTCATAACTTCATTGCAATTGTAATGTCAATCTTCAATATTTTAGCATAAAGCAAATTGAAAGGAGATTATTGCGCTGCAAAGTCATACCGTGAATCCATTTCCAAATTTGATCTGTGAACTCATCCTCAAGAGATATGTTGTTGCATAGTATGCCTTCATGTACTTATTAAATAATGGAAATTAGACTAAATTTAATAAAATGACCTTTAATATAGTCTAAAGTAGTGAAAATGTTTGGAAATATGTTAATGGATGCTTACAGATGTGAGTGGAGATTTAATACCCACTGCTTGGTGCTGGCTGCAGCAGCAGCACTGGGAAAAGTTACCAGTTAATATCTTTTGTTAACTGGATTTTTCTCCTTTGTTGTTGCTGTATCTATTTGTTTATCTGGTTTCTGTTGTATTTAAATCTATTAACATGAGGATTCAAACTTGGAACTTAATGTAGTTATGTATTTGAGTACTCAGAAACTTAAGTACACTTTGAGGTTGTGGTGGGCTGGTGAAGTTTACCCTTCCATATAATCACAGATCAATGACAGATGAAGATTACATGAACCTCTGTTTTTAGTTTTCTGTTTTCTGTTTTCAGATGATGTCTATTAGACTTGATACCTTTTCTTCTCTTGACATGTGAAGCAACTGAGATATCTATACAAATACATTAAAAGAAGGTTTTGGAAAAGCTAGAGGATGCCACATGGCGAAAGAAAATGATGGATAGTGGTTGCTGCCATTTTATGTACTCTTTGCTGTTATTTTGTTCTCCTATTTCTTTTAGTTGGTGACTGTTTCAGCTCCAGATTTCATGGGATTTTCTTCACTTCATCAGATATCTTCAACATTTGCAGAGGTATGGGTTAGACTAATGGTGAGTCCTTTTTATGACTTTCTCCCTCTTTTTGTCTCCTCTCTTTAGACCCTAAACTCAACCAATCCTGAGGTTGAAGGTTGTTGGCGATGAGATGATTGTTCCTTGTTTCCCCTGCTTCCTCTATCTCAGTTGCAAATTCCTCTCATTTATGTAGTAAAATTAGTTCTAGTGTACGTATTGCATTTTTTTTTTGCTGGGGGGATTCTATTGTCTATATTTGATTTTTTCATTTTGGCATTTTTTTAGAATTTGTGGATTCAATTCATGATTTTATGTGGAATTGGTATTTTTTTTTTTTGGCCTTTTTGCAGGGGCACAAGATGTGGTTACTAACTTATGGAAGCAACGCTTCTTCAAGTTCAATGTGCTTACTGCTTAGGCACTCCTCTCTTTGTCAATTTTATTTGATTATTTTAACCAGAATTTTAGCGATTTCTCTCCAGACTCTGTGCAGTTGTATCTCACAAGCTCATTTCTCACCCTACTGTAGTTGGGTTATCTGTTGCTCTTCCTGTAGGTCATACCTTCTCACTTTTATTTGGTAAATGGCTGAGATCACTTTTCTGTTGTTCTTCTTATCCACTCTTTCTTCGTCTATCTCTCTGATCAAAATTTGATTTTAAATTTTAAACATAAAACCTAAAATAAGAAAACAAGAAAAAGAGAAAACCTGAAGAACAGAGAGAGAGAAAGTTTGCAGAGAAGTAACAATGAGGATTTTGATGAACAAGGAGCTGGCACAGCCAAGGGTGTTGGTCCCTCCTCTCGCAGCCTGAACCAGGTCCTATTCCTTATAATCATAACCTTTATTCGTTGTCTTTTTTTTAAAAACAAAAATTGATTATTCTTAAATTTTAGGACTTTCAGTTTGTTATTTTGTTCGTTCTTCATTGCTCAATTTGTAATCGTTGATCTTAGGGTTCTATCCATAGCGATGTATGTGAAATTTCTTGGATTAACTGAATTTGTTAAGTTTGTGTTAGCTGTGTGATTATAGTAATTAGCTGATAGTTGTGGATTTTAGCATCTGAATTTTATATCAATACAATAAATCTTCTAACATGATAGATTAAGGCTCTTTTTAGCTAAAAGAAAAACGAAGATTTATATACAATAATTTGTATATGTATGCATACATATATTGTATATATACAAAACTGAGGTTCCATAATTACTTGGTTATTGTAGATACTGCATACTAACCATGCATTAGTAAGTTTGAAGAAGTGCTTTCTTTTTCTTGGATCTATTGCTATGAGGATGCAAATGATGTTTTATTGACACAGTGAGGTGATGCAGGATGTTGGACTCATTTATAATTGGGAAAAATACATTTATCGGCTGTTTGGCCTAGGTTCTAAAACATCTGCTGCTGTCAAGAAGCAGAAAGTAGACCAAACACCCCATTTTGGAGATGATTTTTTAATGAATGATTAGTTGAAAACAACTTAAAAACGCTGATTTAGAGCCTATTTGGCTTAACTTCTGCTATTGCTGTAAAGACTCAAAAATGATTTTAAAATTGTTATGGGTAGAAGTGCTATGAAGTTGAAAGTTTTTAGTAAAATTATTGTTAAAAGTGTGTGGTTGATAAGTTGTAAAAGTGCTTTTAGATGTTGAAATTATAAGAAAGAGTTTATGAATATCAGTTGACTATTTGGGATCTGAGATAGCTTTCTTACATCAAATTGGCTTTTAAAATTTGTACAATAAAAAATTATTAATTGTAATTAATCATAATAAAATATAAATAATAATTATCAAAACAACAACAACAAACAACAACAATAATAATAAAATTCTCAAATGGTTGTAGTTCAATGATTTTTATTTTTTTTTATTTTTTTTTGTGGCAATGATGTAAATACCCTTGTAAGTTAAAGGTCAATTTTTAGGTAACTAAGTGATGTAGAACAACAAACAAGAGAAAGAAACCAAGCAGATATGGGGATTGGAATAGAAAACCAAGCTATTCTGGGGAAAAAGAAATCTGATCTCACTGTATTTTATTCAATATCAAAGCTGTCCCTAGAATGTAATACAATCAAATACTTATATTAGAAAATAAGCTAACCCTAGTAAGGACTCTGAAATAAATAATAAAAGTAAATATTAAGACTAAGACTAAGACTAAGCTTAAGCCCAAGATATCTGCTTCTCGAATAGGCTTGGGCCAAGCTTGGTTGGGCCTAGTCTCCATCAATCCTCCCTGGTTGGAAAGAACTCGACTCCGACGAGTAATGTTGCTGGTAATGCTCCAAAAGAGAGGGATCCAGACACCTAAGTTCCTCTTCAGTGATCCGTGTTGCATCTGATGAAGGTCTTCCCTCCCACTGAACAAGATAATGCTGGAAAACACCTGATCGTCCAATATGTCTGCAATGCGGTCTGATGTCGGCGGGAGTGGCCTAGACAATTGAGGCACATGTGTGGAAACAGCTCCACCTGTAGGCTACCTTGTAGGCAACACGGGAGGCTCAAAGGTACCTCAGTAAGGAAACAAATCCTCTACATTGAATACCAGACTAATATTCATATCAAATGGTAAGTCCAGTAAATAAGCATTAGATCTTAGTTTGCGAGTGATGCGAAATGGTCCAGTAGCCCTAGCATGCAATTTTTTGAAAGAGTTTTTAGGGTACCGCTCAGGACAAATACGGACCGTGACATAATCCCCCTCATTAAATTCTTTATCCCTACGATGAGCATCGGCAATACGTTTATAAGTGTCATTACTCAATGCGATTTTTCTTTGGATTTTGACATGTAGGCGTTGTATGTGAGAGGCAAAAGACTAGGCTGACTCAGAAGGTCAGGAATCAGGGGGCAATGGGATAAGGTCAATTTGTTGACAAGGTGAATAGCCAAGGACAATTTCAAAGGGGCTTTTACCAGTAGACCTATTGACAGAACAATTGTAAGCAAACTCCGCAGTAGGTAATAACAAATCCCAATTACTAGGCTTATCCCCAGCAATACACTTAAGCAAATTTCAAAGACTTCGATTGATAACCTAAGTTTGACCATCAGTTTGGGGGGTGAAAAGAAGAATTAAACCTCAAGTGGGTCCCAAAAAGTCTCCAAAGGGTCTTCCAGAAATAGCTCATAAGCTTACCATCTCTATCCGACACAATAAATGTGGGTAACCTGTGAAGCCTAACGATCTCCCTGAAGAATAATTTAGCTACATGAGAAGTATCGGTGGTCTTGTGACAAGGTATTAAATGGGTCATCTTAAAAAATCCATCAATCACAACTAAGATAGAATCATGACCTCTAGCGGTCCGAGGTAATCCGAGAACAAAATCCATGCTAAGGTCCCGCCATCGTATATGTGGTACAGGTAACGATGTATATAACCCAATATTCCTTATTCTACCCTTAGCTTGCAGACATGTGCGACATTGCGACACGATCTGACCTACATCCCGTTTCAGGGAAGGCCAATAGAATTTGTCTTCAACTAAGGCCACAGTCTTATCTTTCCGAAAGTGTCTGGCTAATCCTCCGGCATGCATTTCCCACACTAGAAAATCCCTAAGTGACGTACGTGGAATGCATAATCTAGTTCCCCGAAACAAATATCCGTCTTTAAGTAAGAAGTCAACATAGGACTGACGGTTTCCCTCACTAATCTCTTGAAAGATGATGCCAAAATCTGGGCAAGTAAGATTCTCATCCTCTAATCTATCAAACCCGGGTATCGAGATACTTATGGATTGTAGTACTGTGACAACGCGACTCAATGCATCAGCAGACTTATTCTCGACACCTGCACGGTGGTAGAGAACAAAGTTGTACTCCTGCAGAAATTCTACCCACTTGGCATGCCTACTATTGAGCTTCCTTTGGGAACTAAGATATCTTAGAGCCTGATGATCAAAGTACAAAACATATTCTTGCGGTAGCAGATAGTACCGCCAATGAAGAAGGGCTTGCACAATAGCGTAAAACTCTCTATCATAAGTAGAATACCTCTGTTTCGCTTCATTGAGTTTCTCACTAAAGTATGCAACGAGATGACCATCTTGACTCAAAACCCCTTCTATTCCTATCCCAGATGCATTACAAGCAACCTCGAAAGCCTTAGAAAAATCTGGGTGACTTAATACAGCTGCCTCTGTCATCCTGCACTTAATATCCTCAAAGCCTCTAGATGCGGCTACCATCCACATAAATTCCTCTTTCTTCAAATAGCCAGTGATAGGAGCCATAATGGAGCTAAAATCTTTAACGAATCTTCTGTAAAAGGTGCCCAAACCATGAAAACTCCGAACCTCATAAATAGTCTTTGGCTCCGGTCATTCTCTAATAGCTCTGACTTTATCGGGGTCAGTTGCATCTCCATGTGCAGAAATAATGAATCCTAAGAAGAGCACTTGGGCTTGCATGAAAGAACACTTCTTAATTTGCGTATAACTTCTCGACCCTAAATGTTTCTAGCACCAAGCGAATGTGACCAATATGTGCCTCCGGGAATCGACTATAAATAAGGATACCATCGAAGTAGACCACCAAAAACTTGCCTAGAAAGGGCGTAAGACCTGAGTCATCACTTGCATAAAGGTGCTTGGAGCATTGGTCAGCCTAAATGGCATCACTAGCCACTCATAGAGACCATTCGGAGTCTTAAAAGCAATCTTCCACTCATCTCCTAGCCTAATGCGAATCTGATGACACCTACTGCGCAGATCAATTTTGGAAAACCACTTAGCTCCTGCCATCAAATCCAACATATCCTCAAGACACGGGATGGGAAACCTATACTTAATAGTGATTTTATTGATTGTGCGACTATCCACACATTCTCTAGGTTCCATCTTTCTTAGGGGTTAACAATGCAGGGACAACGCATCGGCTAAAACACTCTCGAATGAATCCTTTACTCAAACGACCCTCCACTGGCCTATTCATTTAGCACGGTCACTAAGGTTCATGCGATAATATGGTAAGTTCAACAACTGAGATCTTGGGACTAAATCAACGACGTGCTGTATATCTCTCATGGGAGGTAGCTCATCGGGCAACTCCTCCGGGGCTACGTCTTGAAATTTGGACAATAGTTTACTGACATGGTCAGTGGTTGGGTTGGATGTACTCGAGGTAACCTCTTTGGCCACTAAAGCTAACATGAGACTAGACTCTTCACCATCTTTCTCGAACTCTCCACGTGTTATTAGGTGGAGACTCTTCGTCCCATGAGTCTCGGATGAGGACTGGCTCTTTAACTTTCTGTCCTTTTCCTTAGCTCGTGCCGGCTTCAAAGTGATGTTCTTCCCATTATGCCTAAATACAAATGTATTTTCTTTTCCATGGATAGTCGCATCTACGTTATAAATCCAAGGACGACCTAATAACACCTCAACGACATCCATAGGTAGGACATCATACCACACATCCCTTACTTACTCACCCATCTATATTTGAACCTGACACCTCTCTGTAACGGGTAAGGAAGTCTTATCTACCCAAGCTACTCGATATGGTTGAGGATGTGGTTCCGGTTTGAGTTTTAGTTTGGTCACACCCTTTCACCACACTTAAGAAAAGTATGGAAAATATTGATGCGCTTCCAAGTATCTTCATTTGCAACAAGGGCTGATAATATGCATCTCATGACACAAGCAACAACGATCTCTTCATATTCGTCAACTTGTTCTTCATGCTCATCATATTCTTCCTCAAGGGCTCCACTATAATGTCGTCATCATAATACCCTTTCTCTTGGGACTCCTTAGTCTCCTGGCCTAGGGTCAACATACGGTGGGGAAAATGTGAAATGTGACCTCTACCGTGACAATTAAAACACTCAATGTCGGCTTTAAATTTTCGTGGACCATTCGTTGTACCCTCTCTTCACCTAAGTAGATTAGTTTTCTTTGGACGGTTGGGATTTCCCCTAACCTGAGGAATTCCACTAGACCTAGATTGTCGGTACTCTCCGACTTCGAAAGTGCCATGCTGCGGGGTAGACTAACTAAGATACTCCTCATACTTGAGAGATAATTGAAAGACCTTTTCTAATGACTTGGGGGATAGCAAACTAACCTCTCTTTTAAGATCAACTTTCAATCCATTGATAAACCTAGAGACAACAGCCATTGTCTCTTCCTGCAAGTTACATTTCAGTGTGAGTTCTTCAAAGCGGTTGATTCACATACAGTAGTGGATTGTCTTAAGTTTAGCATTTTTTCCACCAATTGCTTCCTATAATAGTGGGGAAGGTATTTTTCCCGTAATCATCCCCTCATCTCACGCCATGATGTGATAGGATCATCTTCCCGATTTCGTTGGACCGTCTGCCAATAGCAATCACCAGAACCAACTAATTTTATCCTCTCAAAGCAGACTTTGAATTCATCAGTCATGTTAGGCCACTAAAATAATTTCTCTACCTGGGATAATCATTAGAGAAAAACATTCGGGTCTAATTTGCCATAAAAAATGGGGACTTCCATCTTGACTTTTCTTGTAAGGTCAGTGAATTCATTGGTGGGTTCTTAGGCTGGTCATAAATCCTAGGTTGTTCATAAGGGCGATCAAATACTCTTATCATGAAACAAACTCGTAGTGTTGAAACACTCTCCCATTGAAATGTTCTCTAAGGTAGCCGTACCATGTGCAGCTGGAATGGTTTCCACTTGGGTGTGTGTTTCTCTAATAGGCTGGCAATTGGGCTCCTTAATGGTAATGCCTCTAGGGGGAACACCTGGGGGTGCCCATATAAGACTTCGACTAGTAGTTGTTTCTTGGTTTGCGACACCTGATCCTATGGGTTGTTTGCCGAAAGAGGCTAGGGCCCTAAGCACCTCATTGTGATTTGTATTTAGTTGACTGTTGAGTTTGCTTACTTCACCCCACAAGGTGGTCAATTCCATCTCTAGGGTCTGGACTCGATGACCTACTTTAATTTCAAAGGAATTGAATCGTTTAACTAAGTTCTTATGTTTCTCATCAAGGTCTTCGAGAGTTATTTTTGTTGTGACAGGGACTGGTGTAAAATTGCCGAAAATCTGATTCAAAGTGATAAGTAAATAACTTACAACCGTAAGGATGACCACTAGTAAAGAAAGAACCTAACAAAAAGATTTTTTATTTTTATTTTTTTATCTAACTACTAATTACTGATTAACCAAAAGACAGAAATATTAATACAATATCAAGTGAAGGCTCGTACCTTTCGTGAGGTCTAATTTACCTTGATGGAAGACTACAAGAGTTGGGTTTAAGTGGTGCAATCCCGAACACATGCAATCAACCCCTGGAAAACTAAAGCTCCAAGAATAATGAGAAAAATCCAAAAGTAAAGGAATAAGCTCCTGGTCAAATAGAAGTCCAGGGAATGTGAAAGATTTTCTTTTTTTATGGTTTTTTTCTTTAAATAAATAAAAATTTGAAATAAAATTACAAGGTATCAAATCTCTGTTAGAGGGAACAAGTGCTTCTTGGCCGCAACAGAGAGGGGGTCGTCAACATGGCTGACGTCGGCGGCTAGAGTCTATTGGGTTGGGTCATTGGAGGTCGACGGTGGCACCAGTGGCGACGGCATGGAGGAATGGTGCCGAACTTGGGAGGTTGGCGAAGCAAAGGTGCAGCTGTCGACGGCAGTTCCGAGAGATTCAGACGTGGTTGTGACGCGTGGGGTCCGGGGGTGGGAAGATTGGCTGGTTCCAATGAGGTTGGACTGGTCAACTGCAGTGTCTGGAGCTTCGATGGTGGCGCGTAGCAGATTGCCCTGAGATTCATGGGTTACTGTCGGTTCAGGACGGCGAGTCCCATGGTGGCAGCGGCGAGGTCTAGAGATCACCGGAAATTAACGAATCTCCGTTAAAGCTATTTTGGCCTAAGGCCCTGTTTGGACGTGGATTTTGTTCTGGTAGACAGTGTGTTTGTTTGGATTTTGTGTTTGGACAGATTGTGTACTGTGTTTTATGGGATGGCTCTATATGGGGATTTGTTTTCGGTTTTGATTTTGGGAATTGGTGTTAGGCTCTGATACCAAAATTGATGTAGAACAAACAAGAGAAAGAAACCAAGCAAACCTGGGGATTGGAATAGAAAACCAGGCTACGCTAGGGAAGAATAAATCTGATCTCACTGTATTTTATTCAATATCAAAGTTGTCCCTAGAATGTAATACAATCAGATACTTATACTAGAAAATAAACTAATCCTAGTAAGGACTCTACAAATAAGAGGACTCTGAAAATAATTATTAAGACTAAGCCTAAGCTCAAGATATTTTGCAGGGGTGCCCCTCAAATGGGTTCGGGCCAAGCTTGGTTGGGCTTAGTCTCCATCACTAAGCTTAGTCAAATCTGATTATGGGATCAAAAGTTACAAAATTCAATTTCTGATTTCGAGTCTAAATCATTTTCTTAAACTGTTTTCAGCTTCTGATTTATCAAAAAATCACTTCCAAAATGGGGTGTTTGGCCTAGTTTCTGCTTCTTAGCAGCAATAGTTGTTCTTGAAGCTAGGCCAAATAAGGGCTTAGGCCCAAAATCAGAAGTTTGGTTTTGTACTTTTAAGAAACGATATGTTTGGGGAAGATCGCAACCACAACCATACTTCTCACCTTGAATGTTCTTTTAATGATAGCAGTTCTCCCTATGTGTGTATTATATTGAAGTTTGAATTTTAATTATCAAGTTTATGAAATATAAAATTGATGAATTTGGGAAACTGGTTGAACCCTAATTTTCGCAGATAAAATGGCCAAGATTGTAGGGTTTCTTCAACCATGAGGGAAGGAGTCATGAGAGCAGTGGCCAAGGTGGTGGGTAACGGCATGCAAGGCTTTATTCAACCACGATATCTTCAGCTTCTATGTGTGTATGTGCATTTATATGGCTGCGTATCTACATGTGCTATGAACAATGTGTTTTTGTGAATTCATGAATTAGTACTGCACCAATCATGATATTTTTGCTTCATTTTTACAACATGTAATAGTGTGTGATTGTGCAGGCTGCTCGCCTAATATATTTTATACTATGTGTTTTAAGGAATCTATTTATTTTGTTGAGCTATAAAAGTCTTGGTTAAAAAGTTTTTGATCCTTTGCACAATATTTTCAGTAGTCTGTCTTTGCGTGAATTTCTTATTCTACTATGTGTTTTGTATAGGAACTTTGGGCACTCAATTATGTTACTTGTTCTCAGCTTTGTATATCATGTAATTATTTACTAAATGTTAATAATTGAAATTGTGTAATAAAAATTGCGGTGATATTAATGTGAAAATATTCCAAATCAATTGTTAAATGAGTTACTGTGAAATACTCTAATTTTGGTATGTTTGCTTGATAAAAAGTGTGTTTGAGGAGTTGGTTTATTATCTTGAATCAGAAAAAAAGAAGATAGAATTCTTTCCTATCAAGTTCCTTGGGTTGATTTGCTTTCTTATTTTGAAAAAGTGAATACTATTAAGCTGTAAAGTGTGATGATTTCATTTTAGGTTTCTGAGTATACTCAGACGTGTTATTGTTATGGTCTGCTTAGAAATCTCAGAGGATTTTGGGGAACATTGAATAAATTTTATTTAGTATATGTAGTTTTTGTGTGCCCCCTAATGCTGCTAAGCCATGATTATGTTACTCCATGCTTTATATTGACAATAGGAGAATTTTTGTAGTTCAAATGTCTGGATCTGTCATGCCATTTGCTTATTATTTCAACTTAGTCGTTATGTTATGATACATTTTGTTACACTTATGCCTTTAGTTAGGTTTAAGTGAGTTGAGCAATAATTTGTTTCAATTTTTAAAACATTTGCAGAGGTATGGGTTAGACTAATGGTGAGTCCTTTTTATGACTTTCTCCCTCTTTTTGTCTCCTCTCTTTATACCTAAACTAAACCAATTCTGAGGTTGAAGGTTGTTGGCGATGAGATGATTGATGTTTATTGTTTCCCCTCCTTCCTGTTTCTCAATTGTAAATTCATCTTATTTATCGAGTAAAATTAGCTCTAGTGTGCACATTGTATTTTTTTTATTTTTATTTTTTTTTTGTGGGGGAATACAATTGTCTACTTTTGATTTTTCCATTTTGGCATTTTTTTTTCAGAACTGTTGGATTCAATTCATGATTTTACATGGAATTGGTCTTTTTTTGTTTTTGTTTTTTCCCTTTTTTGTAGGGGCACAAGATATGGTTACTAACGTACGAAAGTTGCACTTCTTCGAGTTCGATGTGCTTTTCGCACTAAATGTACTAGCAAATCATAATGGAATTGAGAGCTCCATCTTTAGTCGATGTTGTCTAAATAGCTCTAATAATACTTGTTAAGAGAATGTTAAAGTATAAGAGTACTTTTATATTTTCTCATTATTCAGTTTTATATAAATATGACTATTGACCTTAGGGTTAGTAGGCCATTCACTCTGGTAATTCTGACATGGTATCAAAGTGTGAGTGAGATCCTAATTTTAAAAGAAAAAAACAAAAGCAACGCTACAACACTCAACCCCCACCCCAAAACCTTAGCAACCACACCAATTCGCCTGCATCCCACCTTTTATTCCTTTTTCGACCACAACCTGCCTGTTTTCCACATGTCTTAGTCATTTTTTGGCTGTTTTCTCCTTTTCTAGAACCTATCTTGTTTCTTTGTTTACTCATGCTAATGGTTCTCAAATTATTGCTAGTGGAATAAGCATATTGCTCAACTTAGTCTGTTTATATTTTTGTCATCTATCTTTTATCTCTCATTCTAAACTTAATTTATTATCTATGAGTCAACTTATTAAATGTCTTAACTGTTCTGTAACATTTCTCCATGATTTTGTTGTTATTCAGGATATGAAGACACAAAGGATGATTGGTGGAGGGCGTGAATCCAATGGGCTTTACCTCCTTGATCACCTTTCTCAACCAATTGATTGTCCTGTTGTTGTGTCTTCTCTTCAACTGCATTGTCGCCTTAAGTATCTTTCCTTGGCAGTAATTGAAGCTCTTAATTCCTAGTTTGAGTCATGTTAAAGTGTTAGAATGTGAGTTGATAAGTGTAATTTTTACATGATTTTTATTACTCTTTTACTTATTAAAATTGTTAGTTTTCCTTTATTTATATTGATTTTAATTTATTTAATTTGCTTGTGATTTAAGGAATGAGAAGGTTTATTGAAAAAGAAGACTGATTCTTGAAAAGCCGACTGGTATTGGCACGGACCAAGCAACCAAGAAGATCCACGGACTGGACCAAGATAGGTAGTGGGTTGAGCCAAGCAAGCTTTGCACAAACAGACTGGCATTGCAGGATGCAAGTGGCCCACGTTGATGACCCAGTCTGGTGTGCAGATTGACAAAGTCAATCAACATGTGCAAAAGGTGGAAAACTGGTAGTGGGTTATTACTTGATGAGTGGATAAGAACAAAGAGTTATGATCAGACGGTGCTCCTAAAAACTATCACTTGGGGTTATCAGCTAGTGGTTATAAATAACCAAGACATTTTCATTCATTTCATTCATTTAGGGATTGAGGAAGAGGGATCTCAAGAGAAAGTGAGAGCTAAGTCTCAATGAAGAGAGATCTTCAATAATCTTGAATATTTCATCAACTTATTTTAAGCAACAGAGTTTTATTCTCTTCGCTTTAGTTTTCGTTTGATGCATTCCAATAAGAACATGGTTGATTTCAGTTTTGTTATAAACTAATTTTGTTTTTCTAGGCCTTTGATATAGTTTAGCTTTGAACACATAATTTAAGTTTCAAGTTATTTTATTTCAAACTTTTTTATGATGGGTGTTTATCTTTGATCTTATTACTTATAATTTTTTGGCTAGTAATTGTTTGATTTATTGAATCATAATGAAACCGAGAGGTAATTTGTGATTAGAAGCTTTTAGGATTAAACATCATTAGTTGAGCAGCTAAAGATAGAGATACTTTATCTTAATTAGTGTGATTTTAGATTTAAAAAAAATCCAAAAAACTTAACGAATCTTCAAATAATTTAATTTACATAGAAATATGATGAATTATTAGGTGGAGATATTTTATAATGTTATTCGAGAGAAAACATTGAATAATTAAGGGATTTATTTTTCATAAACTTGAAAAATTGGAATCTTATAACAAAGGATAATAAATTGTGTGAGATTAGCTAGGTGAAATAAAAAATTCTAGATTTATTTTTAGTATCTCTACAACCTTAAGTTATATTCTTTTTTTTTTAAATTTATTTTTGTCAAGCTCTTTAGTTTAATTTAGATGGTAAAGTCTTTGAAATTTCGATCTTATTTCCAATTAGTAAATAATTTGGTAAATTTCAATACTTAGTAGCATAATTAGTTCTTGTGGGTTTGACACTTTTTTCTTTAAAACTTTATTACTTGTGCGATTTTGTTCATTTGCAAATATTTTCACATCAAGTTTTTGGCGCCGTCGCCAAGGACTAATTATTTGTAATTGATATTGTTACTAGCTAGATTGTTACTATTTTGGATTTTATTTTATTATTTTTGAAGATTGGTGATTAGATCTCAGTTTTGCTTTTCTTTTATTTTTATTTTCAGGATTTAGAAGTGTATGCCCCGATCTAAACCATTAGAGTCTACACTTTTTGATCCCGAGATTGAGAGAATTTTGGGTCGAATCAAGAAAAAGAAGAAGCAAGAAGTCACCACATCTGCCATCACTATGGTGGATCAGCAAAATGGAGAGGTGAATAGGGCTTTGAGGGACTGTGCTATGCCATCGGTTAATGGGGCTACATCTAACATAAGGAGACCGATTATACAAGCTAATAATTTTGAGATTAAGCCGGCGATAATTCAAACGATACCACAAACTGTTCAGTTTGGGGGGCTGTCGCAGGAGGATCCTAATGTTCATATCGCAAATTTTCTAGAGATTTGTGACACCTTCAAGCATAATGAAGTGACAGATGATGCTACTCGTTTGAGACTTTTCCCTTTTTCACTCAAAGAAAATGTGAAAGCATGGTTGAATTCTCTACCACCTGGTGTCATTACTACCTGAGAGGAGTTAGCACAAATTTTTTAGACAAAGTATTTCCCTTCGGCCAAGACAGCAAAGCTAAAGAATGATATTACCACATTCACTCAATTTGAAAATGAATCTTTGCATAAAGCATGAGAAATATACAAATGGTTTGGGAGCTACAAACAAGTCCATGGTTGATACAGCAGCTGGAGGGGCTTTAATGAGTAAAAATCATGAAGCAGCTTATGAACTTTTGGAGGAATTGGCATCCAACAACTATTAATGGCCTTCAGAGAGAGGAATGCCAAGAAAATGGGCTGGAGTTTTTGAACTTGATTCTGTTACCACAGTGGCGGCACAAATGACAACTTTATCTAAACAACTAGGTAAGATGAATATTAATGTTATTCAAACTAATGTTGTGTGATTATTTTTCCAAGAAATCACTCAAGTATTGATTGCCAAGTGGGGAATCCATTTGCGCAACCAAATTTTGAACAAGCTAAGCACGTGTCCAATTTCCAATGTGAAAACAATCCTTATTCAAATACATTCAATCCCGGATGGAGAAATCACCCCAATTTTTCATGGAGCAACAATCAAGGGGCAGCTAGACCACCTCAAAATTTTCCATAGCAAGAAAAGAAGCTGACACTCGAGGAGATGTTCATGTAATACATGCAAAAGACAGATTTGGCAATCCAAAACAATTCGGCTTCGATTCGTAACCTTGTGGCTCAAATTGGTCAGCTTTCAAATATTCTTACAAAGAGGACAACAGGAACTTTGCCGAGCAATACCATTACCAATCCTAAGGAACATGTTAAAGAAATAGCATTGAGAAGTGGGAGGACAATTGAACAGCCACAAAGAGCAAGTACCTGAGCAAGATAAAGCTGAAAATCATGTGGAGTCCGAGCCAAAAATGGTGGAATTGGAGCAGCAAGTGGCTGACCAGCAAGCTGAAAATTCTAAAGAGAATAAAGAAGGTTCAAAACCCACGAATTCTAGGGAGTTTACATTTGAAACTAATTCTCGTTCAATTTATGATCCATTGATTCCTTTTCCTTAAAGACTTAAAAAATAATAAGTTAGATAATTAATTCTCTAAATTTCCTAGTACTTTTAAGCAATTGCATACTAATATTCCTCTTATTGAAGCTTTAGAGAAAATGCCTACACATGCTGAGTTTTTTAAGGATATTTTATTAAACAAGCGAAAGTTGGAGGAGCATAAGACGGTGATGTTAACCGAAGAGAGTAGTGTAATTTTACAAAAGAAGTTGCCTCCTATATTGAAATATCTATGGAGTTTTACAATTTCTTGCACTATAGGAAGTTCTTATTTTGATAAAGTTTTATGTGATTTATGAGCAAGTATTAATCTTATACCATTTTCGGTGTTCAGGAAGTCAAGTATTGGAGAAGCAAAGCCTACTACGGTCTCTTTACAATTAGCAGACAAATCTATCAAGCACCCTCGAGGACTCATTGAAGACATCTTGATGAAGGTGGACAAGTTTATTTTTCTGGCTGATTTTATTGTGCTAGACATGGAGGAGGATGAGGAAATACTTTTGATTTTGGGGTGACATTTTCTTACTACAGGAATAACTTTAATTGATGTCCAACAAGGGAAACTTATTTTGAGGGTTGATGATGAGCAGGTTACTTTTGATATATTTAAGGCTATGGATTTTCCTTCCGAAGTACACTCTTGTTTTCAAATTAGTGACATAGATTTAGTGGTGGCCGAGACCTATAGGGCTGGATTTTCAAAGCTGTCACTTGAGGTGTGTCTTACTCATTCTACAACTCTTAAATCTGAGAATGAAGAGGTTAGGGAGTGTGTAAGGTACTTGGAAGTTGCACCATCCTTCCATAAAGCCGAAATTGGAAGAGCTAGGTTCATCCATGCTGACATCTTTAAGTAAGGAACAACCCAAACTTGAGCTCAAACCACTTCCGCCAAATTTGAGGGATGCTTTCTTAGGCCAAGACTCTACTTTTTCGGTTATTATTGATGGTTCTTTAAGTGATGTAGAGGAAGAAAAGTTGCTAAGAGTTTTAAGGGAGCAAAAATGGCTTTGGGATGGACAATCTCGAATATCAAGGGAATTAGTCCTTTGAGTTGTATGCATAAGATTTTAATGGAGGATAGTTTCAAGCCGATAGTTCAACCGCAACGAAGATTGAATCCATCAATGCAAGAAGTGGTGCATAAAGAAGTATTGAAGCTCTTAGATGCTAGAATTATCTATCCAATCTCGGATAGTTTATGTATGAGTCTGGTTCAAGTGGTCCCCAAGAAAGGAGGAATAACCGTGGTAAAGAATGACAACAATGAACTTATACCAACAAGGACAGTCACGGGATGGCGAGTATGCATAGATTATCGAAGACTTAATGATGCAACTCGAAAAGATCATTTTCCATTGCCTTTTATCGACCAAATGTTAGAAAGACTCGCTGCGCATGCTTACTATTGTTTTCTAAATGGGTATTCTGGATACAATCAAATTGTTATTGCTCCCGAAGATCAAGAGAAGACTACTTTAACATGTCCTTACGAAACTTTTGCATATAGGAGGATGCCTTTTGGTCTTTGCAATGCTCCAGCCACGTTCCAAAGATGCATGATGTCCATGTTCTCCGACATGGTGGAAAAATTTATAGAAGTATTCATGGATAACTTCTCGGTTTTTGGTTGTTCTTTTGATAATTGTTTATCTAACTTGTCTTGGGTTTTGCAGTGATGTGAGGAGACTAATTTAGTTTTAAACTGGAAAAATTGCCACTTTATGGTCAAAGAAGGGATAGTGCTTGGCCATCGAATTTCCCTCAAGGGAATTGAAGTCGATAGAGCCAAAATAGATGTTATTAACAAACTCCCACCATCGACCAATGTGAAGGGCGTGAGAAGTTTCTTGGGTCATGTTGGGTTTTATTGATGGTTCATTAAGGATTTTTCTCAAATTACTAAACCTCTTTGCAATCTTTTGATTAAAGATACACCGTTTGATTTTTCTCATGAATGCTTTCATGCTTTTGAAACATTGAAAAAAAAATTAATTTTAGAACCTATAATCGTTTCACCGGATTGGAATTTACCATTTGAATTGATGTGTGGTGCTAGTGATTTTGCTATAGGGGCTGTTTTAGGGCAGAGAAAGGATAAATTTTTTTATGTTATTTATTATGCAAGTAGAACTTTAACAGAAGCTCAACTTAATTATGCTACTACTGAAAAAGAATTATTAGTGGTTGTTTTTGCTTTTGACAAATTTCGTTCTTACTTGATAGGTTCGAAGGTGGTTGTCTATACTAATCACTCCGCTCTTAAGTACTTGCTTGCGAAGAAGGATGCTAAACCCTGATTACTTCGATAGATTTTGCTTCTAAAATAATTTGATTTGGAGATCAAGAACAAGAAGGGTACCAAAAATTTGGTGGCAAATTACTTGTCTTGGATTCGGCCTAAGGGTGTGGATGATGAGCAACAATTGCCAATTAATGAAACATTTTCGGATGAGCCTTTGATGGCTATACAGGTTGTTCCATGGTATGCCGACGTAGTCAACTACTTGGTGTCGCGAATTTCTATGTCCCGAGATGACATATCAACAAAAGAAGAAGTTCTTCTCTAACTTAAAGTATTATTTTTGGGAGGAACCTTTTCTATTTTGACATTGTGCAGATCAGATAATTTGGAGATGTGTACCCGAAAAAGAGATGGAGAGCATACTTCGACATTGCCACTCATTGGAAGTGGGCAGCCACTTTGGTGGAGCAAAAATAGTGACAAAAATTTTGCAATCCAGGTTTTATTGGCTTTCTATTTTTAAAGATTCTTTTAACTTTGTTAATTTTTGTGATCATTGTCAACGGATTGGAAATCTTTCTAGGAAACATAAGATGCCTTTGAATAATATTTTAGTGATTGGATTGTTTGATGTTTGGAGGATAGATTTTATGGGTCCTTTTTCATCTTTGTATTCTAACAAATTTATTTTGGTGGCTGTAGATTACGTCTCTAAGTGGGTGGAAGCTACTGCTTTACCAACCAATGATGCCAGGGTTGTGGTGAATTTTCTTTCGAAAAAATATCTTTTCCCGATTTGGCACTCCAATGGCGATAATTAGTAATGGTGGGAAGCATTTTTGTAACCGTTAATTTGAAGCTTTACTTACTAAGTATGGAGTTACTCATCATGTGGCAACACCATATCTCCTTAAACAAGTGGCCAAGTTGAGGTGTCCAATAAGGAGTTGAAACGCATACTTGAGAAGACCGTTAGTATCTCACAAAAGGATTGGGCACGAAAGTTAGATGATTCATTATGGGCCTATAGGATAACATTTAAAACACCGATTGGAATGTTACCTTATCGCTTAGTTTAAGGAAAAACATGCCATTTACCTAAAACATAGAGCTTATTGGGCGATGAAGACACTTAATTTTGATTTAAAGGTTGCGGGTGAGAAGGGGATGTTGCAAATTAATGAGATGGATGAGTTTCGTAATTATGCTTATGAGAATGCTCGGATTTACAAGGATAAAACTAAAAGATGGCATTATAAGCATATTTTGAGAAGGGAGTTCAAAGTGGGGCAAAAAGTTTTACTATTCAATTTAAGACTTCAACTTTTTCCGGGAAAGTTGCGATCTAGGTGGTCGGGACCATTTGTTGTGACTCGAGTTTTTCCACATGGAGCGATTGAAGTTCATCATGAGAAAAAAGAGACATTCAAGGTTAATGAACAGAGGTTAAAGCTTTATGTGGATGGAGAATTTAGCACGCAAAAGTTTTCCATCAATCTCGCCAATCCTAATTAATGATTTGGAGAATGTCTAGCTATAGACCTTAAACAAAGCGCTTTTTGGGAGACAACCCAAGTTTTTTTGTTTTTCTCTTTAATTTTTATTTTTGTTTTCATCTTGTAGGTTTGCATAAGTTTGGGTGCTCTCCAATGTGTTACACGGTTGCACTTTCAAGGACAACATTCAATTGGAAATCGATGGAGCACCTCTTACCTTTTCTCATTCTTTTTCTTTTTTATTCTTCTTTCTCATTGAGGGCAGTATGTTATTTAAGTTTGGGGGAAGGGGGTTTATGTGTAAAAAAAATTATTTTTCTTTGTTTTTGGTTTGACGAATAAAATGGCCTATGATAAGAATATGGTTGAAATTGATTATAATTTCTAGGAAAATTTTTTTATTGCTTGAGTTTATTTGTTAATCCTTGACTTGATTTTTCTTAATTTAAGATTTTTTTTATTCAATGAATGCTTATCATGATCATTAATTGTTTTGTATACCTACATAAATTTTATGTAGGTCTCAACAAACTCTAGAACTTGTTTGATGACACATGAGGCGAAATCTTAGACAAAATATTACTTGGGAAATGACTTAGACATTCTTTGAATCGATTGAGCCTTTCAAGCTTACCTACTTATTATCTTTATCCCTAGTCACCCCTTTGAGCTTTGTTGAATTAGACTTTGGCTTTATATATATATATATTTTTTATAAAACATCATATTCCCTACCCTATTTGAGCTTAAACATTGATTTCCTTACCTTTCAAGAGAACTAAGTTTACACAAAGTTAGAAGAGCATGGAAGGTGTGAGAGGTAGGAAGTTTACAAGTAAATTTTATTACAGCTCATGTTATCAAAGTCATAAGATTGCGGGTGTGAAAAGTCAACAAGGTGTTGGGAAGTGTTTTAAAAAAAAAGGATCTTTGAATCAAAGGATTGAGAAGAAGTGTATGTGTTAGAAGTGAGTATGCTCTATTGTTTTGTTTGTGTTCAAAATTAAGTTCTCTCGCTTTGTTTGAATCATATCTTTTCTTTGTAGCCCTCACCTTAGCCTTATTTTACAAGCTTAATAAAGATCTATTGATCTTTGGTAATATTTTTGGTCTACATTAGTGAAGAGTGATTTGAAAAGCAAGCATATAGAGTTTGAATTATCAATTTCATAACTAGAGATCCATTATATATTTACTTGTTTGCATAAAATCTTCTGGGAAGCTAATAATGAAGTGAGAATGATAGGTATGCATGAATGAGAGGATTGATAATGAGGTGGAATTGAGTTTCGAATTAACTTTTGGACTTGTGTAATATTGAATGATTCATTTGGATTATAAACTTTAGGCAATCTTTGAGGCAACAAATTTTATGAATTAAACCAATTCTTGTTTTTAGTTTTCTCTTTTTCTTTGCTTGAGGGCTAGCAAATTTTAAGTTTGGGGGAATTTGGTAAGTATAATTTTTACATGATTTTTATTACTCTTTTACTTATTAAAATTGTTAATTTTCTTTTATTTCTTTTGATTAAAGTTATTCTCAATAGTAATGTCTTATACTAATTTTGGAGATTAATTTTCATATAATCACTTCATTTTATTATATTTTTTCAAGACAATTAAAAATAAAATTTTATTGTGACTTGAAGAACAATGCAAAATAAACTACTCTTCTCGATTTTTTATTTGAAATTAATAAGATTACTTATATTAATAGAATGTTGAACCATGCATATCAACATGTAAATAAATAAATAATTAACTATGATATAATTTATTTTATTTGACAACTAGTAAATTAACTATTATCCCAGTTTTAAAAAGCAAAATGATTTTTACAAAAAAAAATTATATTTTCAAGTCATTTCGGATTGTTCGGGTCGGGTCGGGTTAGGTTCGGGTCATTTGAATCCGGGTCGGGTCGGGTCCAGGTTCGGATAATATTATTTTGATGTATTTTCGAGTCGGGTAAGATTTTGCCACCTTTAGTTTTCACATGATCACCCATTTCTTTTGCCTCTACGTGTCTTTGGGTCTATTTGTTTTGTTCATTAACTTGCTCTTGGTATTAACAAATTGTTTCTCGTTCCATTAATTGTGTGTTCTTTGACTTCTCTCATACCAAAAAAGATATCGTTGTTACAGTCCGTCCTTGAAACACTTATTTGTTTCTGCTGATATCACATTTTTTGAATCAACTCAGTTTTACTCTTGAGTCCCATTGGATGATCATGATCTATAACTTGACAATGTGGGGTAATCTACAATTGAATTTCACAAGGTTGATTGCCCAGGGCATGCTTAACAAAAAAGTGGAACTTTTCGTCCAATAGGAAAAGTACACTGAGCATACGCAATCGGTGAGTTTTGGCAGCAACTTCATTATTAACACTGTGATGGTCGTAGATAAAGTTTCGGATAAGATGAGAACACATCGTAAATCTCTGCAGCAAATTTTTTACGTTAACAAATAATCTCCCTGGAGCTTTGACAATATAACCATTATCTTTTAGCAGGCTGTCAATAAAATGAAAGTTTACATGTCAACTTCTGATGTGTACATAATATTGCTATTGCAATTCTTTATTTTTGAAAATAAATAAATATATTGCTTTGCTATGCAATTCATCAAATTTCTAATTTGAAATTGAACATAAACCAATATTCCTCAATTCGGATATGATAAGAAACCCCACCAACCTGTATCATCCAGATCTCCAGACCACTTTCCAGCTGTGTGCTTAAAAGAACCTTCTTTGCCTTCTTCTGTCCTCTTCCAATCGGATTTAACCCATCCACTTTGCCACCATCTGTTTCCAACGCCAAGGAGAGTGTTAAGACAAAAGACATAAGAATCCAAGTCCTATGCCACCAAAAATAAAACATTTACATATCAGAAAAATGGTATAGATTATGGTAGCAAAATATTGCTACAAAAACATTCACTTTCAGCTTTCATTTAGGGAAACCACCAGACAGTTTAATTTGTAAAAGAGAAAGGGAGCTAAAATTCCAAGAATTTAGCGACAAAAAAAAGATTAACTATTAAGGATTCTACAAGAATTGTTATTGCTTCTACAAGAAAATTTTGATTTGATATTGCAATCAAGGAAGAAACTCACATCCTAAATGCTAAATAAAAATATCTAACTACTGAATTCTTTAATTTCTGACATATTCTCAACTACCAAGAATAGACATAGAGAGTTTATTTTATTTTATTTTATTTAAAAAAAGTAATAAATTCAAAATGAAGACTAGATGAAAAAGACAAGTAATCATATAAAAAAATCTTGAGTTTCAAATTTATACAAAATCTAGTTGACTTTCATATTTACATTATTTTCTCAGGCCTATACCACCAAGAACATTTATGCTTATTCTTCTTTTTATGTTTCCTTATTGGTGATTTTAAGGAACCAAAGGAATTCAAGTCAAGACAATCATTAACGCATGATTTCATCAAAACTAAGAAAACGGGGCAACATGAGATTCAAATTCTCTTTTTCTACTTTTTCTTAACAAACTAAACAGAGCAAACAAACAGAGCAAACAAAGGAAGACGAATAATTATCATATAGAAAACAATTTAAGAAAAAAGAAAAAAGAAATAAAAGAAGATGAGAGGAGCCTATTTCTTTTTCTTATGTTTTGCTATTCATTTCCATCAACCAAACAGATTACTTAATAGAAATCACAGACTATATGATAAGATTAGAGTTAGTATTAGAGACTACAACAATTTAATAAGAGATTTGTTAGTTGTTAGTAGTTAGTTAATAGTTGATTAATAGTTTGTTAATTGGTTAGTAAGTTAGAATGGTAGTTGGTTAAGCCTTGTATTCATCCTTCATTGCCTATATAAGGCATTGTACAACAATTTATGGAATCAATGAATAAACAAGCAAGAATTAATCCAATCTTCTCTTTCAAATTTTTTTTCTTCCTACCATCTTCTTCTTCTTCTTAGGAATCTCTTCTTTCTTTCTTCCTTTTTCTTCCTGTCTAATTCTCTCTTTTTCTGTCCTATTCTTCTCCTTCTTGTTCTGTCCAGAAACCACTTGTTACAAGTTCGTATCAATTGGTGTTTTCATTGAGCTTCCCTTATTCTCACTATCAAATTCTATAAATTCGATTACACCTCAACCATGGCTAAAATTTTTGTGACATGTAGTTTCCTCCATGGATAGTTCCAAGAAAATCTTGCAAAATATGGAAATAAGGCAGCCTTAGCGAGATTCAATGAATTGGAAAAGACATTTCAACCAAAGGAATTTGTAGCTCAAGAAGATCAAGTTGAGCACTTTGCTTCTGTTCTCAAATTTCAACTTGACGAAGCAATCGAGAAAGACGACGTCCAAGAAATAGCATCGTTGAAAATGGTTGTTTTGGATGTCTATTGCTCTCCTTGCTGCTCAAGTATCAACCAGTTGCCATCTAGTTTGGAGTTGCAGTTAATGAATTTTCTTGATGCAAATATCAAACCAGAATTTTCGAAGCTTCAAAAACTAGTTGAACTGCTACATCAAGAAGAAAATTCTGCATCTACTCAAGAAATGGTGCAAGAACAACCCATTAGAATCAAGGCTAAGAAATCTATGGTTAAAGTTGTTGCTGGTGGTTCTTTTATTGTTCTTACACTAAAAGTCACTACAACCTTTGATGTAGTTGATAACGCTCAAACTAACACACGATTATTGTGTATAGCTGAAGTGTCGATCCCACGAGGAAAACGAACTACAAGAGAAAGTGAAAACCTTAACACTAAACAATAAAGTTCAAATAAGAAAATCTGAGTTTTACGAATGAAATTATATAAGAGAGTTGTGAAAATATGATGAAGAATTCAATAAAAAAATAACAAGGTTCCAGGAATCCTTCCTAAGTTTGTTGCCTTATTCCTATCTTAACTTAAATGTTTTATCTCAATTATTAGTTTCACATCTCAAACAAGCAATTGATAAATATTAATCAAAGCACATAAATACCCTAATATAATTGCCATAAATTACTCCTTAATTCCAATTCATACACACAAGATTTATCTTATAAATTATCAAGAAGCAATAATATATTTCAATAATAATATTGTAGTAATGGACAAACTTATAAGATAGATCTACCAAAATCAGTTGCATCTATCAACTTTGACATAAGAAAAGCTTGACTAGACTTATATGGAGAAGAAGAATGCGATCACCAGATTAAGAAAATTTAAGAGAATAAGAACATAAATTGCAGCTGTCACATGAATTCAAATCCTTCTTATTTAATCAAAGAGTAAATCATGAAAAATGTTTAACAATCAATCCATACAACTGAATCAAAGATAGAAATAAGAACAACTACACCTAGAAACTCATCCTTTCGCCTTACTTGGAGTTTAGTTGGACATGGAGTTCATCCTTGATCACCTTAAAGAAGAAGAAGATGGAAGTTCTCTTCCAAAACTCTCATCGCCCCTCGGTTCTCCGAGTCTAAATTCCTATATATAACTGTATGGAGACGGCTTTGTAGACAGAAGAGTCACCCTAGGGTTTCTGTTCAGGCCGTGTGCTTCTGCTGTTGTCTAGGCCCGATTCTACCTGACCTTTATCTACTAAAACCGCCATAACTTTCTCTAGAAAAATCATATTTTCGAGCCGTAAAATTCTACAGAAAATAGACATCCGGATCTTTCCAAGAATATATGGGTCATCTCCTAGTTCTTCCTAAATCAATACAGTTTAATCCACAAAAATGATTGATCTGTCATGCTGAAATCGCGCACAGCCTGACCTTTGTCTACTAAAACTACCATAACTTTCTCTAGAAAAATCATATTTATGAGCCATAAAATTCTCCTGAAAATAGACATCCGGATCTTTCCAAGCATATATGGATCATCTCCTGGTTCATCTTGAATTAATACAGTTTAATCCGCAAAAATGACTGATCCGTATGAGCAATTCTAGCAATTTAGTGAAACTCCCTTCCAAATTCTTGCGCACATGCATAGAATCTTCATGATTTAATGAACGTTAGCTTTTCCATCTCTTTTAAACCTAAAATGCCTAAAAATGCATCGAAATAAATCAATATACCAAGAATGACACTTAAGAATTATTAAGGCATAAATGTGTAATCCAGCCCTAAATCAACCCTAAATGCTAACAAATAAACACTATTAAGATGCATTTTCTGACTCTCATCATAAACCCTAACTAGCTTATTGCTAGTCCCTAACAATTCAAGCGAAAGAAAAATGAAATGAATTCTATACTAGAAATCAAAACAAAACCTAAAATAGTAAAAACAAAACAAAGCAATGTTAGCGTTAATCCAAGAGTAATTCAACTTTTTGTCTCAAAAATTCCACATAACACACAACACATAGAATCATTAAATACCACCCAAGTCCAAAAGCAATCCAAATATCAACCTCATATTCGTTATCGACTCTTAAACATCCATCTTACCACAAACCATTAATCCAAACCCGAATGATTTTATGCACAACATTCATAAATATAAGTCTTGGCCTCTAAAAACATATTAAATTGCGTGACATCAATCACAAATCAAACTCCATAGGCTCACTTTTCAAATCACTCTCCACTAATGTAGAAAAATCACACTACATCAGATCACTACGACTTTAATAGGCTTGTAATGTTAGGCGAAGGTAAAGGTCAAGAAAGAACGGGAAGGATTAAACAAGTAAAAGAACTCAGTTTCTTAATTTTAAACACAAACTTTTTAAGCACTAAATAACCTTACTTCAACACCCAACTTATTCAACCATTTTTCGAGCATTTCTATTAATAATTCAACCCATTTTTTCTTCTTTCTTTGTTAAAATTCACTTTTTTTATAGCACATAATTTCTTTTTTTTATTTATTTTTCTTTTCTAGCACATAACCATTCACCTTTGTTTTCATTCTTTACTCTTTTCCACAACCCCCAACCTATCTCCTTTAATGTACTTGGGTTATGGTAGTAATATTTTTTCATATTTCTACCCTTACTCCACTTAAGTGCTTCTCAACAATTGTGTATAAACTAAGTTCTCTTAAAAGAAAGGTAAGGATAAAATATTTTAAGGCTCATAAAGGTAAGTAAATAGGCTATTGAAAGAAACAAGGCTAAATTTTTATTTTTTATTTTTAAAAAGGCTCAAACAGGTAACTAGCGATAAATATAACAAAGGTAAGCTTGAAAGGCTCAAACGGTCAAAAGATGGCCTACATTATATCCTAAGTAGTGTGCATTCTAGGATTTCGCCTCAAGTGATTATCAAATAAGTTCTAGAGCTTGTCGAGACTGCAAAAGTATTCACAAAACATTCACACATAAAACTTCTCTAAATGTTTTAGACTAATCATGCAATCTTACTGCAACCCAGAGTCTCAAACTAAATGAAGATCGACACTTGAAATTATTCTCAAACCGAAGGAAGATTTAACTTCTTCTAAAAGCTATATGCTATCTCAATTATAATCATATCATTAACATGTAAATTAACTCCAAAACTAACACAAAACATACTAAAAATAAACAAAACTAAACCTAATTTTTTAAACTTTTTCAAGAAATATTTTTTTTCTAACAATTTATCCTAACAAACGAATTCAAACGAAAAAGGGAAAGTGTTGGACGTTTATCTACCTAAATAAATAAGAAAATAATCGTACTTGTTTTACTTGCAAGTGCACAAGGTCTGTGGTAGCATAGTGTGCAAGTGTGAGATTATTTCCACAGGGATTGGTGAATTTCTATTTAGAATTAGTTTCTTCAAGTTAAAAGAGAAATAGTAGTTTGTTTGTAAGTGAATAGCAATAATAAGAACATAGGGCTACGATATCCACCACTAATTATACTTTCCCACTAACTAAGGTTTCAATGCTCTAGCCTTATCATGAATATCTAATGGTTGCCAACCTAAGGGCTTGGTCCACACCTTAGACTATTGATCTCCCTACGTAACGAGTTAGACATGGTGTATACTGTTGTGAGTTTTAATTTACTCGCAAGCGCACGAGTCGTTTGCAGTATAGTGTTGTGCAAGTGCGAGGTCGAATCCACAGGGAATTGCGTTGTGAAAATATATTTTTAATCTAAACTAACTCTATCTTAACCTAGTTCCAAATTTCAGAATGATATTGCAAAATAAATTAAAACTAAACTAAGTTGATTTAAAAACTAATAATTAAAAACACTAAGGCTTCCGAATCCACCCCACGAAAGTTAAGCATATATGTTCAAAAAATATAGCCTATCAAAACATTCCATGAATCCAACTATCAGACAAAAAACAAAGAATATCCCAACTAAACCAAAAGCATCCAATGTATCCGCTCTTAACAAATCACAAAGGAAATCCAATTTAATCGAAAAGCATTCAATGTATCCATCAGATGAAACACAAGGAATATCCAACAGACAATTTAAACTCAATCAATTATAAGATTAACTCAAATAATTGACAGAACATTTATACTAAAAATTGTCAGATTTGTACAAGCAAATCTGAACTACTACGCCAAACAACGGCGGAGCTTCATCTTCAACCTTAGCTGAAGAGTCTAGCCACTCATAACTATGAAACTATAATTCATAATAAAAGTGCTAAACATTAAACTACAACAACTAAATAAAAATAAATAAATAAACAACTTTACATGGGAGAAATTCCACTCACTGACGGGCGGCACTTCCCCTCGTGGTAGCAATGCCTTCGGGATCCACCAGAATGCTAGCGGACATCCACCGGTAAACACCAAAGTGGCTCAGGAATTGTACATTAAAGATGAAGTGAAGAAGGGCTTATATAGGGAAATATCACAACTGCAATATGCTTCCAATCCGATGTGGGATACTGCAGATTCCAGTTTTTGCTCTTTGACCTTTGTCTACTAAAACTGCCATAACTTTCTCTAGAAAAATCATTTTATTGATCTGTAAAATTCTCCAAAAAATAGACATCGGGATATTTCCAAGAATATATGGCTCATCTCATGGTTCTTCCTGAATCAATACAGTTAAATCCTCAAAAATGACTGATCTGTCACGCTGAAATCATGCACAGCCTGACCTTTGTCTACTAAAACTGCCATAACTTTCTCTAGAAAATTCATTTTATTGATCCGTAAAATTTCCCAGAAAATAGACATCCGGATCTTTCCAAGTATATATGGCTCATCTTCTGGTTCTTCCTAAATCAATACAGTTTAATCCTCAAAAATGGCTGATCTGCACGAGCAATTCTGGGAATTTAGTGAAACTTCTTTCCAAGCTTGTAAACCTGTAAAACAACGAAAACAACTCAAAGTAACAAATTCCTAAGCTAACAAATGTAAATTAAAGGGCCAAAATTTGATTACACCCAAAGTATAACACGGTTATTGTAGTACAGCTTTGGGGTGTCGATTCCACAGGGAAAAGAGTTAAGTACAAAGGAAAATGTATGAACCTTAAAACGAACGATAAAAGTTACACAAAATATTTTTGGGTTTTGATGGTGAAATAATGTAAGAAAAATTGTGTAAATATAAAGGAAATATAAATAAGAAATAACAAGGTTCCGGGAATCCTCCTTAGGTTCGTTCCCTATTTCCACTCTTGATTCAATTGATTTTATCTCGATTGCAAGTTTCACATCCCAAACAAGCAATCAGAATATATTCAATCAAGCACATTTATAACTCTAATATAATTGCTACAAATTACTCATTGATTTTGGTTCAAGCACACATGACCGATCTTAAAGATTATCAAGAAACGACAATATATCTTAAAAGACAATATCGTAGTAATGGACAATCAATAAAATAAATTTACTGGAATCAATCACATCCAAACAACCTCAAAGGAGGAGAAGGATGCAATCACTGGATTAAGAGAATCTAAAAGAAGAAGAATAAAAAGTACATCTATCACATGAACTCAAATCCTTCTTACTTAATCAATGAATAATTTACAAACAATATTCAACAATAAATCCATACAACCGAATCAAGAATAGGAAATAAGGAACAATAAATCCCTAAGGATTCATCCTTTTCCCTTGTATGATATTGCAAAATAAATTAAAACTAAACTGAGTTGATTTAAAAACTAATAATTAAAAACACTAAGGTTTCCGAATCCACCCCACCGAAGTTAAGCATATATGTTCTAAAAATATAGCCTATCAAAACATTCCATGAATCCAACTATAAGACAAAAAACAAAGATATCCCAACTAAACCAAAAGCATCCAATGTATCCGCTCTTCATAAATCACAAAGAAAATCCAATTTAATCGAAAAGCGTTCAATGTATCCATTAGATGAAACACAAGGAATATCCAACAGACAATTTAAACTCAATCAATTATAAGATTAACTCAAATAATTGACAAAACATTTATACTAAAAATTGTCAGATTTGTACAAGCAAATCTGAACTACTACGCCAAACAACGGCGGGGCTTTATCTTCAACCTTAGCTGAAGAGTCTAGCCACTCATAACTATGAAACTATAATTCATAATAAAAGTGCTAAACATTAAACTACAACAACTAAATAAAAATAAATAAATAAACAACTTTACAAGGGAGAAATTCCACTCGCTGACGGGCGGCGTTTCCCCTCGTGGGCCTTCGGGATCCACCAGAATGCTAGCGGACGTCCACCGGTAAACAACAAAATGGCTCAGGAATTGTACATTAAAGATGAAGTGAAGAAGGGCTTATATAGGGAAATATCACAACTGCAATATGCTTCCAATCCGATGTGGGATACTGCAGATTCCAGTTTTTGCTGTTTGACCTTTGTCTACTAAAACTGCCATAACTTTCTCTAGAAAAATCATTTTATTGGTCCGTAAAATTCTCCAGAAAATAGACATCGGGATATTCCCAAGCATATATGGCTCATCTTATGGTTCTTCCTGAATCAATACAGTTAAATCCTCAAAAATGGTTGATCTGTCATGCTGAAATCATGCACAGCTTGACCTTTGTCTACTAAAACTGCCATACCTTTCTCTAGAAAATTCATTTGATTGATCCGTAAAATTCCCCAGAAAATAGACATTCGGATCTTTCCAAGCATGTATGGCTCATCTTCTGGTTCTACCTAAATAATTACAGTTTAATCCTCAAAAATGGCTGATCTGCACGAGCAATTCTGGCAATTTAGTAAAACTTCTTTCCAAGCTTGTAAACCTGTAAAACAACGAAAACAACTCAAAGTAACAAATTCCTAAGCTAACAAATGTAAATTAAAGGGTCAAAATATGCAATATTTGGCACTCATCATATACCCTAACTATTTTCTCTCTTAAAGGATTCAACATGGGTGTATACTGAGTTGTTCCTTACGAGAGCATAAGGGCTGTAGAGATCGGCAACCACACGGGACCTAGGGCTTGGTCCGCTCCTGGTTTCCCATGTTGATTAACTCGGGAATCTGGTGTGGATATCCCTTGTTACTAATGTCGAACCCAGGACTCGATCATCCAAATTGATTCGACTAACCTATCCATACCACATGCATACGTTGATCAGGCACATACATATGAGGAATGTAAATATAAACAGGTATTAATCAAGTTAAATACTCTAACAAGGCTATAGAAAAGATAATCAATGAATAAATATGTGGTGAAACATAACAAGAGCTTCAATCGAGCCCTATAGGTGTTTAGTTACACATACTAAGTAAAATAAACATGCTGAACATAATTAACTAAAAATAGAAAACTAAAACCGAAGAAGACTTGGGAGACGAGTCGTAAATTCCTCTCCTAAGCTTTCTACTTCGAGTCTAGAACAAAAGGTCAAACTAAAAAGAAGATATGCTCCCCAAAAGGGAGATATGTTTTCTGTGTTTTACAAGTCTATTTATAGGGTTCTAAGCACACTTGGAAACCCTAATTTCCAAAATAGGGCCCTAACCCTAATTTTCAAAACAGGTGCTGCTATTTTACTGTTTACTGCCGTACGTGTGGGCTAGATCGCGAGCGGAGTGCACTCGATTGCAAGGTTGCGCTCGATCACCCTTCTTGGTGCGCTTGATCGCACTCCAGACAGTATCTGCTCCAGGTTTTCCAGTCTTCTTCCTTTTAAGCTCCAAAAGCTTCCAAAATGGTTCATTTTCTTCATAGACCTATAAAAACCATGTTAAACACAGAAATGAAGTAAAATAGACTAAAATAACATAAACTAGGGCTTAACAAATGTAAATTAAGGGGCTTAAATATGAATATTTAAGCTCTTATCACACCCCCAAACTTAAAATGCACATTGTCCCAATGTGTGTGGCATGGAAAGATCTGACCTGGGAGATGGAGAACTAAGCGGTTTGTTTGCTTGTACACCCCCCCAAACTTGAACTGGATGCACGCACTAAGTACCTGACAAAGGAAAACAAATGTTGTTCCGGAAAACAAAATATAAATAATAGATATGTAAATATGACTATAATTAAAAGAAAAGTACTAAATAAAAAGGATATGTCTGGGGTGCCTCCCATGAGCGCTAAGTTTAACGTCTTCAGCCAGACGGGTATCTCTTCACTGCTATTATCAGTGGGTGTAGTCGAGGAGGTACTAGGTGCAGGAGGTAGGCGGTCAAGGATGGCTTGTAGCATGGCTTCCTGTCGTGTAAATTGTGCCTCTAACCCATCGATCCGCTGATGGATTAGATGGGCTGCCTCACGATCCTCCCGGTGAATGTCGGAAAGCTCACAGTGGAAGGAGGATAGCTCATCTAGAAGGTGTTGATACTCCATGGATCCCATGTCTGTCTGATCCTTCTCCTATGAAGGGCACACCTGTGGATGCTCGGACTCTATTGGATCATCTGCAATAGACTCGGTGGCTGGTATCTGTGCCCGGGGTCCTCGGGGCATGTGTGACTGGCTGAGGCTCCACTGTGCTCTCCCAAAGAAGGGATGGTCACTAACCGGGCCATCTATAGAGGATCTTCTAATCCCTTTCTTCTTGAAGATATGACTAAGCAAGAAGGGGAAAAGAAGACCCCAAACATTAGCTGTGGTCGTTTGCCGGTTATGCACCCCATCCCAGAATTTGTGTATCTGACTCCATATGACTGTTGGGATGGAGTACCAATGACCTCGGTGGAAAGTGTATAGAGGTTGCAGAAACTGATCTCACCTCTGTGTCTTGTGTCCCAAAGGGCACACATTACGCTGCAGGACTGAATCGACGAACCATAGATGGGGAGGCAGCCTCGATCGGCTCCTCGTATTGTTGTGGCAGTCAGCATACTGCCCCGCACACATGTCCTCAACGATGTGTGGGAGAGGGAACGAGTCAGGCTACTCCTCTATATGGCTGTCTTCTGGTGGAGTCTTATCGTAGCAGTGTAACGAGCTGGCTATATCAGTGGTGGTCAACTCTAGGAATCTGCCCTGGACTGAGGAAGATAAAATTTCTAGCCTGGTGCAGTTGTAGGTCAGGTTCTCGTAGAAACTGATCACAAATCGAGTGTGTGTCGTTGAGCAGACTGGTTTGAATAGCCACTTGAGACCCCGATTCTTGAATTCTTGGACCACCCATCTTGTGGTGTCTAAAGTCTTGAAGTCCTCTTCTACATTGAATGTTGTCTCGAATGGTATTTCACGTTGTTTGAAACTTGGCCGGGATGCCTGCTGGCGACTGCTTGAAGCACAGGAAGTGGAAGCTATGTGTTGTGGAAAATGTAGTAGTGCTTCTGGTGTAATCGCGCTCGTGCGTAGTTGCTGGTGAGCTCGATCGCATAGTTTTGAAGTACGCTAGATCGTGACTACCAAGTGCTCGATCGCACTCGGTCAGGTAATATATCAAACACCTTATGTGCACCAAAAACTTGAAGCTGTAAAATGCATACACCCTTGACCCGAAACCTCCTATAAAATGGAAAACTATCCAATCAATACACACGAATATCATATATAGATTATGTATATGTGAACTAAAGATCAGAACAGTGTGTGTAATTAATAAAAAGGACAAAACAAAAACATGTGTGTACCTTGTGTGTATGGGAAGGTCGCGTGTGTACAAGGGTGAAATAGAGTGGCTAGGTCTGGTGGTGGGTTTTGTGATGTGGTGAGGTAGTGGTGGTGTGGAGTAGCGGATGAGGATTTAGGTTAGTTACCATGCAAAATTTAGGGTAAAGGGAGGCGGAGTGCGATTTTTGAGAGTATGTTGTGCGCTAGAGCGTAAATGAGGGGAAGAGGGAAAATTGTTTATAATCTGCACGTGCCCTCTTTGCCCCGATTGCACTCGAGCGCATTTGTGAAGTGCACTCGATCGCATGATGCGCAAGTGCTTAGTGTAGGGCGAGGTGGCGCTCGAGCGCATATGGTTTGCGCTCGATCGCAAGACCGAAATAGTAAAAAGAGGTTATATAAAGAAATTAATTAAGGTAAAAAGTGGGAATGATACAGTCATACCGAATTGTAGTGGCCTCAGTACCACTAACCTTGATAGAGGCACTTGAGCTATATGTTAAGCAAGTGAAATTGCTCAAGTGCTCTCTATGGTAGCTTTTAAGGCTATATCTTTTGAAAGAGGCAATTAGGGCCCCCATCAGGTGGTTCTAAATCCGTTGATAGCTGCTTTGTTTCCAATTTAGGTACCTGGTAGATAAAACAAGGAAGTGTAGTATTAGTAAGTACATGATTTTTAACTTGAGGATTATACTTACTTGAAGGTTTAGGTATGCTCTTGCTGGTGTGTACAACTCCATGGACGTCTTTAATCACATTATCTTCTAGTCCAACTTCCAATCCTATGTCATCATGGATGGTCTTCAATGGAACAGTGAAATGGTTTTTGGACACTTTCTTATCAATTCCTTGCATGAAACTCACATTATGACACTCATTATTAGTATTAGTGGAGTCTAGTGTATTAAAAATTTTAAATTCTACCTCTTCATCATTTACTCTCATTATGACAATGCCTCTTTTTACATTAATGGTTGTGTCAGCAGTGATCATAAATGGTCTCCCTAGAATAATAAGGAGTGGTACAGGCATATGGCACTCCTCCATATCTAATACAATAAAATCAGCAGGTAAAATAAATATACCTACTCTTACCAAAACATCCTCGAGGATACCTCTAGGTCGTCTGATGCTTCTGTCAACCAATTGTAATGTAATGGAGGTTGGTTGGAGCTCCCCCAAACTTAGTGTCTCAAATACACTGTAAGGTAGCAAATTGAGACTTGCTCCTAGATCCAATAATGCGTGCTCAAAAAGCTGGTCACCTAGCCTGCAAGGAATAGTGAAGCTACCCAAATCTTTTAGTTTAGGTGGTAATTTTCTCAATAATACAACGCTCACCTCTTCAGTCAAGGCTACCGTCTCATGCTCTAAAACTTCCGTTTGTTAGTGCAACAATCATTTAAAAACTTAGCATACGCAGGTAGTTGTTTTATTGCCTCTAATAAAGGAATATTTATTTATACCTTTTTCAAGGTTTCAAATATGTTAATCATTTTAGTTTCCTTTTTAGGCTTTACCAACCTTTGAGGGAAGAGTGGAGGGGTATTTACTTTTTCTCTCTCTTTTACCTTAGATGTAGCGATTTGGTCTGGAGACGCTTGTGTAGGCTCATTGGTACCGATGACCTTTCCACTTCTTAAGGTAGTTATGGCATTCAGCTGCTAGTGTCCTCTTGGATTAGGTAATGGCTGGGCTGGGAGGTCACCTTGCTTTCTGCTACTCAATTCCTTGGACAATTGTCCCATTTGTACCTCTAGCCTTTGAATGGCTTGATTGTGCTTGGCAGTGATTTGCCTCATTTCAGTCTGAAATTGCCTTGACTCTTCCATGAATTGTTTATGTATATTTAGGATTTGTTGTTGCTGAGTCGCTAGTTGCCTCACAAGAATTTTGAGGTCATTCTTCTTGGGTTCAGGAGCAGCTTGGGCTGCTGGTTGGAAATTTCTTTGCTGCCATTGACTGTTTTGGTTGTTGCTCCACGAGAATTTCGGGTGATTTCGCCATCCAGGGTTGTATGTATTGGCATAAGGGTTGTTCTTTGGCGGATAATTGTTCGGACCCACAAAGTTGGCTTGCTCATGATCTACAGATGAATATAAAGGACAAGTATTAGTATCATGATCAAACTGTGAGCAAATGACACATACCTGTAGTGGTGCGGTTGATGGGTTAGCTGAGGTGTTCTGAGCGGCCATGGCTTTCACTAATAGGTCAATCTTCCTTTCCATGGTGGCTATTTGAGGAGATGATCCTCCATTCATGCTTACCTCATACATACTCTTACTTTTGGTTATGTGTCTACCTCGAGAGGAGAACTACTGCGCGTGTTCGCTCAGGGTTTCGAAAAGTTCCATTGCCTCTTCACTGCTTTTCTCTATCAGCACTCCTCCACAATCTGAATCAATAATGTTTTTGTTAGAATCACTTAAACCTTCATAAAAGGCTTGTACCAGTTCGTTTTGGGGTAGGTTGTGGTGTGGGCACTTGAGTAGTAGCTCGTTGAAGTGTCCCCAGGCCTCGAAGAACAGATCTCCATCCTTTTGTTGGAAGGATTGTATTTCTTTCCTCATTTGCCTTGTCTTCTGGGCTGGGAAGAACTTCTTTAGAAATTTTCTTGCCAACTCCTCCCAGGTGTGGATGGAAACTGTAGGCAAAGAATTATACCATAATTTAGCATTGTGTTTTAAGGAAAAAGGGCAAAGAATTAACCTTATTCCTTCTTGGTCTAAGCCTCGGATGTGCTGGAATTTGCAGAGGTCAAAGAACTCTCGAAGGTGCAAATGTGGATCCTCACTAAGTGTACCCCAAAAATGAGTCAATACACTGTGTATCTGCGGGGATATGTAATAATTTCCTTCCGCCTCAAGTTGATACGCAATGCGTGAAGGTTGTTTGAGGTTCTGCGGGATGAAGGATTGCTTCATCGGCCTCCGCTCAGGTGGTTGTTGTTCAGCTATCTATTCTGCTATTGGTGGTGTCTCTTCCTCTCTTCCTTCTCCTAACTCTTTCGAGTTATCCCTAAATCTTTGTCGGATAGACCCTCAAGCTTGGGATCAAAAGGAAGGAATCTTGGATTCTTGGACCATCGTTCGTGCATGAATCAGTGGATGATATGTGAGTGCAACAGTCAAAACCCTGCTGCTCGGATGACTCTCTGCCTTAATTGCGCTCGATCGCACAAGGGAGTGCGCTTGATCGCAAGTGGTGCAGAGGACTTCCTGGAGTGCCTAAAATAGAGAAAAAGGAATTGATTAGGGTTTTTAGTAAAACGAAAAAAAAAATATAAGATAAAAACAGACTAAAATAAGAAATAATGGTAACTAAATAAGAAATTATTTCTAAAAGAAATTTAGTGCAATCCCCGGCAACAATGCCAAAAACTTGTTGGACGTTTATCTACCTAAATAAATAAGTAAATAATCGTACTTGTTTTACTTGCAAGTGCACAAGGTCTGCGGTAGCATAGTGTGCAAGCGCGAGATCATTTCCACAGGGATTGGTGAATTTTTATCTAGAATTAATTTCTTTAAGTTAAAAGAGAAATAACAGTTGATAGTGAGTGAATAACAATAATGAGAATATAGGGCTATGATATCCACCACTAATTATACTTTCCCACTTACTAAGGTTTCAATGCTCTAGCCTTATCATGAATATCTAATGGTTGCCAACCTAAGGGCTTGGTCCACACTTTAGGCTATTGATCTCCCTATGCAACGAGTTAGGCATGGCGTATACTCTAACTCTTTTCTCTCTTTAAGGGATTCAACATGGGTGTATACTGAGTTGTTCCTTAAGAGAGCATGAGGGCTGTGGAGATCGACAACCACACGGGACCTAGGGCTTGGTCCACTCCAGGTTTCCCATGTTGATTAACCTGGGAATCCGGTGTGGATATCCCTTGCTACTAATATCGAACCCAGGACTCGGTCATCCAAATTGATTCGACTAACCTATCCATACCACATGCATACGTTGATCAGACAAATACATATGAGGAATGTAAATATAAACAGGTATTAATCAAGTTAAATATTCTAACAAGGCTGTAGCAAAGATCGTTAATGAATAAATGTGTGGTAAAGCATAACTAGGGCTTCAATCGAGCCTTATAGGTGTTTTGTTACACATACTAAGTAAAGTAAACATGCTAAACATGATTAAGTAAAAACAGAAAACTAAAATCGAAGAAGACTCAGGAGACAAGTCGTCAATTCTTCTCCTAAGCTCTCTACTTCAAGTCTCAAACAAAAGGTCAAACTAAAAGGAAGATATGCTCCCCAAAAGGGAGATATGTTTTCTGTGTTTTACAAGTCTATTTATAGGGTTCTAAGGACACTTGGAAACCCTAATTTTCAAAATAGGGCCTTAACCCTAATTTCCAAAACAGGTGCTGCTGTTTTACTGTTTACTGCCGTAAATGTGCGCTCGATTGCAAGGTTGCGCTCGATCGCCCTTCCTGGTGCGCTCGATCGCACTCCAGGCAGTATCTGCTCCAGGTTTTCCAGTTTTCTTCCTTTTAAGCTCCAAAAGCTTCCAAAATGCTTCCTTTTCTTCATAGACCTATAAAAACCATGTCAAACATAGAAATGAAGTAAAATGGACTAAAATAACATAAACTAGGGCTTAACAAATGTAAATTAAGGGGCTTAAATATGAATATTTAAGCTCCTATTAGAAAGTGACACCAAACAATTCAATGGTATGAAAGAGGAAATATGTTTCCTCCACCCCCAACCTAAGACTTGCATTATCCTCAATGTGAAAGAAAAAAAAATAAAAATTGAAGAAAACTAAATGAATAAAACTAATGTAAAATGGAACGAAAGTACCTGATTAAGAAGGATAAACCGAGAGCACCAAAGAGATCTTTTCGGGCCTATCTTCAACACATTTATGTTCCAAGTAAAGCTTCAACCTCTGGCCATTAACTCGAAATGCACGACCGTCAGAGGGATCTTCAACTTCTACCACTCCATTTGGAAAAACACTCTTCACAACATAAGGTCCCTTCCATCGTGATCAAAATTTTCCTAGATGGAAGTGTAACCGAGAATCATAAAGAAAAACTTGATTACCTTGTTCAAAATTTTTTCGGAGTATTTTTTGATCATGTACCATTTTCATTCATGACTTTAAGTCCTTAGCATTATCATATGCATCATCCCTCAACTCCACAAGTTCACAAAGTTTCATTTTTCTCTCCTCACCGGACATCTTCAAGTTATAATTAAAATTTCGAATAGCCCAATATGCTCTATGCTCAAGTTCCACCGGTAAGTGACATGCTTTGCCGAATACCAACCGATAAGGAGATGCTCTAAGAACCGTCTTGTATGCTGTCTGGTATGCCCAAAGCGCATCCGATAGGCGCAAAGACCAATCTTTTCGATTTGGATTTATCATTTCAAGTAATTGCTTAATCTCCCTATTTGCTAGTTCTGCTTGGCCATTAGTTTGTGGATGGTAAGCTGTAGAAACCTTATGTGTGACTCAATACCTGCGAATCAAAGCCTCAAAAGAACAGTTACAAAAATTTGACCCTTGATCACTAATTATAACACGTGGAGTATCGTACCTAGATAAAATATGATCTTTAAGAAATTTAACAGCAACTTTATTATCATTAGTGCAGCAAGGAATAGCTTCAACCCATTTAGAAACATAATCAATGAAAAGCAAAATGTAAAGATACCCAAAAGAAGGTGGGAATGGTCCTATAAAATCGATCCTCCAACAATCAAAGATTTTTGCCACTAAGATCAGGTTGAGAAGTATCATATGACGGCAGGACAATGAACCTAGCTTTTGTCATCTTTCACATGAACGACAAAACTCGTTAGTATCCTTGAATAAAGTAAGCCAATAAAAACCACATCGAAAAATTTTTGCGGTTGTCTTTTTAATAGAAAAATGACCACCAAAAGCATAGGTATGACAAAAAGTTAACACACTATCAATTTCCATATTTGTAATGCATCTTCTTATTATTTGATCGAGGCAATATTTAAAAAAGATAAGGATCATTCAAATAAAAATTCTTTACCTCAGCCAAAAATTTAAGCTTATCTTGTGCACTCAATGTAGATAGACCTTGACGGGAAACCAAGTAATTTTCAATGTCGGCATACCATGGTGTGTGACAAAGGACAACAAATAAATTCTCATTCGGAAAGGCTTCGTGAATGGGCAAAATGTCGGTATCATTCTTAAATTCCAAACGAAATAGATGGTCTGCCACAAAATTTTCTACCCTGTTCTTATCTTTGATGGTCAAGTCAATTTCCTGCAAAAGCAAAATCCAACGTATCAAACGGGCCTTAGCATCCGTTTATGAGAAAAGAAATTTAAAGGCAGAGTGATCCGTGAATATAGTGATAGGTGAACCAATTAAATAAGAACAAAATTTATCTAATGCACATACTACGGCTAGTAATTCATTCTCGGTTGTGGTGTATATTATTTGAGAATTATTCAAGGTTCTACTAGCATAATAAACAACAAATGGTTTTCCCTCCCTTCTTTGTCCTAAAACAGCCTCTAAAGCATAGTCACTAGCATCACAAATAATCTCAAAAGGCAAGGTAAAATCGAATGAATGCATAATAAGGGCGGTTGTAAGCTTAGAGACAAGTGTTCTAAAGGCTTTCTCACATTCGGGGCTCCACCTAATCTCGGTATCCTTCAACAAAAGGTTACATAAGGGTCTAGAGATAGCACTAAAATTTTGAATAAACCTTCTATAAAACCCAGTATGCCCTAGAAAAGACCTAACACCTTTAATATTCTTAGGAGTGGGTAGTTTAGAGATTAATTTAATTTTCAATTTATCCACTTCTATCCCCTTTTCAGATAGTATATGGCCCAAAACTATTCTGGAAGACACCATAAAATGAAACTTCTCCTAATTAAGCACAAGCCCCTTCTCTTCACACCTACACAAAACATTTTTCAAGTTAGATAAATATGAATCAAAAGAAATTTCAAATACAGTTAAATCATCCATAAACACTTCCATACATTTTTCAACCATGTCACTAAAAATACTCATCATGCATCTTTGAAAAGTAATCGGTGCATTACACAAACCAAAGGGCATTCTACAAAAAGAAAAAGTACCAAAAGGACAAGTAAATGTGGTATTCTCTTGATCCTCTAAGGCAATTCCTATTTGGTAGTATCCCGAATACCCATCTAAAAAGCAATAGAAAGGATGACCAGCCACACGTTCTAAGATTTGATCTATGAATGGAAAGGGAAAATGGTATTTTCGAGTAGCCGAATTAAGTTTTCTATAATCAATGCACATATGCCACCCGGTCACTACCTTAGTTGGTACTAACACCCCCACTTCATTTTCCACCATGGTCACTCCAGCTTACTTGAGTTGGACTAATCCACTTTCTATCGGATATTGGATATATAATTCCCGCATCTAATAGCTTTAAGACTTCTTTCTTAACTACCTTTTTCATAGTTGGATTTAGCCTTCTTTGTGGGTCTCTACGAGGGTTAGCTCATTCTTCTAGATAAATCCTATAGGAACAAATTAAAGGGCTAATACCTTTTATGTCGGCTATAGTCCAACCTAACGCAAATTTATGCTCTATTAACAAATTAAACAATTTATAACATTGCACATCACTAAGTTTGGAAGAAATAATAACCGAAAAGGTATCACCTGGGCCTAAGAAGGCATGTTTGAGCTCTTTGGGCAGCGGAGCTAAATTAAGCGTTGGTGTCTCCTCGGAAGATGGTCTGGGTGCCTCATTCTCTTTAGGCAACTCCTCAAAGCATGGTTGCCATGATTTCTTAATAAATCCCTGCGACTTATCAAAAACATCAATGACATCAATAGCATGGGGATAAATTGAAGAATCATCAAAATCAAAATTATTAAGAAGGAATTCCAAAGAATTAAAATTATCTTTAATGTACTCATCCTCCAAAATAAGCTCATCGATCATGTAAGTGTCAAAACATTCATCCTCTACATGTGGCTGCCTTGAGACTCGGAAAACATTCACCTCTAGAGTTATATGTCCAAGTGATAATGTTATTAGACCATTCCTACAATTAATGAGGGCATTGGCAGTGGCAAGGAATGGTCTTCCAAGTATCAAAGGAATTTTTGACTCCGTGTTCACAACAGAAATGGTATCTAATACCAAAAAGTCAACGGGATAATAGAATTTTTCAATTTGCACTAAAACATCTTCCATAATACCTCTTGGTTTTCTAATCAATCGATCCTCTAGTTGAAGTACCACGGAACTCGGTTTGATCTCACCCAGACCGGGTTGCAAGTAAACGGAGTAGGGCATGAAATTCATACTAGCCCCCAAATCTAGCAATGCTTGGCCACAAGCTTTGTTTCCAATTTGGCAAGCCACCGTTGGAGGACCCAAATCTTTATACTTAGGCGGTGTCTTGCTATCAATTACCGCACTTGCTTGCTCCATTAAGAATGTTTTCTTCTTAACATTGTGTCTCCTCTTGAGTGCGCATAGATCCTTAATGACTTTAGCATAGTTGGGAACCTATTTTATGACATGAAGAAAAGGAAGGTTAATTTTAACTTGCTTAAGTTGTTCAAGAATCTCACCTTTTAATGCCAAATTTCTCTCCTTAGGTTTAAGGAGTGCTTGAGGGAAAGGCACCGGTATAGAATCACTATGGGCATCTTATTCCTTAGGGGCTTCATCCTTGTTACTCAGGGTGTTAGGAATCAAGTTTGATGGTAGAGTGGGTCCATCAATTTCCTTACCACTGCGAGTAGTCATGGCATTAACCTCTTTAACATTTTGATTGTCAGGATTAGAGGTTTGTGCCCTATGTTGTCCCCTAGGATTAAGTTGTGGCTGCGAAGGGAAATGACTTTGCTCTTGAACCGTAAATAAATTAGTCAACTTGGTGAGTTGGCTCTTTATCACCTTTTGTTCCTCTTTGACCCCTTGTTGCTCCTCTAGGAACTGTTGATTTATCTTGCCTTTCTCTTCCACACTCTGGGTATATACCTGCATAAATGACTTAAAAGCATCTTCCAAAGGTAAAGATTGTTGTGGTGCATTAGATGAAGTTGCTTCCGGTCTCCATTGGGTACTAGATTGGGTAGAAGGTTGTGTATCAGATCTCCAACTAAAATTAGGGTGATTCTTCCAACTGGGATTGAAGGTGTTATAGTAGGGTGATTATGTTTTCCTAAAGGGTATACCTAAAGCATTACACTCTTCCTTCATCTCAAAATAGGTTGGATAATCCCTAGGTGCATGATCTACCCCATTACACATAAAATAAGGTTCGTAGGACTCTACCCTAGCAACCAGTTAGGGGGCTCTAGCATCCTTGGCTTTTAAAACCTCAATTTCTTTAGTTAGGACCTCTAAATGGGCTTTCAGGCTATCCTCTTCCTTAAGTTGATAAATTCCAATGGTTTGGGTTCTCTTCGTACTTTCTATATGGCATTGGGTCCCGTCCAAGTGTGGGCTTTTTCCGACAAGTCACCTAGAAATCTATAGCTTAGTCGGGATCTTTTTGAAGAAAGTCTCCATTACGCATCATTTTTATAAATTACCTTTCCCTACTTAGAAGTCCATCATAGAAATAGCTAACCACCCACCAACTCTCATACCCGTGGTGTGGACAAGAATTCAAAAGGTCTTTGAAACGTTCCCAAACTTGATATAAGGTTTCACTCTCTTTTTGTGCAAAGTTTGAGATTTGTTTCTTGAGGTTAATGGTCTTATGGGTGGGGAAATACTTTTGGAAGAAGGCTTGGGTCATCTCGTCCCAACTACCTATAGACCTAGGCCTTAATGAGTACAACCAAACCTTGGCCTTATCTTTAACCGAAAAGGAGAAAAACCTAAGTTTGATGGTGTCTAACATATCGGCCCTACTTTGAAAGGTTGCTAATACTTCCTCAAATTCCCTAATATGGACATAGGGGTTTGCATTCTCTAATCCATGGAAAGTTGGTAGCAACTGGATTATGCCCAGCTTAAACTCAGGTTGTTGAACATTAGAGGGGAACATGATACAAGATGGTGTGGCCGTTCGGCTAGGGTGCAAGTAGTCCTTAAGTGTCCTAGCAACATTCTCATTGTTATTGTTGGCCATGTTAACAAAATTCTCTAAATTATCATTTGGGTGTGCACTATAATTTGATATAGGTGAGCTTTCACTATCGGACAAAGAAGGAGAGGGTAACTCTATTTCGGGTCTTTTAATGAATGTACCTCGGTTATCTCTAAGTCTATGCATACACCAAAGGAATTAGAGGGGAGACGAATAAAGAAAACTAAATAAAATAAAAACATTAAATCAAAACAAAGAGCAAAGAACAATGTTACTGTCTTGTCACCAAGTTGACAATCTTACTTGTAATTAAGCGTAGTTCCCCGGCAACAGTGCCAAAATTTGATAACGCTCAAACTAACACGTGATTATTATGTATAGTTGAGGTGTTGATCCCAGGAAGAAAGCAAACTACAAGAGAAAGTGTAAACCTTAACACTAAACGATAATGTTCAAATAAGAAAATATGAGTTTTACGAATGAAATTATATAAGAGAGTTGTGAAAATATGATGAAAAATTCAATAAAGAAATAACAAGGTTCCAGGAATCCATCCTAAGCTCGTTGCCTTATTCCTATCTTGACTCAAATGTTTTATCTCAATTACTAGTTTTACATCCCAAACAAGCAATTGGTAAATATTCAATCAAAGCACATAAATACCTTAATGTAATTGCCATAAATTACTCCTTAATTCCAATTCAAACACACAAGATCTATCTTATAAATTATTAAGAAGCGACAATATATTTATAATAATACTGCAGTAATGGACAAACCTATAAGATAGATCTACCAAAATCAATTGCATCTAACAACTTTGACATAAGAAAAGCTTGACTAGATTTATAAGGAAAAGAAGAATGCGATCACCGGATTAAGAAAATTTAAGAGAAGAAGAACATAAATTACAGCTGTCACATGAATTCAAATCCTTAGTATTTAATCAAAGATAAAATCATAAATAATGTTTAACAATCAATCCATACAACTGAATCAAAGATAGAAAAAAGAACAACTACACCTAGAAACTCATCCTTTCACCTTGCTTGGAGTTTAGTTGGACATGGAGTTCATCGTTGATCACCTTAAAGAAGAAGAAGATGGAAGCTCTCTTCCAAAACTCTCATTGCCCCCCATTTCTTTGAGTCTAAATTCCTATATATAGCAATATAGAGATGGCTTTGTAGACAGAAAAGTCACCCTAGGGTTTCTGTTCAGGCCATGTGCTTCTGCTGCTGTCCAGGCCCGGTTCTGCCTGACCTTTGTCTACTAAAACTGTAATAACTTTCTCTAGAAAAATCATATTTATGCACTGTAAAATTCTCCAGAAAATAGACATCCGAATCTTTCCAAGCTTATATGTCTCATCTCCTGGTTCTTCCTGAATCAATACAGTTTAATCCGCAAAAGTGAGTGATCTGTATGGGCAATTCTAGCAATTTAGTGAAACTCCTTTCCAAATGCTTGTGAACATGCATAGAATCTTCGTGATTTAATCAACGTTAGCTTTTCCATCTCTTTTAAACCTAAAATACCTAAAAATGCATCGAAATAAATCAATATACCAAGAATGACACTTAAGAATTATTAAGGCATAAATGTGTAATCCAGCCCTAAATCAACCCTAAATGCTAACAAATAAACACTATTAAGATGCATTTTCTGACTCTCATCAATAGTGTCCACAAAACAAAAAAATCCTCATTCCATGAGAATCATAAATTTCATGTGTGCCACAAATGTAGGTGGCCTTTCCAAAACAGCATCCAAGTGCAAGACACAGGGGTGCACACAAAAGGATCTGTGGAGCCATTGAAGGATATAAAACGGTTGGTACAAATGTGTGTGAAAATTGGGTTTCCAGTGCAGTTATTGGAGTTTAAGAAAGTTCAGTCCAAAAATCAATAACAAAGACAGGTCGCAATGTATGCCTGACCCAGTATGCACAACTTCAACAGAAAATGTTAAACTATGGTGGTTTTGGTTGGGTCTTAGAGATAGATCATGTTTCTAACGTAGGGGATCCTTCCACACATAACGAATTATGTGAGTTCACAAGTCTTGATGTTGAATTGGAGATTAAGAAACATTATTAGGAAGTGATGGATGTTGTTAGTCATTTAATTGTCAAAAGAATTGACAGTTTGAATGATAATGGCAAGAAGGACAAGGAATTCATGGGGAGGCAATATTCATTTCAACCTTTCAAATATTTTCCAAAGAGTATGTAGCTTACAGTTAAAGAAAGGGATCAAATGCTCAAGGATACTGCCATCTTCTTCTACTCGACCCTTATCAAATTTGTTATTGGTACTGGCTTGATCCTTGGATACTTGGCTCCTATGATAATTCCATCTAGGTGTGAGAGTGATTGGCTTGCAGTCCATGGTGAAATAGATTATTGGAAAGAGGGAATTACTTGAATCTTGAGGACAAGGTTCATTTGATGGGTGTGGCAATGATAGAATTAGAATTACTATTAGAGAATACACTAATTGAATAAGAGATTTGTTAGTTGTTTCTAGTTAGTTAATAGTTGGTTAGTAGTTTGTTAATTGATTAGTTAGTTAGAATGATAGTTGATTAAGCCTTATATTCATCTTTCATTGCCAATGTAAGGCATTGTACAACCATTTGTAGAATCAATGAATAAACAAACAAGAATTAATCCAATCTTCTCTTTCAAATTCTTCTTCTTTTTATTGTTTTCTTCTCTTTCTTTGGAATCTCTTTTTTCTTCTTCATCTTTAATTCTCTCTTTTTCTGTCCTATTCTTCTCCTTCTTGTTCTGTCTAGAAACCACTTGATATAAGTTAGTATCACTATCTCAATTTATTATTAAAAGGAAAAACACATATATTTCACTATACAAAAGTGGTTAAAACATAGATTTGTTCGGTTGATGACGTCCCAGAAAGAAGTTTTTTTTGGCCAGTAGCAGCAGAAAGAAATATGAGAAGGGAAAATACAAATAACTCTGCAAAAGGGTATAGTTTCCTTTTCCCATTTTTTTTCTTAGGGTTTTCTCAGCTGCCAAACAAGAAAATTAAATAATAAAAAATATAGTAATTGGAAATGGAATAAGACGAATATAAAAAGAAAATTGAGACAAAGAGAGTAATAGTAAGAGTTATACCTTCAAATCGCTCTTCGAAAATAATCTCTGAAACAGAAAATTGAATACAAAATAAAAGTACAAACAACTTAAGCATAACAACCTTATTACTAAGAATAGGAGTTGAAGCCGAAGCCGAAGCCGAAGCCGAAGCCCTGTCTGCCATTTACGAAAACGCATAGCTAAGCATGGAGATATTGTTGAAAATCACCTCAAGAATCCCATGTGGTGACTTCAAACACCCAAGTTTAGAATGACTTGTAATAAACAACAATCAGACCAATCAAAGAAAGGACACAAGCAATTGTTATCGAGGTTTGGCAAATGCCTACGTCTCCATGAGCTCCTCCGAGCTCTCTACACTAAATCAATGGAATTCTTACCATTACACCAACCCCTCCTCAAGAACCCTCTTGTTCTTGATATGTGAAAGAACAGAAAATAAAGAGATAAGAACTGAGTGTTTCCTTGGAATTTTCCCCAAGAAAATTCTAATTACAAAGCTCTTGAACCCCTCTTCTTGATTGCTCTCTCTCGCTTGAAACTCTTCTGAAGATATGAGAGTCTTTCTCTCTCAACACCAACAACTCTTGGAATGAGACCCCTTCTTGTGTTTCTCCTGACACTTGTGACTTTGCACTCTTGTGTCATGTGTTGTTGTGTCTATCTCTTGTTGTTAATGATCCTTTATATAGAGCACTAACTTCTTTGAACCAATCTTGAAGTCATTCCCAACCCTTAGATCTTGAGAACCAAATAATCATGGCCCTCTAACAAGTCTAAGTGATCCAGTGCGTTTTAGCCAAGTCCCACGCACCAACTCAACATGCTGATCAGAGTGCATCAGGTGTGCATGGCGCTGCGGCCTAGAACAGGGCATGCCACAGTGCACACAGGGGCATAACTCCTCCAGGTGCTGGGTGCCGCAGTGCACACCTGGTGGAGGATCATCCTCCCTTGTTGTAGGCTGCGGCGCACACACCTTGTGCTACAGCTCAGAAGACTGCTGAAGTTTCATCTTCAACCTGTTTAATTCTTAGACAAATTCCAACAATCTTTACCTTTGTTTAAGTAATTAAACCCAAACCCATTGTGTAGAGAACTCAAGATCCAAACTCAGCATGAGTCACCGTATCATCCGACTCCAATCCTAAGAAGTCAAAGGCAATGATTGAACTTGCTTAGAGGTAGAACTTTGGTGCCTAAATCTGTAGGATTTTCTTCCATGGCTACCTTGTCCACATGAATGCGTCCTTTCGTAACATTTCCCCGAATGAAATGATACCGAACATCCATATGCCTTGTCCTCTCATGGAACACTGGATTCTTACACAAATGCAACGCACTTTGGCTATCCGAATACACCACCACCTGCTCTTTTCGGACCTTCAACTCTTCCAACAACCCTTTGCACCACATAGCCTCCTTAATGGCTTCCGTTGTCGCTACATACTCAGCCTCGGTTGTTGAGAGTGGTACCACCGGCTATAACTGAGCCTTCTAACTTATACAACATCCGTTTAAATTGAAGAAGTAAGAGGTAATCAAACTTCTTTTATCTCAGTCTGCTACATAGTCCGAATCAGCATAACCTTTTAGACAGATGGACTTACCCCTCTTCTCGTACACAAGCCCCACATCTGGGCTTCCCTTCAAATACCTTAGCAACCACTTCATCCCAAGCCAATTCTCCTTTCTGAGATTACTCATAAATCTGCTGAGAACACTAATTGCATGAGCAATGTTGGGTCTAGTGCTTACCATAGTGAATATGACTGATCCAACCGCACTAGAGTAAGGGACCTTTTCCATTTCCTTCTTCTCCTCGCTGGAGAACTTGAAATGACCAGCAAGGGAAATCTTCACTAGTTTACTATCTTTCATAGAAAACTTAGATATCTTTTTTTCTATGTAGGAAGACTGAGAAACCTTCAACCTGTTTTTCTCCTTTTCCCAGATTATACTCCTCCCAAGGATCTTCTATGCATGACTAAGATCCTTCATCTCAAACTTTGAACTAAGTTGAGATTTCAACTTTTCTATCCTCTCCCTGTTGTTCCCAACCAACAGTATATCAACGACATAGATGAGAATAATCACCATTTCCTTTACCTTGGGCACAACCGGTGAGAAAATTTCTGTGAAATCTATGCCTTCTCTTTGCGTGAACTTCTTCGCCACCAGTCTAGCCTTGTACCAAACTTTATCCCCTGGAGTGTTCCCTTCTTTGATCTTTTAAATCCACTTACAATCCACAACTCTTTGTTTTCCTGGAATATGTACCGATTCCCAAGAGTTGTTCTTCTTCAAATAATGCATTTCCTCCCCCATGGCTAGCTTCCATCTTGACGAATCCTTACATCCCATGGAATCAATGTAAGTTTCTGGTTCACTCCCTCCTTTTGAATAAGGAGCTGCTATATTAGCATCCGTAAAACCATATCTGAAAGGTGGTCTGACCAGCCTCCTTTCCCGGTCCCTTGTGAGTTGATAATCATTTTGATTTACTGCATCATCCCTTTCTAGTTCAGTCTCATCTTGAGTGTCCTGAGGTTGGCCTTCATCAATGGGCTCTACCTGGTCCAAACCCTTTTCTCTCCCTTGCTCTACCTGAACTGAATATTCCTTAATGCTATGCTCCATAAATACCGGGCTGGTTTGCCCACTATCCCCTGCAGGGTTAGTTTTCTCCAAATAGGGAAATAATAGCTCATTAAAAATGACATCCCTACTTATTATGAGTTTAGTTCCTTTTTGCTCTAAGGACCACAACCTATACCCCTTAACTCCTTCACCCTATCCTAGAAACACACATTTTCTAGACCTTGGGCTAAGTTTATCATCCTTTTGATGTGCAAACGCAGCACATCCAAAAGCCCTAAGGTTGTTTAACTCAGAGGGTTTACCACTCCACATCTCCTCGGAAGTCTTGAGATCCAAAGCTCTAGATGGTAATCTATTAACCAAATATGTAGCAGTAGACACAGCTTCCCACCAAAAAAATTTGGGCAATCCGGAACCAATTAACATGCACCTAACCTTTTCCATAAGGGTCCTATTCATCCTTTCAGTAACTCCATTTTCCTGAGGGGTTTTCACAATCGTTATATGTCTTAGAATCCCATTTAACTCACATAATTTATCAAAATCCTTATTAAAAAAATTCTAAGCCATTATCGGTTATTAAAACCTTAACTACTTTATCCGTTTGAGTCTCAAATAATTTTTTCCACACCACAAACTTATTTAAAGCATCTAATTTATTTTTAAGCAAATAAACCCAAACCTTTCTAGAATAATCATCAATTAAAGAAAGAAAGTAAAGATTACCTCCTTGTGTTGGTGTTCTTGCTGGTCTCCAAAGATCCACATGAATGTAGTCAAGAATTCCCTTAGATTTGTGCACTCTGGTGTTGAAACTAACCCGATGTTGCTTCCTAGAACGCAACTCTCACATAAATCAAGTTTCTCTACCTTGTCACCATCAAATAAACCATTCTTGCTGAGCATTTGTAGGCCCTTTTCGCTCATGTGTCCCAAGCGATTTTGCCAAAGAACCGACTTATCCATCTCAACCATCAAGCTAGCTGCTTGATCCTTGATGTTCGTGTCTCTGATCATCTCATAGAGACCATCCTTCATTGCTGCTTTGATCACTACCAAATATCCCTTGATTACCTTGATCTTTCCTCCCTCTGCTTTGTATGTGTACCCCATGGAATCTAGCTGCCCCAATGAGATCAAATTTCTTCTCAAATCCGAAAGATATCTCACATTCCTCAGCAGCCTTGTAATTCCATCAAACATCCTCAATTGTATGTCTCCTATCCTCTTCACTTGGCAAGAAGTATCGTTCCCCAAGAAAACCTTTCCATCATTTGTTTCCTTGAAATTCTTGAACCAATCATTGTGATGACACATGTGATAAGTGCACCCGGAACCCAAGATCCATTTCTCGCTGCCCTGCCTCCTGCTCATATTTGAGCACACAACAAGGACATCATTATCTTGCTGTTCTCCCTTGGCAATCGAAGCTTCTCCATTGTTGGTATGGCTTCTTCCCTTCTCATCCTTCATCATCTTCTTGCAATCTTTCTTTAAATGAGCCTCCTTATGGCACTTGTAGCATCTCTTTTCTCCAAATCTTGGTTTAGAGTGCGCTCTCCAATGGCTTTGTCCTCTACCCTGTGGTCTGTCTCGGTAGTAACCATGTATATTGCTGCTATACCGAGTTGCAAGCTTTCCTCTAACAAACAGCCCTTCTCCACTTGATCCTTCCCTCATCTTGGCTTTGAAATCATAAGCCTCATCTAGTTTCTTCCAAATGACAGCTGGATCTTTTGAGTCTCCGCACTCTCTTGTGATACTATCCGATATGTGCAGAAAGATGGTGCTATACGCCATCTTCTTCATCTCATTCTGCTATAGCTCCATGATACTTGCTGGAAAATCATCATCTTTTCTAATAGCCAAGTCGACCTTTTGTTGCATAAGAACTGCCTTGATTTTCTGCTTCCAAAGGATAAAGTCTCCCTTTCCATCAAACTTCTCAACAATGAAGTTTGAACCCATCTTGCAGAGAAAATCCCAAGATCTATGCAGCACCCACAATTACTTTCTAAACTTCTAAATCTTAAGAACTTGATCAAATCTTGATCCCAATACCGTTCTTGAATCCTTTAAGAACCCGATCAGATCTTGATCCCAGCACCGTTCTTGAATCACCCAAGAAGTTTCCTTTGATTCTTGGAGTCTTGTTCGGATACCCCCTGTTCTAGCTCTGATACCATTGTTGTAGCTCTGATACCACTGTTGCTAGAACCACAGCTCTGATACCACTGTTGTAGCTCTGATACCACCGTTGAAAATTACCTCAAGAATCCCAGGTGGTGACCTTCAAACACCCAAGTCTAGAATGACTTGTAATAAATAGCAATCAGACCAATCAAAGAAAGGACACAACCAATTGTTATCGAGGTTCGACAAATGCCTACGTCCCCATGAGCTCCTCCAAGCTCTCTACACTAAATCAATGGAGTTCTTACAATTACAGCAACACCTCCTCAAGAACCCTCTTGTTCTTGATACATGAAAAAAAAGAAAAGAAAGAGATAAAAACTGAGTGTTTCCCTGGAATTTTCCCCAAGAAAATTCCAATTACAAAGCCCTTGAACCCCTCTTCTTGATTGATCTCTCTCACTTGAAACACCTCTGAATATTTGAGAGTCTTTCTCTCTCAACACCAGCCACTCTTGGAATGTGACCCCTTCTTGTGTTTCTCCTGACACTTATGACTTTGCACTCTTGTGTCATGTGTTGTTGTGTCTATCTCTTGTTGTTAATGATCCTTTATATAGAGCACTAACTTCTTGAACCAATCTTGAAGTCATTCCCAACCCTTAGATCTTGAGAACCAAACAATCATGGCCCTACAACAAGTCTAAGTGATCCTATGCATTTTAGCCAAGTCCCACGCACCAACTCAACATGCTGATCAGAGTGCATCAGGTTTGCCTGGCGCCGCGGCCCAGAACAAGGCAGGTTGCGACGCACATAGGGGCAGAACTCCTCCAGGTTCTAGGTGTCGAGGCACACAAGGCCTAGGCCATGGCGCACAGACCTGTGCCACTTTGTGCCGTGGCGCACACCACCTTGTGCCGCGGCTCACATTTGGTGAAGGATCATCCTCCCTTGCTGTAGGCCGTGGCGCACATGCCTTGTGCTGCGGCTCAGAAAACTGCTGAAACTTCATCTTCAAACCATTTAATTCTTAGAAAAATTCCAACAGATAGCTTGGCTAGTTATAGAAATTTAGGTATCTATTGACACTTGTGTTTTCTGGTTTATTACGGTTGTGCCATTCTTATGAATATGTAGTATTTTTTTTTTGCCAGCATTAGTATTTTGAATTTTGTGTTATTTGTTTAGGGAAAAATTCTTAAATATGGTCTATCTTGTTGAATATAAACCAGTTCTATCATATTTTGATAGATCAAAAAGTTTTCTAACTTCGAAATTTTAAGTAGATAATAAGTTTTATATAATTTCTAAATATAATGATACTTGAATTCATTAGGTGTTTGATGTTATTGTGTGCTCTCATTAAATAATTGATAAGTAACAAAGTAGTTCGACAGTGAGTTATTTATTTATTTTGTTAATTATTAATATATGTTTTTTAAAATTATCAGTGAACTTTTTAAAATAAATTAAAAAAAAGTTTGTTGTGACTCTTAAAGTTTCACAAATATTCTCCTTCCATCCCATAACTTTAACCCATCTTTCTATTTTGAGATGTTTCATAATTCTGTCTATCTTAAAAATCAAAGCATATTTTTGTTTTGTTTTGTTAATTTTATTTTAGAGAAGCTTCTTTGTGGTTGAGAGGGGCTTGATAAGAATCCTTAAGTTTTTTTTTAAAGAAAAAGGAAAAAACCACAAAAAAAGGAGATGTAAAACCAAACCCCGCAAAATAAAGCAAATTACATCAAAAATGTCAAATGGCTACTAGAGAGAACCACAAAACGCAGACAAAGTTGATCGAAAATAATGGAGGCATGCATTGTAATTGTGCCAGAGTTTTTGCTTAATGACAATTGGTAAATAAGTCAAAGAGGTGAGAACCTATGAACTGCATGCTCATAAGCCCAATTTGCTAAACTATCAGTCACATGATTACCCTTATGAAAAATATGACTTAAACGCATATGGACTTAATGAATTTTCGAATAGCATGAATTGAATAAACCGACGACTAAGGGTAAGAAATATGATCTGAATAACATCTACCAAGATTTTGGAATCACATTCAATATAGATTATCATGATACCAAAACGCATAAGGCCATCCCTAAGAGCAAGAACCTAGGTATCCATGTTAGTCCCATGATTATAATATGTGGAGAAAGCTAAGAGAATATTACTTTCACTGTCTCTAACAACACTACCCACACTACAAACATCACCTCGAGCAGAACCATCTGCATTTAATTTCAGAAACCATGCGGAAGAGATGAAATAGTAGGGAGGTGTAATGCATGCAAGATACTGTCCACAAAGGAAGTACATATATTGTACAGGCTTGAAATTCGGTAGTGAGAGATGCAACCAATGTCTAACCTGCCTAATCACCCTCGTGTCTTGCATTGGAATACTTTCAAAAGGTGTAGCGTTCCTTGCCTTCCAAAGTTCCTAACAAAGACAGCAACAAACAATAATATAAGAGAAACCACTATGTGATTTCATGGAGGAAGTCTGTCAAAGCTGGAGAAGAGCATGCATAGTTTGAGCCATACCAAGTCGAAATTTAATGGAGAAAAAATTCCAACATTCTTGAGCAATGTCGCCATGTAAGAGAAAATGACTCAATGTCACCATGTTTGGGTTCACACAACATCTATATGAAGAAACCAATGGAATGCCACATCTCATTATATTACTGTCTACAGGGATGCCATTGTTACATACCTTCCACATAAAGCCTCATATTTTGTATGAATTTTATTATGCCAAATCGATTTATATCGAGGAAAATTATATCCAGCAGTACGGTTATGTTTCCAAAATTCATGAGAAGTACTCCCCATTAGAAACACACGTCCATATCAGCTTGTCCTCCCTCGATGAATTGAGCAAAATATTCTGCAGTTGATCACCATAACCAGGAGAAAACAATTCAAGAACTGAAGTAATAAAACTGGCATCACGCAAAGCTTGTTGAACCAAACTGTTGGTGATGGGGAACACTAGGAAGATTATGATTAGAGATTTTAATCTAGGAATTGAGGGATATGGAGATAATTATTTAATTGAAAATATTAAGAATTGTTATCTTATTTAGCTTTCTTATTTGAATAGGATTAGGATTAAGCTTATCTTCTTCCATTGTTATCTGATCTGTTGTTATGATCTTTTTAGGATTTTATTTTTATCTTTAGGTTATGATTCTCTTATATATATTTGGGAGATTCATTTGTTATTTAATAGCTTATGAATGAATTCAGATTAAATTATCAAATTTTCATACTCTTTGATTGAGTGTTGAATTGTTTATGTGATTTGGATTACTGTTTTATATGATTTGGTTAAGTGTTCTCATGTGATTTAGGAAAATCCATGTGATTTGGATCATCTATATTTAATTTCCCTGTTTCTTTCCACTCATTCCCTATTGTACGACATCAAGTGGTATCAGAGCCCTAATTTCGTTCCCTTGTGAGAAAAAAACACCATTACAAAAGTCCTGAATACAGTAGCCAAACACATCTTCTTTTGCTGTTTGCCGTCAACCTCCACCACCAGCTGCTGTTACACGCCAGCGCCGCCACCAACCATGAATAGAGAGTCAGGCTGAGCTCGAGCAAGCCAGTTAAAAAAAAAAATTCCAGGTTTTCTTTTTTTTAATTTTTTTACCTTAATTATCTATACTTTTTTTCTTGCCAAAAAAAAAAAAAAAACTGAAAGGAGTAGAAAAAATAGCAAAAAAAGGAAAAAAAATAAAAAAATAGAACAAAAAATTAATTATGTTTAAGGTGTATTAGTTTGATATCATGTCTTACTGTACCCGGATTCGTATTCAAAATCTATAAGCTCAACTATCAAGTGCTTATTCTCGCTTGGATACGTTGAAATCCAAAGTGATCAAGTATGGTTGGTGTTATCTTCCCCGACGTATGTATGAAGACTATAGAGAACTTCAATATTGGGTTTATCGTGATGAGAGACGATTTGAAGAATTACAACACCAATATGAGTATGAGTGTGAGCAAAGTTCTTGAGATGTCCATGCTTTGAATGGTAATGGTAGTTATATTTATGATGATGAGGGAGTTGCATATAAAAATTATTATTATGCTCCTAAAGATGCTAACCATGGTTGTGTTGGGTATGATTGTGCTTACATAATCCAATTTTTGAAAGAATATAAATAATTGTGCAAGCCCTTAGATGTTGTGACAGTGCAAGCTGATCCTGAACTTGATAACTCCAAGCCCACTAATGATAGAAAAGACTCGATAGAGCACCAAGATGAAGTCAATGTGAATGAAAATATTCAAGTAGAGGTTGAAAATGTTGTCCTAATTCCATGTGAGACTATTGTAGTTGAACCATGTCAGTCAGATGATGACTTGGTTATGCTCATTGAGTTTGTTGACTAGGTTGAAGACCAAGATGCCGAAAAATGACGAAGGACAAGTCGATGACAAGCTTGATGTTGTTGAGCATATTGAACCAGTTCTATGTAAGGTTATTTTATTTGAACCAGTCCAGCAAGATGATGAGTTTGCTGAGCACATTGAGATGGTTAAAGAGATTCCAAAAAAATAGGACGACAAGCTTGATTGTTCGATTGAGATTCGAGTTGATACATCTGTTCATCATATTGAGTTTGTCCTCCCTACCTGGTTTCAAGTACCTAGGCAACAGATGTTTTCAATGAAATTTTTTTCCCTTTCCTTATGAGATTTTCATGACCATGCTTTGTTCCTTGACGCCTTCGAGCTCTTAATACTGGAACATATTTCAACTTGAGGACGAGTTCTTTCTAATTGGTGGAGAATAATGGGGAACACAAGGAAGGTTAAGATTAGAGATTTTAATATAGGAATTGGGGGATATGGAGATAATTATATAATTGAAAATATTAAAAATTATTATATTAGTTAGCTTCCTTATTTGAATAGGATTAAGATTAGGCTTATCTTCTTCCATTGTTATCTGATTTGTTGTTCTTATCTTTTTAGGATTTAGTTTTTATTTTTAGGTTAGGATTCTCCTATATATATGGGAGATTAATTTGTTATTCAACAACTTATGAATGAATTTAGATTAAATTATTAATTTTTCATACTCTATAATTGAGTGTTGAGTTGTCCATGTGATTTGGACTATTGTTCTATGTGATTTGGTTTAGTATTCGCATGTGATTTGGGAAGATCCATGTGATTTGGATCATCTATATTTAATTACCCTGTTTCTTTCCAATTATTCCCTACTATACAACATCAGTTGGGTAGAATCAGGTCAGGGTGGGTAAAATTTAAATCTATTTGGTATTCCAAAAATCCAAATCCCTTTTGCCCAAAATTCACTTGGAATTGTTCAACAATGGCTAAATGTGAGGTAAAATTGCTTTCCATCAATGCGACTATGAGGTAGACATAGGAGTATTAACAAAAGCAGATCGAGAACCATATTTTAGTCTCATAAAAGAAGCCAAGTCTGATTGACCTTTCAAAAAATTCTATTCCATTTTTACGTGAAGAGACTGTACGCAGAACAAGAGGCCCTTCATCCACAGGTGTACAAACCTTATTCTAAGCAACCTAGTGGCGCCACCCTTCATCACTTAGGGACCAAAGGAAATCTGCAAAACTTGTTTCCAGTGGATGGAAAAAATTCTTTTGCAAGGGAATAACAGCCAAAGTGTAAATAAGAATTGAAACTAATACACCTTTAAAAAGTGTAATCTTACCACCAAAAGGAAAGAAACTGAGATTCCCAACTCTATTTTTTTCCGAACAGACAATTCCAAGTGATGAAAATCAAAAGCTTTTGGACGCCCCAAATATATGAATGGGCCACATTTTATTGACAAAACCAGACTAAATCGCAATTAGGCTACGTCTAGCTTGAGAAATATTGCTACCAGCATAGAAAGAACTTTTTTGTCAATTTACTTTCTGTCCACATACCTCCTCATACTCTTAAAATAGCTTAACCAAATTGGTAACCGTACTTTTACTACCACTAGTGAAAAACAGCATATCATCTGCAAAAAGCAAATGCGTTATTGGGTTGCCAATCCTAGTAACACTGTATCTACCAATTTGACCCTCTTAAATTATCGTCTTGAAAGCTCTACTCAAAGTCTCGAGTCAAAATAAATAATGCAAAGGAAAGAGGATCACTTTGGTGAATAGAAAAAAAATAAGAGACGACTAATTGATTGAAATAGAATACCAGTAATTAGAGATGCAACGAAACACCATATCACATCACCAATTGGAGAAACCAAACATCCTCATGATTGCAAGAATAAAACCCTAATTCATACGATTATAGGCCTTGGACATATCAACTTTAAAAATTAAATTCTCTCCATAAACCTTTTTTATCCATATCATGAGCTAGCTTATAAACAAGTGTAATGTTCTCATGAATGAGCCTACCTGAAACAAAGCTAGATTGTTTAAGACTAATAATAGAAGAAAGTATACGGGCCAACTTGTTTGATAAAATTTTAGAAATAATTTTGTAAGCAAAACCACACAGACTCATAGGCTAGAGATCGGAGAAAGGTTTCGGCTTGTTAATTTTTGGAATAAGTAACATTTTTATAGTCAATCAATCATGAGATATCTAGTTATGAAAATTACTCGTAGCTAATAGCTAAAGTATTTAGTGAAAAAAACATATTTTGTCATAAATTGCTTTAAGTATTATTTACAAAATAATTTCATACCTAAAAATGTAAAGTCGTGGCTAAAGATATCTTGAACAATTAGTGACAAAGCATTTTTGTGGGCAAAAACCATGTAGAAGAAGTTAACCGTTTATTACTAATTGAATAAATTGTGACGAAATAGATTTGTAGCCAAAACTTATATTTTAATAGCAATAAAGAGATATTTGTCACAAATTTTTCAAGTATTATTGACAAAACAATTTTGTCAGTAAAAATAAAAATCTATAGCTAAATCTATCACTAAATTTGGTGCCACGACGACCTTTGATAGGAAAGCTTCTTTGATAGAAATAGGCTACAAAAGATAAGGTTCATCATAAAATATTATAGCAGAAATGAATTTAACTACTAAATCTCTATTTCGTCACAAAAGGTGACTTGTAAAGATAAATTTTCATTCGTAGCTAATTCACTAATTTTTTTATAGCGTATTATGATTATGAAAATTTTTAAAAAAAAACAATTAAATTATCTTAAGTGTTTGTCATCATCAAAATCAATGGGTTGATTAACCCAAGGTTATCAATATAGTTTTCAAAAATAATAGCTTGGCTTATCTTTTGCTTTCTTGATTCAAAACATCTAGAATAACTTTTTCATACCATGTCTACACCTGTAAATACAATGTGAGAGAATCCACGTAAAATAATGATTACATGAACTGTGTTAAAATATCATGCAAAAAAACAAGGCTAATTTTGAAGTCTAATATACTTTCCTCAAATCGTGTCTACACCTTACACATCGGGAAAATATTCATTTCTCTTAATATAATTACCCCATTTGCCCCGATTTATGTGTCACCTTGTAATTTTCCTTCAATTAAATAATTAAAATTTCATTTTCAATTAAATTTGAAATTATTCTCGTATATATACATCGAGATGGGCCTTATTTTCATTTCACAAGCTAGCCCATCGGTCCAGTATGTTTGTTTATAAAAAAAAACTATTTGTTGGGGTGGATTTTTTGTTCTATAACATATGGCTGAATGGGTAACGCGTTGAGAAGGATTGAGTGCTACTAGTAGTAGTGTGATCCTTGAAGTTGCACCATATCTAACTTCTACAGCGAGAAGAAGAGATTAACGTCTAGTGTCGTAAGAGTCTGAGGCTGTAGAAACAAGATTGCCATCTATGGAAGCAAATTCTAGCCTTATAGAATACACCTAGTGCTAGGTTCATTAGGAATCAGGTCTAGAGTCACCACCAAGACACAAATTTTTTGCCAAGTCAAACCCTTTGTTGCTATCTGTATCAGCCTACAAAAGAGATTGAAAACAAGAAAAAAAGGAATACTAACAGGAGTGGGATGTGGTATTATACAGTAGTAAGTGTATACGATAGTAGATAAAGACAATGGGAAGTAAATATTATGAAATGTAAAGAGGGCGGTAATTAAAGATTGCGGTAAGTTAAGATTACGGTATGTAAGGAGAGCTGCAAGTAAAAAGCATGGTAAGTAAATACGATGGAAAATAAGTACAATAGTAATTAAATACGTAAGTAAACATGATTGTAGTTACATATAACAATAAGTAGATACGACTATAGTTAAATACAACAATAATAATGAAGAGTAGAGATAAAAAAAAATGAAGTTTAGTAATAAGGATGCCCACGCATGAGAGTGGGGTGAGGAGAAAAAGAATGATGCAGTGTTGGGGAATGCACAAGGGGCAATGAGACTAGCTTCCAATAGTAATAACGACAATTGGTGTGTTTTAAGTAATGTTGATCGCCTTGACGGATGCGCAAAACACGATTGTTGGGTGGTTAGGGATCATAGATAAAAACACGTAGTACCATGATGGTGTTTAGTGCACTTGCAATAAGAGAAAAGGTTACATCGATGCTACTCTATTTTCGAGAGCTTTAATGGGAATCGATGAAAGGTGTGGCAAGCTATGTAGTGAAAAAAAAATAAAAATTAGTGGAACTTTTAAGTATGGAGATGGTCTTTAGTATTTGGAGGGCCAAAGATTTGATGGCTAGTGAGGAAATAAGAGCTGTAAGTCTGCTATGTTTTTCCTATGTTTTTCTTATTTAAAGCAGAGCTTTTATGTGTGCTCTTAGTAACTTTTAGCTTGTTGTTGTCTTCTAAGTCCTTCATGGGCCTTATGGATTTAAGAAGATGAAGGGGGTTTATATAGAGAAAGAGAGTGACAATAGTGTGGAGGAGAAGCTTATCACCGACATCATTGTGAATTATTGAGAAAATCCATTATTTAAGGGATGGGAAGGTATTGTAATGTCTTTAGTCAGAAGGGCTTTGTCAGGCAATGTTCATTACTGCATTAAGGTAAGAGATGAGAAGCAATGGCTGGTATAGAGCCTTTAATATGCAAAGGGGTCAAAAAACATTGTATTAGGCACTTTTTGGATGTTGTTTAGGTTCTGGTCTTTCTCAATAATAGTAGGTAAGGTGTGCACAGTAGCCACATAATGTTTCTATAAGAGAGAGGGTGTCTTCTACCTTGTAATGATGATTAAGTAAGATTTTGGTTGATTGAAATCTAATTGAGAGGTTTATTATGGGATTGGAGAGGGAAAGATGGGTCATAGGTTCTTAATAGACCATTTGCAAATGAATAGCCAAGTGGCAAAAATGCGGAGATGGGCTTAGATATGCTATCGTAATTTTAGCAAAAATGTAAAATGGAAACTAATCATATGTGTGCCAAGTGTGCATGATGTATCCCTAGCTAGCCATGTGGATTCCAAGTGTCTAAAACTCTTACAAGAGGTGCCAAAGTTCATCTTAAGCAAGTGTGAGCTCACTGCGTTCTGATAGGGCTATGATCATGATCTCTTTTGCCAACCAAACCACATCCCCATGTGAGATCCACATAGCATAATGTATGTGTATACATGGAGTAAAAGTTTTAGAGAGTGGAGTATTGATAACGCTTAAACTAACACGCGATTATTGTGTATAGCTGAGGTGTCGATCCCACGAGGAAAGTGTAACTACAAGAGAAAGTGTAAACCTTAACACTAAACGATAAAGTTCAAATAAGAAAATCTGAGTTTTACGAATGAAATTAAATAAGAGAGTTGTGAAAATATGATGAAGAATTCGATAAAGAAATAACAAGGTTCTAGGAATCCTTCCTAAGTTTGTTGCCTTATTCCTATCTTGACTCAAATGTTTTATCTCAATTACTAGTTCCACCCCCCCAACCTAAGACTTGCATTGTCCCCAATGTGAAAGAAAAAAGTCGAGAGAAAGAAAGAAAAAAAAAGTAAAGAAAACTAAATAAATAAATAACAATGAAAAAAAAATAAAACTAATGTACAATGGAACGAAAGTACCCGATTAAGAAGGATAAACCAGTGGCACCAAAGAGATCTCTTCGGGCCTATATTCAACATGTTCATGTTCCAAGTAGAGCTTCAACTTATGGCCATTAACTCGAAATGCACGACCGTCAGAGGGATCTTCAACTTCTACCACTCCATTTGGAAAAACACTCTTCACAACATAAGGTCCCTTCAATCGTGATCGCAATTTTCCCGGATGGAAGTATAACCGAGAATCATAAAGAAAAACTCGATTACCTTGTTCAAAATTTTTCCGGAGTATTTTATGATCATATACTGCTTTCATTCTTGAAGTCCTTAGCATTATCATATGCATTATCCCTCAACTCCGCAAGTTCACAAAGTTGCATTTTCCTCTCCTCACCAGACATTTTCAAGTCATAATTAAAATTTCAAATAGCCCAATATGCTCTATGCTTCAAGTTCTACCAGTAAGTGACATGCTTTGCCGAATATCAACCGATAAAGAGATGCTCCAAGAACTGTCTTGTATGCTGTCCAGTATGCCTAAAGTGCATCCGATAGGCGCAAAGACCATTCTTTTCGATTTGGATTTAATGTTTTTTCAAGTATTCGCTTAATCTCCCTATTTGCTAGTTTTGCTTGGCCATTGGTTTGTGGATGGTAAGTTGTGGAAACCTTATGGGTGACTCCATACCTGCGCATCAAAGCTTAAAAAGAACGGTTACAAAAATGTAACCCTTGATCACTAATTATAACACGTGGAGTACCGTACCTAGATAAAATATGATCTTTAAGAAATTTAACAGCAACTTTATTATCATTAGTCTGGCAAGGTATAGCTTCAACCCATTTAGAAACATAATGAACGGCAGGCAAAATGTAAAGATACCCAAAAGAAGGTGGGAATGGTCCCATAAAATCGATCCCCCAACAATCAAAGATTTCCACCACTAAGATCGGGTTAGGAGATATCATATGAAGGTGGGACAATGAACCTAGCTTTTGACATCTTTCACATGAACAAAAAACTCATTAGTATCCTTGAATAAAGTAGGCCAATAAAAACCACATTGCAAAATTTTTGCGGTTGTCTTTGAAATAGAAAAATGACCACCACAAGCATAAGTATGACAAAAAGTTAACACACTATCAATTTCCATATTCGGAATGCATTTTCTTATTATTTGGTTAGGGCAATATTTAAAAAGATAAGGATCATTCCAATAAAAATTCTTTACCTAAACCAAAAACTTACGCTTATCTTGTGCACTCCATGTACATGGAACTTGACAGGAAACCAAGTAATTTGCACTGTCGGCATACCGTGGTGTGTGACAAATGACAGCAAATAAATTCTCATCCGGAAAGGCTTCGTGAATGGGCAAAATGTCGGTATCATTCTTAAATTCCAAACGAGATAGATGGTTTGCCATAACATTTTCCACCCCCTTCTTGTCTTTGATGGTCAAGTCAAATTCCTGTAAAAGCAAAATCCAACGTATCAAACAGGTCTTAGCATCCGTTTTTGAAAAAAATAAATTTAAGAGCAGAGTTATCCATGAATATAGTGATAGGTGAACCAATTAAATAAGAGCAAAATTTATCCAATGCAAATACTACGGCTAGTAATTCGTTCTCGGTTGTGGTGTACATCATTTGAGATTGATTCAAGGTTCTACTAGAATAAAAAACAACAAATGGTTTTCCCTCCCTTCTTTGTCCTAAAACAACCCCTAAAGCATAGTCACTAGCATCACACATAATCTCAAAAGGCAAGGTAAAATCGGGTGATTGCATAATAGGGGCAGTTGTAAGCTTAGAAACAAGTGTCCTAAAGGCTTTCTTATATTCGGGGCTCCACTTAAACTCGGTATCCTTCAACAAAAGGTTACATAAGGGTCTAAAGATAGCACTAAAATTTTGAATAAACCTTCTATAAAACCCGGCATGCCCTAGAAAAGACCTAACATCTTTAATATTCTTAAGAGTGGGTAGTTTAGAGATTAATTCAATTTTCGATTTATCCACTTCTATCTCCTTCTTGGACACTATATGGCCCAAAACTATTCCGGAAGACACCATAATATGGCACTTCTCCCAATTAAGCACAAGCCCCTTCTCTTCACACCTACACAAAACATTTTTCAAGTTAGATAAACATGAATCAAAAGAATTTCCAAACACGGTTAAATCATCCATAAACACTTCCATACATTTTTTAACCATGTCACTAAAAATACTCATCATGCATCTTTGAAAAGTATTCGGTGCATTACACAAACCAAAAGGCATTCTATGAAAAGCAAAAGTACCAAAAGGACAAGTTAAGGTGGTCTTCTCTTGATCCTTTAAGGCAATTCCTATTTGGTAGTATCTCGAATATCCATCTAAAAAGCAATAGAAATGATGACCAGCCACACGTTCTAAGATTTGATCTATGAATGGAAGAGGAAAATGGTCTTTTCGAGCAGCCAAATTAAGTTTCCTATAATCAATGCACATACACCACCCGGTCACTACCTTAGTTGGTACTAACACCCCCTCTTCATTTTCTACCACGGTCACCCCGGCTTTCTTAGGAACTACTTGAGTTAGACTAATCCACTTACTATCGGATATTGGATATATAATTCCCGCATCTTATAGCTTTATGACTTCTTTCTTAACTACCTCTTTCATAGTTGGATTTAGCTTTCTTTGTGGGTCTCTACGAGGGTTAGCTCCTTCTTCTAGATAAATCCTACGGGAACAAATTAAAGGGCTAATGTCTTTTATATCGGCTATAGTCCAACGTAATGAAGATTTATGCTCTCTTAACAAATTCAACAATTTATCACATTGCACATCACTAAGTTCGGAAGAAATAATAACCCAAAAGGTATCAACTGGGCCTAAGAAGGAATGTTTGAGCCCTTTGGGCAGTGGAGCTAAATTAAGCATTGGTGTCTCCTCGGAAGATGGTTTGGTTGCATCCCTCTCTTTAGGCAACTCCTCAAAGCATGGTTGCCATGATTTCTTAATAAATCTCTGTGACTTATCAAAAACATCAATGACATCAATAGCATGGGGATATATTGAAGAATATCAAAATCAAAATTATTAAGAAGGAATTCCAAAGAATTAGAATTATTTTTAATGTACTCATCCTCCAAAATAAGCTCATCAATCATGTAAGTATCGAGACACTCATCCTCTTCATGTAGCTGCCTTGAGACTCAGAAAACATCACCTCTAGAGTCATATTTCCAAATGATAATGTCATTAGACCATTCCCACAATTAATAAGGGAACTGACAGTGGCAAGGAATGGTCTTCCAAGTATCAAATGAATTTTTTACTCTATGTTCACAATAGAAATGGTATCTAATACTAAAACGTCATCGGGATAATAGAATTTGTCAATTTGCACTAAAACATCTTCCGTAATACCTCTTGGTTTTCTTACAGATCGATCCGCTAGTTGAAGTACCACGAAAGTCGGTTTGATCTCACCTAGACCGAGTTACAAGTAAACAAAGTAGGGCATGAGATTCACACTAGCCCCCAAATCTAGCAATGCTTGGCCACAAGCTTTGTTTCCAATTTGGCAAGCCACCATAGGACAACCCGGATCTTTATACTTAGGCGGCGTCTTGCTATCAATTATCGTACTTGCTTGCTTCGCTAAGAATGTCGTCTTCTTCACATTGTGCCTCCTCTTGAGTGTGCATAGTTCCTTAATGACTTTAGCATAGTTGGAAACCTGTTTTATGACATAAAGAAAAGAAAAATTAATTTTAACTTGCTTAAGTTGTTCAAGAATCTCACCTTTTAATGCCGAATTTCTTTTCTTAGGTTTAAGGAGTGCTTGAGGGAAAGGCATCGGTATGGAATCACTATGGGAATTTTGTTCTTTGGGGGTTTCATCCTTGTTACTCATGGTGTTAGGAATCAAGTTTGATGGTAGAGTGGGTCCATCAATTTCCTTACTGCTGTGAGTCGTTATGGCATTAACCTCTCTAACATTTTGATTTTCAGGATTGGAGGTTTGTGCCATATGTTGTCCCCTTGGATTAGGTTGTGGCTATGAAGGGAAATGGCTTTGCTCTTGAACCGTCAATAAATTAGTCAACTTGGTGAGTTGGCTCTTTATCATCTTTTGTTCCTCTTTGACCCCTTGTTAATCCTTTAGCAACTGTTGATTTATCTTGCCTTGCCCTTCCACATTCTAGGCATGTACCTGCATAAATGACTTAAAAGCATCTTCCAAAGGTAAAGATTATTGTAGAGAATTAGATGAAGTTGCTTCCAGTCTCCATTGGGTACTAGATTAGGTAGAAGATTGTGTATCGGATCTCCAACTAAAATTAGGGTGATTTTTCCAACCAGGATTAAAGGTGTTAAAGTAAGGTGAGTATGTTTTCCTAAAGGGTATACCTAAAGCATTACACTCTTCCTTCATCTCAAAATAGGTTGGACAATCCCTAGGTACATGATCTACCCCATTACACATAAAACAAGGTTCGTGGGACTCTACCCTAGCAACCGGTTCAGGGGCTCTAGCATCCTTGGTTTTTAAAACCTCAATTTCCTTAGTTAGGACCTCTAAACGGGATTTAAGGCTATCCTCTTCCTTAAGTTGATAAATTCCAGTGGTTTGGTTTCTCTTAGTACTTTCTATGGCATTGGGTCCCGTCTAAGTGGGGCTTTTTTCGATAAGTCATCTAGAAAATCTATGGCTTTGTCGGGATCTTTTTGAAGAAAATCTCCATTACACATCATTTCTATAAATTTCCTTTCCCTACTTAGAAGTCCATCATCGAAATAGCTAACTACCCGTCAACTCTTATACCTGTGGTGTGGACAAGAATTCAAAAGGTCTTTGAAATGTTCCCAAACTTGATATACGGTTTCACTATCTTTTTGTGCAAAGTTTGATATTTGTCTCTTAAGGTTATTGGTCTTGTGGGTTGGGAAATACTTTTGGAAGAAAACTTGTGTCATCTCATCCCAACTACCTATAGACCTAGGCCTTAACGAGTACAACCAAACCTTGGCCTTATCCTTAAACGAAAATGAGAAAAACCTAAGTTTGACGGTGTCTAACATATCGGCCCTACTTTGAAAGGTTGCTACTACTTCCTCAAATTCCCTAATATGGACATAGAGGTTTGCATTCTCTAATCCATGGAAAGTTGGTAGCATTTGGATCATGCTCGGCTTAAACTCAGATTGTTGAACATTAGGGGGGAACATGATACAAGATGGTGTGGCCGTTCGGCTAGGGTGCAAGTAGTCCTTAAATTTCCTAGCAACATTCTCATTGTTATTGTTGGCCATGTTAACAAAATTCTCTAAATTCTTGTTTGGGTGTGCACTATGATTTGATCTAGGCAAGCTTTCACTATCGGACAAAGAATGAGAGGAAAAATCTATTTCGGGTCTTTTAATGAATATACCACGCTTATATCTAAGTCTACGCATACACCAAAGGAATTAGAGGGGAAACGAATAAAGAAAAAAAATAAAATCAAAACAAAAAATCAAAACAAAGAGCAAAGAACAATGTTATTGTCTTATCTCAAAGTTGACAATCTTCCTTGTAATTAAGCGCAGTTCCCCAGCAACGGCGCCAAAATTTGATAACGCTCAAACTAACACGCGATTATTGTGTATAGCTGAGGTATCGATCCCATGAGGAAAGGGAACTAAAAGAGAATGTGTAAACCTTAACACTAAATGATAAAGTTCAAATAAGAAAATCTGAGTTTTACGAATGAAATTAAATAAGAGAGTTGTGAAAATATGATAAAGAATTCAATAAAGAAATAACAAGGTTCCAGGAATCCTTCCTAAGTTCGTTGCCTTATTCCTATCTTGACTCAAATGTTTTATCTCAATTACTAGTTTCACATCCCAAATAAGCAATTGGTAAATATTCAATCAAAGCATATAAATACCCTAATGTAATTGCCATAAATTACTCCTTAATTCCAATTCAAACACACAAGATCTATCTTATAAATTATCAAGAAACGACAATATATTTCAATAATAATACTGCAGTAATGGACAAACCTGTAAGATAGATCTACCAAAATCAATTGCATCTAACAACTTTGAATAAGAAAATCTTGACTAGACTTATATGGAGAAGAAGAATGCAATCACCGGATTAAGAAGATCTAAGAGATGAAGAACATAAATTGTAGTTGTCACATGAATTCAAATCTTCTTATTTAATTAAAGAGTAAATCATAAACAATATTTAACAATTCAATCCATACAACTGAATCAAAGATAGAAATAAGAACAACTAAACCTAGAAACTCATCCTTTCGCCTTGCTTAGAGTTTAGTTGGACATTGAGTTCATCCTTGATCACCTTGAAGAAGAAGAAGATGGAAGCTCTCTTCAAAAACTCTCATCCCCTATTCTTTGAGTCTAAATTCCTATATATAGTTGTATGGAGATGGCTTTGTAGACAGAAAAGTCTCCCTACGGTTTCTGTTTAGGCCGTGTGCTTCTACTGCTATCCAGGCCTGGTTTTGCCTGACCTTTGTCTACTAAAACTACCATAACTTTCTCTAGAAAAATTATATTTACAAGCTATTAAATTCTCCAATAAATAGACATCAGGATCTTTCCAAGCGTAGATGGCCCATCTCTTGGTTCTTCCTGAATCAATACAGTTTAATCCGCAAAATAACTGATCTGTCACGCTGAAATCACGCACAATTTGACCTTTGTCTACTAAAACTACCATAAATTTTTGTAGAAAAATCATATTTATGAGCCATAAAATTCTCTAAAAAATAGACATCTGGATCTTTCAAAGCATATATGCCTTATCTCCTAGTTCTTCCTAAATCAATACAGTTTAATCCGCAAAAATGACTGATTTGTACGGTTAATTCTGGCAATTTAGTGAAACTCCTTTCCAAATGCTTGTGAACATGTATAGAATCTTCATACTTTAATCAATGTTAGCTTTTTTTTCTCTCTTTTAAACCCAAAATACCTGAAAATGCATCGAAATAAATCAATATACCAAGAATGACACTTAAGAATTATTAAGGCATAATTGTGTAATCTAGCCCTAAATCAACCTATGCTGACAAATAAATACTATTAAGATGTATTTTCTGACTCTAATTAAGCGTGTTTAAGATTAGACTCTTTTACCCTTTGTTGACATTGCAACTTTTTTTATGGGTTTCTTGGACCCTTTTTGTTGGGCTTTGCTCCTTGGAATAATTTAGTTGGTATTGTAATGATTTCAATTTGGTTTGTAGCTTGTTATTTAACCAACTATAGTTTTGGCTCACATTACAACAGTAGCTTTATGCTTGGTTCTCAATTTTATTCAGTAAGTGTCTTGTTAATGCAGACTCTTGGAATGCTTTTGAGTAGATAAGTGTTAGGTCAATACCCACGTGTAGTTGTTCAACCGAATGGGCCTTTGTTTTTTCTATATTGTTATCAAGAATTTTGATTCACTCAAGCTAAGATACCCCATTTGTTTGCTGTAGCTAACAACCATTTAGGTCTTGTTTTACGAAAGCCATATAATGATCAAGATTTTTTATCATGAAGATTTTGTTTTACAAATAAACCACTTTTTGCTATGTAGTAGTGAAGGTTTAGCTAAGTATTTGGGAAGAGGCCGTAAGGAGTCGTTTAAGTCTTTATAGGCTTTTTATAGTGAGCTAGGACTTGATAGTTAGGCTATGTGATGCTTTTGCTTAAGAGAAAATAGACCTTTGATGACTTATGCTAAGAGATGGTTCGTTTAAGATTTTTTAAGTGAGATAATAGGATAGAGGGGGAATGACATTTAGGTGTTTTGATGGGTATGTTTACCCTTTGAGAGGTCCAGTGAGGTGTTGTCACATAGCCGCAACAAAATGGGTCTCAACATTAGCCCCTTGAACCTGCATGACACTAAGATGCATTTGCAATTCGGTGCGCATTCGTATATTGAGTTACTGCCTTATCATTTATAGAGAAAGACTTTATAGTGGAAAAATTTGTCTTCGGGTTATATATGTAGAAAATCGAGCTACTGTAGAAAATTGTGCTGCTCTAGTATGCAAGTCTCTTGTAACACATTGGTGGCTAACTTCTATAGTAGATGATGTTGCTAAGATTTCACACTATAGCCTATATTTAGTTAGAAGGCAATTGGCTTTGATCAAGATGTGCCCAGACTTGATTGTGATGCCATATTGTTGGCTGGTTATATGAAAAGCTTGTGAAATCCAGTATATGTCAAGCTTATGGTGTTGACTAGGTGATAGTACTAATTGCTGGAGAAGCATGTATAAGTTGCTTATCTACTTGATTAGATGAAGATCTTGAAAAGCCTCAAGTTTCTTGTTGATAATGAATCAAAGGCTTTAGTGATGACCATTAGTGAGGGCAAGAAATAAAGAAGCCCATCACTGTCGTTCAAACTTATTTGCATAGCATAATCTTCAGATCAAGATTACCACGGATGGCAAAGAGATGATAGTAGGGGCTTTTTCGAGCAAGTCCCAAGTAAGAATTGATGAGAAATAATAAGATGAATGCATTGAGGTGAAGCAAGTGGTAAAAAAGTCTTCTAATTCTTTTAAGAAAATCATAGAAGTGAAGAACAAAAGTGCCTCATTTTGTAAGAGCAAGGCTCGCATGGCTGACAACCATTCTTCTTCTACTATAGAGCCAACTACTTTCTGTCATAAAAGCTCGCACCTTATGTTTGTAAGAAGACCAATGTGACTTTTGCTTTTAATGAGGTCATTGGGATTTCATTTTCAAGAATTATAGCTGCAAATAAGCTAGAGAATGATTAAGATGAGGATGATGGTCTTAGCATGCAATCGTTGATGAATTTTTGTCCCCTTTGCTAGTGTGCTCTTATCTTTTATGTTTCTCATCTTGTTATATTTGTAAAATTATGGTTTCCTCTAGCTTCCCCTCTTTAGGCAAAGCTAGTTGGTGTCTCTTATTCGAAGGCTCCTATTAGAGGTCTTTTTCATGATGTTGCTTCAAAGATGTAGGAGCATGTAGATAAGATCAGCCGAGGCACTCAGATTGTTAATGGAGGCGTAGTTGCTCCTGGTGCTGACTTTGCACCCATGATAGAGGATTTCTTCTTTGATGAGTTTGGTGATTATGGCTTTGATGCGTCTGTCGATAGAGGAGAGAGTTTCAGGGTCAAGAAGGTGATTCATGATCTTGATAATGACAAAGTTGCTGATGAAGAAATAGTTATGGAAGCGAAGACCATTGATGAGCATATTGTTCTTGAGATTATTATTGTAGAAGTTATGGTTGGGCGAAAGACTACAACAGTAGAGATTCCTACTATGGAAGAGACTGTGGTTGCTGATGATGTAAATTTTTTTGATGAGTTAGTGGTTGATGCCCTAGGTGTTGTTGTAAGGAGGTTGTTGATGAAGAGATGATAGTGGCTGCTATTATTTCTATTGTTTCAAAGACTGTTGCAGTAGATGCTTTCATTGAGTAGATGTTACTATAGTAGCTGCAGTAGCTACTGTAATTGCTAACGGTATTGATCCTATTGCTGAGTCGATAGCAAGCACTAAGGACGGAGTTAAGGCTAAAACTGTTGATGAAGAAATGATAGTGGCAGTAGAGATGGTGATATAGATATTAGCCTTAAGAAAAGTGTTATTGTAGTATTTTAGAAACCAATTTCATTCCAAAATTTTAAATGGGCCATATGTGGGTTCCTATAATGAATATTTGATCCTAATGTGCTCAGACAAGGTAAATTCAGAGGTTTGAATTTAATATCGAAATAGAACCAATTGCAAACCATTTTTATTCATTACACTAAATCCACCTTAAGCTCAAATTAAGTGGGTTCTATCTAATTCCAGCAAATTCAAGCCTAAAGCCTTCAATTCATTTTTGGTTTAACCCAAAATCCACCAAAGCCCATTGATTTTTACTAGCCCAAAACACTTTTGGCCCAAAATTGAAGTCCAAGAAGACCATCCAATTTTGTGAATGAAGATCCAATTTCACCTGCCACATGACACCTTTTGATTGGATCCACTTTTCAAGACAAGCTCTCTCTTTTACGCTAAAATTTGTTCCTTCCTTTCTCTCCTCCTCATGACCAGCCATATACGTTGGGAAAGAGGAAATTTTTATCTTCTCCTTTTGCCTGATTAAGTGAACATTTCCCTTTTAAGCTCTCACTCTTTCCCATGTGTCAAAGTTCATCTTTTCTACCTAGAAAGGCATCATCTTTTCTTCTTCTCATGTCCGGTCACTAAAGAGAGAAAGTCTTCCTTGTAATACTCGTACCCTTAATGTAAGGGTAAAGAAGTAATTAAGAACTTAATTTGAAATTTACATACATATATATGAATTGAGAAGTTGAATTTGACATAAATTTTGAAGAAAGATGTTGAATAAATTTGAAAAAAGAGTTAGAAAATTTTTCAAAGAAGAAAGGAAAGATTTTTCAAAATTTTCAAAGTAAAAGGAGAAAACCGATCGATTGGTTACCCAACCGATCGACAAACTGGTTGGCTGGTGAGGGTGATCGATCGATTGACTGATCGGTTGGTAAAGGGTGAATAGGTCAGCTAGTGAACCGACTGATAGTTTGGAAGTTTGATTAAAAGGCGATTGATTGGTTTGGATGAACAAAGTGACCGACCGATCGACTGGTCGGTTGATCGACTAGTAAGGTGATCGGTCAGTTGTTACTCGACCAATAGTTCAGGGGCAGTTTTCAATTTATTTTAAATAACCAACTGGCCGACTGGGTGGCCGACCTTTCAAACCGAAAAGGATTTTTGAGATGTTTGAAATCACTTTCTTACATTTGAAATTCGTTCTTTCTCTCTCTACAAAGTACTCTCTTTCAAAAAAGCTCTCAAAACACTGCAAAACTTAAGGATTTTATAATCTTGTCTTAGAAATCGATTCAATCATGAAAGGAGTTCAAAAAAAATTGAGGATAAAGCTTTGAAATGGTAAAAGTTCAAGAATTTTATTGTAAGATTTCAATTTTAAGAGTTTGTTCTTCTACTATTCTTAAAAAGGGTTTTGGACTTCGATTCAAACCAAAAGAAAAGAGTTTTCATCAAAACTTTGAAATTTAGTTAAGATGAACATGCATACATAAAATTAACCCAGTACAGGGTATAAAAAATAAGATAGTAAGATTGATGAAAATTTTATGGTTAGGTGGTGGTGAGTAATCTGGTGGAATTGTTGAGAGGAGCAAGAAAGGCAAGAAGGTGATCCACGATTAGCTTTAAGTGCTACTTGGTGAGTTCGATTTACTGTTAGTCAGTGAGAAGAACAAGAAAATATATAAAATTGTAATGAATAATGTTATGAGAAAATTATTAAATGTATTATGAACATGATTGATTTGATGAAAAATATGATATATGTGTTAATTGGATGATTAATTAGAGGTATGATTTATGATATAGTTGAAAATGAATATATGATATATTGATGAAATAATATCCTTGAAAGGATAAGATTAATGAGAAACTGATGAAATATATCATTGAGAAGAGAAATAAAACTCGTGAATCTATATGATAGATTAGTTGATATATATATATATATATAGATATGATAACATTATTTTATTTTTATGATAAAATGAAGATTTTATGAAAAGAAAATGATTTGAATTAAATGATGATATGCTATGCCTGCTTGTATGTGGTTGTTCATATGCATTGTTGGGACCACTAGAGAGATAGAGTGTGTAATCTTGGAGAAGACCAGAACCATGGCTGGTCTAGATGTCAACTTGTCGACATGTGGCGAGATGTCCCAAAAGATGTACTAGAGACTGGTATGGATACCTAAAAATGGATGAATTAACTATATGTTGATAGTATGAATAAGTTGTGATGTGAAAAAGAAATGAAATGATGAAATGTAAAAAAGAAATGAAATGATGAGATGTGATATGATGGGATATGGATGCATTCATATTTATTTATAATTATTAAGATGCTATGACATCAGATTGATTGAAATTTTGATGATATGAGTATGAGTCTCATGAAGAGACAGTTGTGATGATAAATGATGAACATGATATTTATTATAATATTCATATAATGAATGAAATGAATGTGAACCTCATGATAAGGTAATTATGATGAAAGATGATAAAAATGATATCACAAATGATAGTTATAAGTTGATTAAATACATGAGATTATCTTAGAAATGATATCTATGTGAAGAATGAAATAATATGATATAATTATGTATATGAAGCATACAAATTGAGTACTTCTAGTAAATTGTAATTCACTGAGCTTGTGAAGCTCATTCCTCAATATTAAATAAATTTCAGGTCACGGGCAAGACCAGTAGATTCTTGACCTGAAACTCAGAGTAAGTATCTAGGTAAGTCCTCATGGTTGGAATCCTCATACAGTAAAAGGAAATGAAAGGAAAGATAGATAGATAAAAGAAAGAAATAAATAAAAAAGAAAAAGAAAATAAATGAGAAAAATAAACAATTGTATTTCTGTAAAATATTATACATGTACATGCATCAGTGTAAATATTTGAATGTTTTGTAAAGAAATAATTGTATCTCCTATGTAAAAGAGTTGAGACATAAAATTTGTAATTATTTTCAAAGTATTAATGTAATAGTTATTGCATATATGTCGTGCTTGGATCTAAAAAATGATGACACCATCTTGGATGGGCTCTTCCGGGATGGGTCGTTACATTCCTATTCTTTTTTGCTTTGTTAAGCACATCCTTCCATTTCTAGCTTTCATCGCTTCACCTCAAAAATTACCCATCTCTCACTCTAAAGACTGGCTACAAGAGAGGGAGTCTTCCTCTTCTTTTTAGCTTTGTTAAGCACACTCTTCTATTTTTAGTTTTCATATCTTTATCTCAAAAATTTCCTCATCTCTCCTTCCAAAAACCGATCATAAGAGATAAAGTCTTCATCTTCTTTTTTTACTTTGTTAAACACACCCTTCCATTTCTAGTTTTCATCTCTTCACCTAAAAAATTGTTTCATCTTTCCCTCTAAGAATCGGCCACCAAGAGAAGAAGTCATTCTCTCCCTTTTTTCTTTGTTAAACACACTATACCACTTCAAGCTTTCACCTATTTACCCAAAAAGTTGCATCCTTCTTTCCTTCCTCTTCTTGGTCGACTTACACCATTTCTTTTCATTATTTTTGTTATTTTATTATTCACAAGGGCAATTCACCTTTCTCCTACAAATATGCCTATGTTAATATAAAGATGGGGGAATGACAAAAAATAAGAGAACAAATTGAGAAGTATAGTGATGCTTTCTCTAACTAAAAAAAGAGTGACTTGATTCAAGACAAGCCTAAACTCCAAGAATGTAACTAGAGAGAAGAAGAGAAATTTCTTTATTTTCATTCAATGAATGAGCATCCTCAATACAATTGTTATTTGTACTAGTTTAGGACTAATTAGTTAGCTAAGTTGATAGTTACAAAGTTAGTTATAGTTTTGTTCTAATCATAACAGCCCTTAGCAGCTTTGTAACTAACTCTATCTAACTTCTCTTCTTCTTAACAACCTTTTCTTTGTGCTACCCAGATTGTGATGGTTGTAATCCTCGAAGCCTCAATGATCTTTTAAGCTTTTGGACAGTTTCTTTAACATCCTTTCCTCTCTTTGCTGCCTTGTTATCCTTACTGCCTTCTACCTCTTTCTCCATATCTTTGTTTGTAGTTGTATTAATACTTCTCCATTGAAAGACACCTTTTCCTTAAGGTGGAATTGTGGAAAGGTTTTTTGAAATTTTGAAACATTTTTCCAAGTAGTTTCTTTCACTAGCAACCCTTCCCACTGAATCAACCATTGTAGTGTGCATTTTCCTTTACTCCACACTTGTCTCTCTCTTCTTATAGCCAGAGGTTTATAAATGGGGTGTCCTTTCTCAATACTATGAGGTAAAGGACATGGAAAATTTCCTTCTTCTAGTCATTTATAAAGCTTCAGTAAGGACACATGAAATATAGGGTGGATCTTGACATCTTGTGGCAGCTAGAGTTTGCAAGCCACCTTACCAATATGTTTGATGATAGGAGATGGTCCAAAGAATTTTCTTCCCAGCTTAATAGACTATCTAGTAGCTACTGAGGTTTGTCTATAAGGTTGTAGCTTAACCAGTACTAAGTCTCCAACTTGAAAAGATTGGTCCTTGCTATGCTTATTAACAGCAACTTTCATTTCTACTTGAGCCTTCTAGAGATAAAGCTTAACTACTTGAAGAATTTTAGTTCTATCTCCCAAGTCTTGATCAATGCTTTCTAGGCTACTTTTTCTTCTTGTGTATACTACAATTTTGGGAGGTTTTCTACAAAAAACCACTTCAAAAAAAGGCATTCCAATATAGGAATGAAAGGTAGTGTTGTAATGAAATTCTGCCCAGCATAAGAACTTAGGCCATGTAGCTTAAAAAATTCTGTCCAGAATTAGCTAATGAACACTAAGTCTTTTTCTGAGACAATTGGCTTGGGAAAACCATGCAACTTACAGACCATGTTGACAAAGAGGTTGGCCACCTTAGCAATTGTATAGTGTTTTAGGAGGCACCCAAAATGAGCAAATTTTGATAGTCTGTCAACTACTACCAAAATTATTATGAATCCTTGGGCAAAAGGTAGATATGTGATGAAGTTCCTTGATATATCTTTCCAAGTCTGCTCAGGTATAGGTAAAGATTATAAGAGACCATAAGTAGTATGATTCACAAGCTTATTTTGTTGGCAAACCAAGTATTGCTATACAAAGTGTAACACTTCTTTCCTCATGTATTTCCAATAGAAATTGGAAGATAACCTAGCATATGTTTTTTGAATGCTAGCATGCCCTCCTATAGGCGAGGAATGATGTTTGTGCAATAACTTGCTTTTTACTGCAGATTGAGGGCTGAGATACATCTTTCACCTCTAATAGATCAATCCATTTCTGATTAGCCATTCAAGGTATTGAGCAGGATTACTTGTAATGGCAACTGCTAACTCTACTAACTCAGGAAGTTAAGAGTTTTATAGTTTTAAAGTGTCTAAGAATTCAAAGGAAGACAATGAGAGGGCAAGATAAGATACATAGTTTTTATTGTCTACGTGCATCCTTGATAAACCATCAACAACTATATTGTCTTTCCCTGGCTTGTATATAATTTGGAACTTGAAGCCTAGGATCTTCGTTTAAAAGACTTGTTGCTCAGGTGCTTAGATTGTCTAATCCATAAGTTCCCTTAGGCTTCTCTGATCTATGTAAATAAGGAATTCAAAACCAAGCAAGTATTGCCTCCAATGTTACACAATTGGGTTGATGGCAAGCATTTCTCTAAAGTAAACCAAGGCCAGTTGTAATAAAGGGTACAATTTCTTAGTAATGAATGTTATATAATGGCCTTGTTGTAAAGGATAGTTCTAATACCATAATCAAAGGCATCAATTTCAAGCACAAAAGTCTTAATGAAGTCTGGTAATGCTAGACCTGGAGTTGTTGTCATTGCAAGCTTCAAGTTCTAAAATGCTGTTATACAAATATCAACCTAAATAATAAGCTTCTAAATGTATGTTTTAACTCGTAAGTGCACAAGATCAAACAAATAGTATAGCTAGCAAATACGAGATCATTCCCATAAGGATTGGATTAATTGTGTTTAAATATAATTTCCTAAAGCTTCTATCTAAATGAAACAAAAAATAACAGATTTGAATAAACAGCAAAGATTGCACTAGTGAAAGAAAATCGTAAATCAGTTTTGAAACTAGATTTGAAATAATGAGAAAATAAGTTAAGGCTTCAATATTCACCACTAATCATCTTTTTCAAAGCAAATGACTTGCACAATGCTACAAACTAGATTTAGATGGTTAATGTTTACCAACCTAATGGCATGATATCTACTCCTTAAGCTATTGATTTCCCTAAGCAACAAGTTAGGCATGGGTGTTTACTCTAACTCTTTTCATTCTCAAAGTATTTAGCATGTTATCTACTAAGTTGCACTTCAAGAAAGCATAAAACAATGGAAGTAAAGAAACACACCTTGAACATGGTATCTATTCTGGTTTTTCATGTTGATTAATCCCAAAAACCCATAATTGGTTCCTTCGTCACTTAATGTAGGCACAAGACTCGGTCATCTAAACTTACCTAGATGACAATATCCATACAACACATGTCTATGATGATCAAGTATAACACATAAATCGTATGAAGAATGAAATAAAACCAGGAATTAATCAATTAAGCCTCACAAAAAAATAATTTGTAACAAAGCAAATCGAAATCCTTAAGAAGACATGACTAGGGCTTCAATCGAGCCCTAACTAAAATATTTGGTTACATATATTTCTAATGAAAAATATCCTCATCATAAAAAATAGATAAAAGAAAGAAAAGACAACTCCTCTATGATGATAGTCTTCAGAGAACAAGAGCTCCCATGCGTGAAGACAGCCACCGTAGAAGAAAATATAGTAAAAAAAAACCTCTCCTCTTTTTGGTCTTTTAAACATATATTTATAGAACCCTAAGCAAAACCTTAGCAATTGAACATGTGCCTATTTTTGTTTTTTTTTTAATTTTTCCCTAGACTTATCTAGGCACTTAACTTCCTTTTCTAACTGTGCAAATCCCAAAAAAAAATAGAAATTTAATAGCTTCTTCATGTTTGCCACGTCGAAATCACGCACAGCCTGACCTTTGTCTACTAAAGCTGCCATAACTTTCTCTAGAAAAATTATATTTATGAGCCATAAAATTCTCCAGAAAATAGACATGTAGATCTTTCCAAACATATATAGCTCGTCTCCGAGTTCTTTCTAAATCAATACAATTTAATCCGTAAAAATGACTGATCTGTACGGGCAATTTTGGCAATTTAATGAAGCTCATTTTCACCCTTTGCTAGTGACAACATGACTTAGCAAAATGCTCAATTTATCTTTAACAGTCTAGAAAGGATGAGTTTTTTTGAACTCCTCTTGGGAAACCTAAAGTATGTAAAACACTACAAAAGATCAAATTGTAACAAGGCCAAAGGATTAACGTATGCAAATTAAGGGGCTTGAATATGTGACATTCAGCGCTTATCACACCCCCAAACTTACATATTGCTAGTCCCTTAGCAATACAAAACTGAAAATAAAATAACTTCCTACTTCTGTCTCTCGTGAGGTGTACAATTGCATTTAGTGTACGCAATAAGCATTTTAAACCCCTATGCATCCCTAGAGGACGAGTGAAGTCTCGTGAGGGTTTAACAGAAATGCTACCCACAAACATTCATGTCACAATCATGTTATCAAGAAGAATACAGAATCACTTCAACAATTTTTTTCATTCATTAACAAGCTTAAATTGACAAACTCCATTTTCAAGATATCTAAAAGAATTCAAAGTCCAATCACTCACAGCTGGCTAGTAGAGACTTTACAAGATCAACTAGTGTTAAGTGAATTATCACATAATCATAGAGTTTCAACTCAATCCTAATATGCATATATCATTATCTCAAAATTCAGTGGAATCTCCATCAAATAAATGACCAAGGCAATATCACAACAAATATAATGACTTTCTTTCTCTCTTTTATTTTAATTTATTTTTTTATTTAAATGCAGGCTGTGCAATGCTCAGCTCCTTTAAGCTTTCTAATTGACCCATGTATCGAGTGCTAGGCCAGTGACTCCCAAACCAGATGGCTTTAGGGAATTAGGTGTAAAGTACCTTTAAGACTTACTAACTCGAGCTAAAAAGGCTACAAAGCTAAACTAGCCATGTCATTAACCAATCCAAACCATTCACCTTTTAACGCGAACACTCATTGCTTGGTGGCAAGAGGCCCAGTTACTTAGGAAACAACTTAGAAAAGTCATTATTCATCATTGTTCATCATGCCATTAATCATTGCCAATAAATCATGCCAAGGTCATTCATCTAATAAATCATTTGCCAGAACTCAAGATTTTGAAAATAGGCATCATTAGTTCTTCATTTCATACCCCACAGATCATGTGCTAATGTTTTCGTGGTGAAACCAAGATGAAACATGTGAAGTGTCCTAAGCTAAAAATAAGTAACTAGACTTAGATTTTCTATTGAATTCATCATGTGTTCAAAAATTTAAGCTTGCCAATGAAATCAAATCACAGTTTCAATTTAACAAAATTCTTACAGATAACACTATTTGGGTGATCAAATAGGTGCACAGTTCTCACATAAGGATTGATTACGCCCAAAGAATAATGTGATAGTTGTGGCACAGCTTTGGGGTGTCGATTCCACAGAGAGAAAAATTTAAAGAATAGTAGAAGGGACAAAGAAACTAAAGAAAAATATTAAATGATTAATGGAGAACAAAGATTAATTTTAAATGAAAATTAAAGTGAAGCAAAGTGACTAATGGAGAAAGTACTCAAATTTGACAAACAGTAAAGTGTCGGGAATCCCTTGCACAAATCTGGTATTTTAATTATTCTTAATTCATTGAATAACTCAATTGGGAACTCAATTTCCAAAATTCTCAATCAGAAGGTGTAGATTTATAAACCAAGATTAAACGAAATGTAACCCTTTGAAAAATTATTCACCACTTTTAAAATATGTAAATTATTATCACTATTGAGAAAATCAAACGACGACAATATACTAAGGAAGTGATATTGCAGCAAAGAATTAAATCAATATAGATAAATAATTGATCCAAACATAATCAAAGAGTTAATCCATTCAATTGAGAAAGCATGACTAAATCCATAAATAGAATAAATTTTACGATTATTCAGAGAAGAAAACATCACCAATGAATTGAGAATTGTTGATATTTGTCTAAATTTTGAACATGGTTGGAAGAGGTCAAGCATGAAGTCCTTAAAAGCCTTAGCACACTGAGAGTGTGCCTCAGCACAAAGCTGAAAAAAGGTGTGTGCAACAGGTCAGGCCGAGGCACCCCCTCCCCAAGGCCGCGGCGCCCCCTGTTCTAGGCCGTGGTGCCAGGCACACTGATGCACACATGTGTAAACCTCTTCCATAGTTCATGAAACATGTCCAAAATACACAGCTTGACTAAGGAATGATCAAAGGCTATGGTTGATTGGTCATCAAGATCTATGGGTGGAGAATGACACTCAAGATTGGACAAGAAGTTGGTGCACTATATAAAGAGTCACCTAGCTTCATTCTCAACAACAATGTAACATAACTTGTGATCAAAAGTGAGAGAATTATAGAGAATGCAAAGACACAAAATAAGAGAGACTCATTTGTAAGGCTGGTTGTTTAGAAGAGTAAGTAGAATAGAAAGGGGATTGAAGGGCTTGTAAAAGGAATTTTCTTAGGAAAATTCAAGGGTTAGTTCTTATCAGTTTCTGTTTCTTTTTCTTCTTTGTTTCTTCAAGAACTTAGGCTTCTTGGAGTGGGGTTGCTGTGATTGTAAAAGAACCATTGATTAGTGCAGAGAGTTCAGGTGAACTCACGGGGACGTAGGCTATAGCCGAACCTCGATAACAAATCGTTTTTCTTCTTTCTTTCTTTCTTTCCTTTCTGTTTCTGTTTCTGTTTCCGATCCCTAATCTTTACAAGTCATTCTAGACTTGGGTGTTTGGAAGATCACCACATGGGCATCTTGTCAAGGTGATTTTCAATAGTGGTATCAAAGCTAGAGGAGCTACCACAATAGTGGTATCAGAGCCGGAGGAGCTAGTACAGCTGGGTGTCGGAGCAAGAACAGAAGGTATCGGAGCAAGACTCCAAGAATCAAAGAACAAACTTCTTGGGTGATTCAAGAACGGAGTAAAGATCAAGATCAGATCATGTTCTTGAGGTTGATTCAAGAATGGTGTTGAGATCAATCTTCGATCGTGTTCTTGAGATTTAGAAGAAGTTGGAAAACATTTGTGGGTGCTGCACATATCTGGGATCATCTCCGCAAGATGGGTTCAAATTTCGTTGTTGAGAAGTTTGATGGAAAGGGAGATTTTTCCCCATAGAAGCGGAAGATTGAGGTTGTTCTTATACAATAGAAGGTGGACTTGGCTATTGGAGAAGATGATGCTTTTCCAGCAAGCATGATGGATGACCAGCGGATTGAGATGAAGAAGATGGCTTACAACACCATTTTCTTGCACATGTCGGATAGTGTCACAAGGGAGTGCGGAGACTTAAAAGATCCGGCTATTTTGGAAATTAGCTTGACAAGATGCCCAGGTGGTGATCTTCCAAACACCTAAGTCTAGAATGACTTGTAAAGAAAAGAAATAACAACCAAAGTAAGAAAGAAGACAAGCAATTGTTATCGAGGTTCAGCAATAGCCTACGTCCTCGTGAGTTTCTCCGAACTCTCTGCAATAAATCTCAATGTTTCTTTACAATACAAATACCCTCTCCAAGAAACCTCAAGTTCTTGAAGAAACCAAGATAAGAAGAAAGAAAGTGATAGGACTATTACAAAAGCTCTCTACCCACAATCTATGCTACTTCTCTCTTTAAAATTGGCCTCTCTACAATGAGTCTTTCCTGTGTTTAGTGTCTTTGTACTCTCACACACCACTCATTCACATCACATGTCTCACAAGTTATATCACATTGTTCTTGAGAATGAAGCTAGGTGACCCTTTATATAGTGCACCAACTTCTTGTCCAATCTTGAGAGTTAATCTCCACTCTTAGATCTTGATGACCACTCAACCATGGCCCTCTATCAATCCTGAATGATGTTGTGTATTTTAATCTTGCACCCATGAACTTAACAAGAGGCTAAATCAAGTTAATCAGGTGTGCATCAGTGTGCCTAGCGCCTAGGCACTGAACAGGGCATGCTGCGGAGCTAGGCAAAACACCCTTTTCACCATTGCTGGGCGCTGCGGCCTTGGTGAGGGAAAGGTGCGGCTCTGGCCTTCCTACAACACCTCCCTTGCTGGGTGCTGCAGCCTGGGAGGAGGAGGGCTACAGTGCACACTAAAGCTAGACCTCCTGATGCTGTGCACACTTCTTTGTCTTGTTGAATAGAGGTGTGCACACACACCCAAATTGACGCGCACACTTGTGTGCACTCCTTTAACATGCTGAAATTTATTCTTCCAACCTTGGTTAAACCTTAGATAAATATCAACAGGCTATCATATGGAAGAAATTAAATGAGTTGTTTCTTACCAAAACTCTCCCTAACAAGATGTATCTTCTTAAAAGAATCTTTGCTTTTAAAATGGATCCTAGTAAAGAGTTGCAAGATAATCTTGATGTCTTTAATAAACTAGTTCAAGATTTGGCTAGTTGTAGTATTAAGTTCTCAGATGAACAATTGGCTGTTATGTTATTAAATTCTCTTCCTGATTGTTTTGATAGTTTAATTAATGCAATTGAATATGGAAGACATACACTAACCAAAGAAATTGTGGTCAATGCTATAAAGGCTCATGATTTCAAAGCCAAGAGTAAAGAGGCATCAAGTGGGGAAGGGTTGTTCATAAGAGGAAGGCCAGTAACTCAAAATGGCAGTAGAAACCATGGCAACTACCAGGAGAAATCAAGAGGTAGAGGGCAGAGCCATGGGAGAGCACATTCCAAACCAAGATTTGGAGGAAAGAGGTGCTTCTACTGCAACAAGGAGGGTCACTTCAAGAAGGATTGCAAGAAGAGGTTGTGGGATGAGAGAGGGAGAAGTCATACCAACAATGGAGAGGCTTTGGTTGCCAAAGGAGAACAGTAAGATGATGTTCTTGTTGTGTGCTCAAATGTGAGCAGGAGGCAAGGCAGCAAGAAATGGATTATGGATTTTGGGTGCACTTATCACATGTGCCCTCACAAGGAATGGTTCAAGAATTTCAAGGAAATCAATGATAGAAGGGTTTTCTTAGGGAATAACAATTCTTGCCAAGTGAGGGGGATTGGAGACATCCAGTTGAGGATGTTTAATGGAGTCACAAGGTTGCTGCGGAATGTGAGGTATCTTTCGGATTTGAAGAGGAATTTGATCTCATTGGGGCAGTTGGATTCCATGGAGTATACATACAAAGTAGAGGGAGGAAAGATCAAGGTGACCAAGGGATCTTTGGTAGTGATCAAAACAGCAATGAAGGATGGTCTCTATGAGATGATCGGAGAGACATAAATCAAGGATCAAGCAGCAAGCTTGATGGCTGAGATGGATAGGGCAGCCCTTTGGCACACTCGCTTGGGACATATGAGCGAAAATGGCTTGCAAGTTCTTAGCAAGGATGGTCTACTTGGAGGAGACAAGGTAAAGAAATTGGATTTCTGCGAGTATTGCGTTCTTGGGAAGCAACACCGGGTCAGCTTCAACATCAGAGTGCACAAGTCTAAGGGCATTCTTGACTACATTCATTCGGACCCTTGAGGACTAGCAAGAACACCAACACATGGAGGTAACTTTTACTTTCTGTCTTTAATTGATGATTATTCAAGAAAGGTTTGGGTTTATTTGCTTAAAAATAAATCAAACGCTTTGAATAAATTTGTTGTGAGGAAAAAGTTGCTGGAAACTCAAACAGGTAGGGTAGTTAAGGCTTTACGAACCGATGATGGCTTAGAATTTTGTAATAATGATTTTGATAAATTATGTGAATTAAATGGCATTCTAAACCATAGAACAGTTGTAAAAATACCTCAGCAAAATGGAGTTGCTGAGAGGATGAATATGATCCTTATGGAAAAGTTAAGTGCATGTTAATAGGATCTGGTTTACCAAAATATTTTTGGGGGAAAGCTGTGTCTACTACTGCATACTTGGTAAATAGATCACCCTCTAGAGCTTTAGAGCTCAAGACTCCCATGGAGATGTGGAGTGGAAAACCCCCTGAGTTGAGCAACCTTAGGACTTTTGGGTGTGCTGTATATGCACATCAAAAGGAGGATAAACTTAGCCCTAGATCTAGAAAATGTGTATTTCTAGGATATGGTGATGGGGTTAAGGGATATAGGTTGTGGTCCTTAGAGAAGAAGGGCATGAAACTGATTATAAGTAGGGATGTTATTTTTAATGAATTATTATTTCCCTACTTGGAGAAAACTAACCCTGCAGGGGCTAGTGAGTAAACCAGTCTGGAAGTTGTGGAGCATCGCATCATGGAGAACTTGATTCAGGTAGAGCAAATGAAGCAAGAGGGTTCAGACCAGATAGAGCCCTTGGATGAAGGTTAAGCTCAAGAAACTCAAGAAGAGGCTGAACAAGAAGAGGTTGATGCAGCAAGTCGGAATGACTACCAGCTCACAAGAGACCGGGAAAGGAGGGTGATTAGACCACCTTTGAGATATGGGTTTGCGGATGCTAATGTAGCAACTCCTTGGATAGAAGGAGGAATGGTTGAACCAAAAACCTACATGGAAGCCATAGAGTGTAAGGATTCGTCAAAGTGGAAGCTAGCTATGGAGGAAGCAATAGATTCTTTGAGGAAGAACAACTCTTGGGAATTGGTGCCCAAACCAGAAAAACAGAGAGTTATGGATTGTAGATGGATCTACAAGATCAAAGAAAGGAATACTCTAGGAGATGAAATTCAGTATAAAGCTAGGCTAGTGGCGAAGGGGTTCACACAAAAAGAAGGCATAGATTTCACTGAAATCTTCTCACCGGTGGTGAAGTACAAGACGATACGAATAGTATTGGCATGGTGGTCCAATTTGATTGGGAAATCGATCAAATGGATGTGAAGACAGCATTCTTATATGGAGGGCTTGATGAGACCATCTACATGAGGCAACCCGAAGGCTATGAGAAAGGAAGGTAGGGAGAGTTGGTGTGCAAATTGAAGAAATCTCTCTATGGCCTGAAGCAATCACCTCGGCAATGGAATAAGAGGTTCAATTCCTTTGTAACCAGCTTGGGTTTCGTGAGGAGCTACTATGATTCGTGCTTGTATTACAAGGGGCATAAGGTGGAGGAAGTGGTGATCATCCTGATCTATGTTGATGATATGTTGCTGGTTGGGAGCAGCATGGAGAGGATAGGAAAATTGAAGTCTCAACTCAGTGAGGAGTTTGAGATGAAGGATCTTGGCCATGCACAAAAGATCCTTGGGATGTGTATCATCCAGGAAAGGGAGAGAAATAGATTGAAGATCTCTTAAACTTCCTACATAGAGAAGATGATATCTAAGTTCTCTATGGAAGATGGCAAACCAGTGAAGGTTCCCCTTGTTGGTCATTTCAAGTTCTCCAGCGATCAATGTCCAAGATCGAATGAGGAGAAGAAGGAAATGGAAAAGGTCCTCTACTCTAGTACGGTTGGTTCTATAATGTTCACCATGGTAAGCACTAGACCTGATATTGCTCATGCAATAAGTGTTCTCAGCAGGTTTATGAGTAATCTCGGAAAGGAGCATTGGCTTGGCATGAAGTGGTTGTTGAGGTATTATGAGAAGAGGGGTAAGTCTATCTATCTTGAGGGTTATGCGGTTTCAAACTATGGAATAGACCAAAATAAAAGAAGATCGATTACCTTATACTTCTTCAACTTAAACGGATGTTGTGTAAGTTGGAAGGCTCAGTTGCAGCCTATGGTAGCACTCTCAACAACCGAGGCTGAGTACATAGCAGCAACGGAAGCCATAAAGGATGTTGGAAATCACCTTGACAAGATGCCTAGGTGGTGATCTTCCAAACACCCAAGTCTAGAATGACTTGTAGAAAGAAATACAGCAATCGAAAGCAAGAAAGAAAAGAAGACAAGTGATTTGTTATCAAGGTTCAACAATAGTCTACATCCCAGTGAGTTCCTCTGAACTCTCTGCACTAAATTAGTGGTTCTTTACAATTACAGCAACCCTCTTCAAGAAACCTCAAGTTCTTGAAAAAACCAAGAAGAGAAGAAAGAAGATGATAAGAACTATTACAAATCTCTCTATCTATACTACTCAACCAGCCTCTCTACAATGAGTCGCTCTTGTGTTTTGTGTCTTTGCACTCTCACACAACTCTCTCTTGTATTGTGTCTTGTCACTTTGTACAATTGATCTCAAAGTATGTCACAAACTTGTGTTGAGAATGAAGCTAGGTAACCCTTTATATAGTGCACCAACTTCTTGTCCAACTTGAGAGTCAATCTCCACCTTTAGATCTTTATGACCACTTAACCATGGCCCTCCATCAATCATAAGTGGTGTTGTGAATTTTAACCTTTCATCCACACACCTAAGAAGAGGCTTAAACAAGCTGTCTATGTGTGCATCAGTGTGCCTAGCGCTGCGGCACTGAACAGGGGGCGGTGTGGCGCTAGGCAACCCTTTTCACCACTTGCTGGGCTGTGCGGCGCTGGTGAAGGAGCGGTGCGGCACTACCCTCCATCAAACTACCTTCTTGCTGGGTGGTGCAGCACTGGTGAAGGAGTGGTGCAGCACACACTGATGCTGTCCCTCTCACAGCTGTGCACACTCTTTTGCCTTGATGAATAGAGGTGTGCACACACACCTAAAGTGATGCACACACATGTGTGCACTCCTTTAACATGCTGAAATTTATTCTTCCAACCTTGGTTTAGATTTTAACCATGTTTAAACCTTAGATAAATACCAACAAAGGAGGCTATGTGGTGCAAAGGGTTGTTGGAAGAGTTGAAGGTCCTAGAAGAGCAGGTTGTGGTGTTTTCGGATAGTCAAAGTGCATTGCACTTGTGTAAAAATCCGATGTTCCATGAAAGGACAAAGCACATGGATGTTCGGTATCATTTCATTCAAAAATATGTTATGGAAGGATGCATTCATGTGGACAAGGTAGCCACGGAGGAAAATCCTGCAGATTTAGGCACCAAGGTTCTACCCCTAAGTAAGTTCAATTATTGCCTTGGACTACTTAGGATTGGAGTCGATTGATTGATGACTTAAATGAGTTTGGATCCTGAGTTCTCTGCACAATGGTTCAGTTTTAAACACTTAGATAAAGATAGAGATTGTTGGTATTTTTCTAAGGTTTGAACATGGTTGGAAGAGGTCAAGCATGAAGTCCTTAAAAGCCTCAACACACTAGGAGTGTGCCTCAGCACAAAGCTGGAAAAAGGTGTGTGCATTAGGTCAGGCCGTGGCCCTGCTCTTCTCAGGTTATGGCACCTAGAAGGTCGAAGGTACTGGAGGAAGGACAAGCTGTGACTCCCCCTCCCCAAGGCCACGGTACCCAAAAGCTGAGGAGTGTGTGCTCTGCCCTGGGCCGCAGCGCCCCCTGTTCTAGGCCGCGGCGCCAGGCACACTGATGCACACATGTGTAAACCTCTTCCATGGTTGGGGAGACATGTAAAAAATGCACAGCTTGACTAAGGAATGATCAAAGGCTATGGTTGATTGGTCATCAAGATCTAAGGGTGGAGAATGACACTCAAGATTGGACAAGAACTTGGTGCACTATATAAAGGGTCACCTAGCTTTATTCTCAATAACAATGTGACATAAATTAGATCAAAAGTGAGAGAATTGTAAAGAGTGCAAAGATACAAAACAAGAGAGACTCATTTGTAAGGCTGGTTACTTAGAAGAGTGAGTAGAATAGAAAGGGGATTGAAGGGCTTGTAAAGGGAATTTTCTTGGGAAAATTCCAGGGTTAGTTCTTATCACTTTCTGTTTCTTCTTCTTCTTTGTTTCTTCAAGAACTTAGGCTTCTTGGAAAGGGGTTGCTGTGATTGTAAAAAAACCATTGATTAGTGCAGAGAGTTCAGGTGAACTCACGGGGACGTAGGCTATTGCCGAACCTCGATAACAAATCGCTTGTCTTCTTTCTTTCTTTCTTTCATTTCTGTTTCTGTTTCTGATCCCTAATCTTTACAAGTCATTCTAGACTTGAATGTTTGGAAGATCACCATCTGAGCATCTTGCCAAGGTGATTTCCAACAAGAATGATAAAGCAAAATAGTTTTAGTAATTGAAAATCAAATACATAAATTAAAATATAAACAAAAATACCATCTATTGTGCAAGTTCATCCCTAGCTCCATTTGAGAATTTAGTTACCCATAAATATAATGGAAAACAAAAATATCAAGGGAAAAATTAGAACAAACATTAAAGTGCTAAACATTAAACTTTAAAAATTAAAAGAAATAAATTAAAACTAACAATACATGGAAAGAGAAATTCCACCCGTAGCTGCTGTACGGTGCTTCCCCCGATTGGTAGCAAAATCCTCCGGATTACACACCCATTTGATGAAGTGAAATGGGGTTTTTCTAGGGGAAATCCATAAATGCAATGTGTTTCCAATACAATATGGGATGTGGGATTTAAGCCTTCACATGCCTTTCAAAACTTCTACCCACACTGAAATCATGCACAGCCTGACCTTTGTCTACTAAAACTACCATAATGTTCTCTAGAAAAATCATATTTACGAGCTGTAAAATTCTCCAGAAAATAGACATTCGGATCTTTCCAAGCATATATAGCTCATCTCCTGTTTCTTCCTGAATTATTACAGTTTAATCTGCAAAAATCACTTCTGCCACACTCAAATCATGCACAGCTTGACCTTTGTCTACTAAAACTGCCATAACTTTCTCTAGAAAAATCATATTTATGAGCCGTAAAATTCTCCAGAAAGTAGACATCTGGATCTTTTCAAGAATATATGGCTCATCTCCTGGTTCTTCCTGAATGAATACAGTTTAATCCAAAAAAATGATGGATCTGTACGGACAATTCTGGCAATTGAGTGAAACTCCTTTCCAAGTGCTTGTAAACCTGTAAAACAATGAAAAGAAACAACTCAAAGTAACAAATTCCTAAGCTAAACTTATAAATAAATACTTGAGCACTGTTGCACTCGATCGCAGGTCTCTTGTTCTCGATCACAACAGCAGATTCCAGCTTTTGCATTTTTTTCACATTAAATCCCAATTTCCTTTGCAATCCTATAAAACATTAAAAATCATAGAACTAATACAAAATATCACATTAGGACACAACTAAAGAATTAACAAATGTAAATTAAGGGGACAAAATATGCAATATTTGGCACTCATCAAATACCCCCAAACTTACATTTTGCTAGTCCCTTAGGAAAACAAAATATAAAAAAACTAAATGAAAAAAAAAGAACACAAAGATAAATCCATCATTCATGGTATCCAAAACTTTAAGTAGCACACAAAACCATGATATTCATTCATGAGCAAGCTTAAAATATAAACCCATCTTCGCAATGAATAGGAATTTTAAAATCTAATTACTTACAAGAGACCGGCTAAGGCATCACAAGCTCAAATCCGTGTAAAGTGAACTAGCACATAAAAATGAAGCTTCCAAATAACTCCAATGTGTAATGTCTTCATGTCACAAGATTCATCGAATTTCCTATCAAAATGAACAACAATGACAGAGTTTTATTTCCTGCTTTCTTTTATTATGAGGCTCGCCATGTTTAGTTCCCTTAAGCTTTCTAGTTGACCCATGTAGAGAGTGTTGAGTCAATGACTCCCAAACTAGATGGTTTTAAGGCAATAGGTGTAAAGACACCCCTAAGGACTTACTAACTCGAGTAAAAAAGGCTACGAAACTAAGTAAAATTCTCACCTTTTGATGTGAACACTCACTGCTTATTGAGGCAAGAGGTCCAGTTACTCAGTGGAAAGTTTGTCAATGATCATCATGAGCAAAATTCCCACCTTTTGACGTGAACACTCACTGCTTACTGAGGCAAGAGGTCCAATTACTCAGTAGAAAGTTTGTCAATGATCATTATGAGCATTTTTTTTATTCTCTATGCCAAAGTGTCCATCAAACAAGTCATCTGAAATCAACTAAACCATGGAACATACACATTAAAATCACATGTCATACCTCACACGATTATATGCTAATGTACTCGTGTCAGATTAGATCAAATATGTGAATTCTCAAATGCCTAAAGTAAGTAACTAAACTTTAAAATTCTATCATTAGATCATGTGTCCACGATTTTAAGCTTTCCAATGAAATCACATCACAATATTATTTAGATCAACCAAAATTTCAAAACAATCATGAACATGCATTTATCTTTTCAATAATATATATAAAAAAAATTGGGATAAAGTGTGTGTGAATGCGTCTCCCATACCCCCAAACTTAAAGTACACAATGTCTCAAATGTGTGAATAACATGGAAAGAGCTGACCTGGGAGATGGAGAACTAGCTGGACTGGCATGGCTCATAGCACACCTCCAAACTTGAACTGATGTACACATTGTCCCTGAAAAAAATAATACTAAAGTAATGCTGGAAAAGAAAAAAAATATTAAAAAATAAACAATAATAAGAAATATGAAAAAACAGTAAAAACAAAACAAATAAAGAAAGAAAAAAAAAAACATACCTGCGTGGTGTGGTCAAAGTTGATAGACCGGATCCATAAGTGGAATGTCTTCTTCTTCCGGACCTTGCCTATCAATTAATACTTTAAGGTATTGACCATTTACTTTAAGGATCCAACCATCCTTAGGGTCCTCTATTTCTACCACCCCATTTGCAAAAACATTCTTCACTACAAAAGAAAAAAACATACCTGCGTGGTGTGGTCAAGGTTGATAGACCGGATCCATAAGTGGAATGGCTTCTACTTCTAGACCTTGCCTGTCAATTAATACTTTAAGGTGTTGACCATTTACTTTAAAGATACGACCATTCTTAGGGTCCTCTATTTCTACCACCCCATTTGCAAAAATATTCTTCACTACAAAAGGGCCAGTCCACCTAGACTGAAGTTTTCCTGGGTGCTTATGGAGTCTAGAATCATATAAGAACACTCGATCATTAGGCTTAAATGTTTTTCTCAAAATATTTTTATCATGAAAGCATTCATTTTAGCTTTATAGATTATAGAGTTCTCATAAGCATCATTTCTCAACTCCTCTAACTTAATCAACTGAAATTTTCTAAGCAACTTGTTTCTCCCATGTCAAAATTGAAATGCTTGATGGCCTAATAAGCTCGATGCACGAGATTCACAGCTAAGTGGCAAGGCTATCCAAAAACAAGCCTATAAGGTGATGATTACACTCAAACTAACACGCGGTTATTGTGTATAGCTGAGGTGTCGATCCCACAAGGAAAAGTGAACTACAAGGGAAAGTGTAAACTTTAATATGAAACGATAAAATCCAAATGAGAAAATCTGAGTTTTGATAATGAAATAATGTGAGAAAGTTGTGTAAATATAATGAAGAATATAATAAAGAAATAACAAGGTTCCGGGAATCCTTCCTAAGTTCGTTGCCTTATTCCAATCTCAATTCAGTTGTTTTTATCTCGATTGCTAGTTTCACATCCCAAACAAGCAATCGGTAAATATTCAATCACAGCACATTAATACTCTAATGTAATTGCTACAAATCACTCATTGATTTCGATTCAAGCACACATGACCTATCCTATAGATTTATCAAGAAACGACAATATATTCCAATAACGATATCGTAGTAATGGACAAACTCAAAAGATAAATCTACCGGAATCAATCACATCCAAATAACTTGACATAAGAAGAGCTTGACTAGACTTATATGGAGGAGAAGCATGCAATCAGCGGATTAAGAGAAATTCTAAGAGAAGAAGAACATAAATTGTAGCTGTCACATGAACCTAAATTCTTCTTATTTAATCAAAGAGTAAATCATAACAATATTTACTAATAAATCCTTATAACTGAACTAAGAATGAAAGTAAGAACAACTACACCTAGGGATTCATCCCTTCGCCTTGCTTGGAGATTAGTTGGCCATGAAGCTCATGCTTAAACACTGTAATTGAGAAGAATGTGGCAGCTTTCTTGAGTTTTCCGCCTTCCCTTTATCAAAACCTAAGTGATCTACTTATAATACAAAAGGTCCAAGGGTGTTTTCGGGTCTAAACTATCATTAAAACCCTAATTAGGAAACAGGGCATCGCGCTTGCGCCGTGGCTCAGATTTTGACTGGCTTTCTTCAAGTTTCTAGAGGCCGTGGCTCAACTGGTCTAGGCCGTGGAGCAAACTGTCTAGGCGCAAGGTGGGGGGCTAAGGTAAAGGTCAAGAAAGAACAGGAAAGATTAAACAAGCAAAAGAACCCAGTCTCTTAATTTAAACACAACCTCTTTAAGCACTAGATAACCTTACTTCAACACCCAAACTCATTCAACCATTTTTCGAGCATTTCTCTCAATAAATCACCACTTTTTTTTCTTATTTCTTTGCCATAATTCACTTCTTTTTATTTTATTTTATTTTGGCACATAACCATTCACCTCTGTTTTCATTTTTTTTCCTCTTTTCCACAACCACCAACTTATCTCCTTTAATGTACTTGGGTTATGGTAGTAATATATATATATATATATATATATATATATATTTAATATTTTCATCCTTACTCCTCTTCAGTGCTTCTCAACAAATATGTATAAACTAAGTTCTCTTAAAAGAAAGGTAAGGATCAAATATTTTTAGGCTTATAAAGGTAAGTAAATGGGTTATCAAAAGAAACAAGGCTCAAATTTCTTTTCAAGAAAAAGGCTCAAACAGATGACTAGCGATAAATATAGCAAGGGTAAGTTGAAAAGCTCAAACAGTCCAAAAATGCCCTACACCATATCCTATGTAGTGTGCATTCTAGGATTTCGCCTCCTATGATTATCAAATAAGTTCTAGAGCTTATTGAGACCGCAAAAGTATTCACAAAACAATCGCACATAAAACTTCTCTAAATGTTTTAGACTAATCATGCAATCTTACCGCAAACCAGAGTCTCAAACCAAATGAAGATTGATACTTAAATTATTCTCAAACCGAAGCAAGATTTAACTTCTTCTAAACACTATATGCTATCTCAATTAAGCTCATATCATTGACATGTGAATTAACTCCAAGGCTAACACAAAGCATGCTAAGAACACACAAATGTATTAGAACAAAACAAACAAATTAAAACGAAAAAGAAAAAGAAAAAGAAGGTGACACCCAATAATTCAATGTTATGGAATAAAAATGCGTTTCCTCCACCCCCAACTTAAGATAAGCATTGTCCTCAATGTGAAAGTAAAATTTAAGGAAACTCTCTTTGTAACTAAAGCTGCAAGGAGCCGAAAATTGTGCACGACTATTTGAATTGATACGCATATTTGTCCCTGAAAAAGAAATATGAAGGTAATACTGAAAAACAACAAAATACTAATAATAAACAAGAAAAAGAAATATGAAAAACAATAGAAATAAAATGATATGTTGTGGGGTGCCTCCCATTAGCGCTAAGTTTTACATCTTTAGCTAGACGGTGCACCACTCTCACTACTGGCCTCATTGTGGTGCTGAAGATGAGGCTCCATATTCAGTGGCCTTAATGCTAGTCTTTTGGCAGGGGATACTTAAAGTTCACCACATGTGGCTCAAGCGTTCTTGGTGTTGCTCATTTACTATCAGCAATGGGATATGAGATTCCCGCATCTAATAGTTTTAATACTTCATTCTTCACCACTTCTTCCATAGTGGGATTAAGCCCACGCTAGGGGTCTATACAAGAGCCAATTCCTTCCTCCCAATTACTTTTATGAGAATAGACCTGGGGACTAGCACCTTTTATATCAACAATGCTCCAACTTGAAGGAATTTGTTTTGCACTTCTCTCAGGCAACTCTTCAAAGCGTGGTTGCCGTGATTTTTTCATAAATCCCTGTGACTTATCAAAAATATCAACAACATTAACGGCATGGGGATAAATTGAAGAATCATCAAAGTTAAAATTATTAGGAGGGAATTCTAAAGAGTTAAAATTATCTTTAATGTGCTCATCCTCCAAAATAAGCTTATCGATCATGTAGGTGTCGAAACACTCATCCTCTTCATGTGGCTATCTTGACACTCGAAAAACATTCACCTCTAGGGACATATTTCCAAATGATAATGTCATTAGGTCATTCCTACAATTAATGAGGGCATTGGCGGTGGCAAGGAATGGTCTTCCAAGTATCAAAGGAATTTTCGACTCCGTATTCACAGTAAAAACGGTATCCAAAACCAAAAAGTCAACGGGATCATAGAATTTGTCAATTTGCAATAAAACATCTTCCACAATACCTCTTGGTTTTCTTACTGATCGATCCACTAGTTGGAGTACCACGTAAGTGGGTTTGATCTCACCTAGACAGAGTTGCAAGTACATGGAGTATGGCATGAGGTTCACACTAGCACCCAAATCTAGCAATGCTTGGCCACAAGATTTATTTCCAATTTGGCAAGCCACTATTGGATAGCCTGGATCTTTATATTTGGGTGGTGTCTTACTGTCAATTACTGCACTTGCTTGCTCCATTAAGAATGATGTCTTCTTCATATTGTGCCTCCTCTTGAGTGTGCATAGATCCTTAGTGACTTTAGCATAGTTGGGAACCTGTTTTATAACATGAAGAAGAGGGAGATTAATTTTAACATGCTGAAGTTGTTCAAGAATCTCACCTTTTAATGCTGAATTTCTCTCTTTAGGCTTAAGGAGTGCTTGAGGGAAAGACACTAGTAGAGAATAACTATGGGCATCTTGTTCCTTGAGGGCTTCATCCTTGTTGCTCACGATGTTAGGAATCAAGTTTGATGGTAGAGTGGGTCCATCAATTTTCTTACCGTTGTGAGTAATAATGGCATTAACCTCTTTAACATTTTGATTGTCAGGATCGGAGGTTTGTGCCATATGTTGTCCCCTTGGATTAGGTTGTGGCTGTGAAGGAAAATGAACTTGCTCTTAAATCGTCAAGAAACTAGCCAACTTGGTGAGTTGACTCTTTATCACCTTTTGTTCCTCTTTGATTGCTTGTTGCTCCTCTTGCAACTATTGATTTATTTTGCCCTGCTCTTCCACATTCTTAGCATATACCTGCAAAAATGATTTAAACATATATTCCAAAGATAAAGATTGTTGCGGTGCATTAGATGAGGTTGCTTCCAGTTTCCATTGGGTACTAGAGTGGGGATGAGGTTGTATATCAGATCTCCAATAGGTGCTAGATTGGGCAGAAGGTTGCATATCAGATCTCTAACTAAAATTAGGGTGATTCTTCCAACCGGGATTATAGGTGTTAGAGTAGGGTGAGTCTGGTTTCCTAAAGGGTATACCTAAAGCATTACACTCCCTTCATCTCAAAATAGGTTGGACAATCCCTAGGCACATGATCTACCCCATTACACATGAAATAAGGCTCGTGGGACTCTACCCTAGCAACCGATTCAGGGGTTCTAGCATCCTTAGTTTTTAAGGCTTCAATTTCCTTAGTTAGGACCTCTAAACGGGCTTTAAGGCTATCCTCTTCCTTAAGTTGATAAATCCTAGTGGGTTGATTTCTCCTAGTACTTTCCATGGAATTTGGTCCTGTCCAAGTATGGGTTTTTTCTGATAGGTCATCTAGGAAATCTATGGCTCGGTTAGGATCTTTTTAAAGAAAATCCCCATTACGCATCATTTCTATGAACTGCCTCTCCCTACTTAGAAGTCCATTATAGAAATAGCTAACTAACAACCAGCTCTCATACCCATGGTCTAGACAAGAATTCAGAAGGTCTTTGAAACGTTCCCAAACTTGATATAAGGTTTCACTCTCCTTTTGTGCAAAGTTTAAGATTTGTCTCTTGAGGTTATTGGTCTTATGGGTTGGGAAATGTTTTTAGAAGAAGGCTTGGGTCATCTCATCCAAACTACCTATAGACCTAGGCCTTAACGAGTAAAGACAAACCTTGGCCTTTTCCTTAAGTGAAAAGGGAAAAAGCCAAAGTTTGATGGTGTCTACCATATCAGCCCTACTTTGAAAGGTTGCTACTTCCTCAAATTCCCTAATATGGATATAGGGGCTTTTATTCTCAAACCCATGGAAGGTTGGTAGCAATTGGATCATGTCCGACTTAAACTCTGGTTGTTAAACATTAGGGGGGAACATGATACAGGATGGTGTGGCTGTTCGGCTAGGGTGCAAGTAGTCTTTAAGTGTCATAGCAACATTTTCATTGTGATTTTCGGCCATGTTAACAAAATCCTCTAAATTCTCACTTGGGTGTGCAGTATGGTTTGATCTAGGCGAGGTTTCAGTAACGGATGTGGAAGGAAAGGGTAACTCTAATTTGGGTCTTTTAATGAATCTACCTCGCGAATCTCTCAGTCTATGAATACACCAAAGGGATTAGAGGGAAACAAATAAAACAGAAAAATCAAAATTAGAAAACCAAAATAAAGAGCAAAGAACAATAATACCGTCTTGTCTCAAAGTTGACAATCTTCCTTGTACTTAAGCGCGTTTCCCCAGCAACGGTGCCAAAATTTGATAATGCTCAAACTAACACGCGGTTATTATGTATAGCTAAGGTGTCGATCCCATGAGGAAAAGCGAACTACAAGGGAAAGTGTAAACTTTAATACGAAACGATAAAATCCAAATGAGAAAATCTGAGTTTTGATAATGAAATAATGTGAGAAAGTTGTGTAAATATAATGAAGAATATAATAGAGAAATAACAAGATTCTGGGAATCCTTCCTAAGTTCGTTGCCTTATTCCAATCTCGATTCAGTTGTTTTCATCTCAATTGCTAGTTTCACATCCCAATCAAGTAATCGATAAATATTCAATCACAGCACATTAATTCTCTAATGTAATTCCTACAAATCACTCATTGATTTCGATTCAAGCACACATGACCTATCCTATAGATTTATCAAGAAACGACAATATATTTCAATAACAATATCGCAGTAATGGACAAACCTAAAAGATAAATCTACCGGAATCAATCACATCCAAACAACTTGACATAAGAAGAACTTGACTAGACTTATATGGAGGAGAAGCATGCAATCACCGGATTAAGAGAAATTCTAAGAGAAGAAGAACATAAATTGCAGCTATCACATGAACCTAAATTCTTCTTATTTAATCGAAGGGCAAATGATAACAATGTTTAACAATAAATCCTTACAACTTAACCAAGAATGGAAATAAGAACAACTATATCTAGGGATTCATCCCTTCGCCTTGCTTGGAGATTAGTTGGCCATGGGGCTCATGCTTGAACACCGTATTGAGAAGAATGTGGCAGCTTTCTTGAGTTTTCCACCCTCCCTTTATCAAACCCTAAGTGATCTATTTATAATACAAAAGGTCCAAGGGTGTTTTCGGGTCTAAACTATCATTAAAACCCTAATTAGGAAATAGGGCATCGCACTTGCACCGTGGCTCAGATTTTGACTGGCTTTCTTCAAGTTTCTAGAGGCCGTGGCTCAACTGGTCCAGGCCATGGCGCAAACTGTCCAGGTGCAAGGTGGGGGGCTTCTTTCTCAAATTGTCATGGTTATGGAGGCTGCGGCTCAGCTGGTCCAGGCCGCAGTGCACAGCCTAGGTTCCCTTTGTTTTATCCTTCCACAATCATGCCTTCACTTCGGTATTCATCGAATTATTTTGCTTTAAGCAACAATAGCTTTTCTATATCTTTTGAACCCAAAACACCTGAAAATGCACCGAAATAGATCAATGATCTAAGAATGACACTTTAGAATTATTAAGGTATAAATGTGTAATTCAACCCTAGATCAACCCTAAAATGCTAACAAATAGTACTATTAGGATGCATTTCATGACTCTCATCAGGTGACATACCTAAGGGAGTTTTGAAAGCAGTACGGTAGGCCCAAAGCGCATCAACTAGTCTCAAAGACCAATCTTTGCGATCCGGGTTAACCGTTTTTTTATAAAATTTGCTTCATTTCCCTGTTTGCAAGTTCTACCTGTCCACTTTCCTGGGGGTGGTAGGCAGTAGAGATCTTATGCCCCACCCCATATTTTTTCATCAAAGCTTCAAAAGAACGGTTGCAGAAATGCGTACCCCGGTCACTAATGATAGCATGTGGTGTACCGAATCGAGATAACACATTTTCTTTGAGAAATTTAATTACCGTCCTATTATCATTGCTCTGCACGCTGCTGCCTCTACCCATTTTGACACATAATCTACTACCACAATAATATATTGATATCCAAAAGAATGAGGGAATGGTCCCATAAAATCAATGCCCCAACAATCAAAAATTTCAATCACTAAAATTGGGTTTAAGAGCATCATATGATAATGGGACATAACTCCTAACTTTTGACACTTTTCACATGAGCGACAATAGATGTTTGCATCTTTAAACAAGGTAGGCCAATAAAATCCACACTGCATAATTTTTGCAGCGGTTTTCTTCATTGAAAAGTGGCCCCCACAAGCTTGGGAGTGACAAAATTCCAAGACGCTAGCAATCTCTTCATCAGGGATGCAACGCCTTAAAATTTGGTCAGCGCAGTATTTGAAAAGAAAAGGGTTATCCCAATAGAAATTATATACCTCAGTCATGAACTTCCTCTTGTCCTGAGCGCTTTAATCCATCGGTATCTCACCTGCAGCTAAATAATTCAGAATATTAGCAAACCATGGTAGAAAGGTAATAGAAAGTAAATGCTCATCGGGAAAATCATCCCTAATTGGCAGGTGGTCAGAGGTGTCCTCAAATGTGAGCCTCGAGAGATGCTTAGCCACTACGTTCTCTACTCCTTTCTTATCTTTGATGGTGATGTCAAATTCCTGCAAAAGTAATATCCACCATATTAGTCGCGCCTTAGCATCCTTCTTTGTAAGAAGCTACTTAAGGGTTGCATGATTGTGAAAATAATAATAGGAGAACCAATCAAGTAAGCACGAAACTTATCAAAAGCAAACACTACAGCTAGCAACTCTTTTTCAGTGGTGGAGTAATTCATCTGAGCACTATTTAGAGTTCTACTAGCATAGTAAATGACAAAAGGCTTCCCCTCCCTTCACTGTCCAAGAACAGCTCCTATAGCAAAGTCACTAGCATCACACATGATCTCAAAAGGTAAAGTCCAATAAGGTGACTACATTATGGGTGCTGAGGTAAGCTTGCCAATTAGCATTTTAAAGGCCTTTTGACAAGCTTGTGTCCACTCAAATAGGGCATCTTTAGCTAGGAGGTCACATAGTGGTCTAGATATAGTGGAAAAATTCTGTATGAACCTCCTATAAAAGCCCGCATGACCAAGAAAAGATCTCACATCCTTTACTATCCTAGGTGTAGGCAACTTAGAGATTAATTCAATCTTAGATTGATCAACCTCTATCTCCCTAGAAGAAATAATATGCCCTAAGACAATACCTGAAGGTACCATAAAGTGGCATTTTTCCCAATTCAAAACCAATTGCTTCTCCTCACAACGAGTCAATACTCTCTCTAAATTCAATAAGCATGCATCAAAAGGAGATCAAAAAACAGTCAAGTCATGCATAAAAACTTTCATGCAATTTGCAACCATGTCACTAAAAATACTCATCATGCAACGTTGAAAAGTAGCAGGTGCATTACACAATCCAAATGATATTCTACGAAAAGCATAAGTACCAAAAGGACAAGTGAAAGTGGTTTTATCTTGGCCTTCTAATGCAATTTAATTTTGATAATAACCAGAATAACCATCCAAGAAACTATAGAAAGGATGACCAGCAACATGATCAAGAATTTGATCAATAAAAGGGAGGGGGAAAATGGTCTTTCAGGGTGGGTAGCATTCAATTTTCTGTAATCAATGCACATCCACCACCCAGTCACAAGTTTTGTAGGGACTAACTCTTCTAGGTCATTCTTCACCACAGTAACACCTGACGTTTTAGGAACAATCTGTGTAGGACTTACCTATTTACTATCAGCAATAGGATATATGATTCCCACATCTAATAGTTTCAACACTTCATTCTTCATCACTTCTTTCATAGTGGGATTAAGCCTACGTTGGGGGGTCTCTACGAGGGCCAGTTCCTTCCTCTAAATTAATTTTATGAGAACAAACCAGGGGACTAACACATTTTATATCAGCCATGCTCCAACCTAAGGCTAACTTATGCTCACTTAGGGTCCGAATTAATTTCTCACCTTAAGACTCAGACAATTCAGATGAGATAATAACAGGAAAAGTATCACCTGGACCAAGGAAAACATGCTTTAAACCCTTAGGCAGAGGCTTCAATTCAACTTTGGGTGCTTCCACACTTGAAGGAATTTGTTTTTCACTTCTCTCAGGCAACTCCTTAAACTTCGGTTTCCATGCTCGAGTGATATAATCCTAAGTTCTATAAAAAATAGCACAAATATCAAGTACATTAAATGGATCACTGATAGAATCAAACTCAGAATTAACAAGAAAATATATAAGGGGATCAAGATCATGAGTTATAGAAACTCCTCTATCCATGAGTGAGTCAATCATGTATGTCTGATGGCTCTCATCAGCATCTTCTGGCTGTTTTGCAATATGGAAGATATTCCCCTCGAGGGTCATGTTTCTAAAAGACAACTTAATGAGCCCATTCCTGCAATTAATAAGAGCATTAGCAGTGGCAAGGAAAGGCCTACCTAAAATCAAAGGAATTTTAGAAGTAGTATCAATAACAGAGCTAGTGTCAAGGATTAGGAAATCAACAGGATAATAAAATTTGTCAATTTGAATTAGAACATCCTCTATCACACCCCAAGGTACTTTAACTGAATGGTCAGCCAATTGCAATACCACAGTGGTTGGTTTGATTTCTCCCAACCCCAACTGCAAATAAATAGAATATGGTATTAGATTCACACTATCTCCTAAATCTAACAAAGCTTGCCCAACCTCATGATTTCCAATGTTGCATGCAATGGTTGGACAACAAGGATCCTTGTACTTGGGAGGAATCCGCTGCTCAATTAGAGCACTAACTTGCTTTGTCAAGAATGTTGTCTTCTTCATATGGTGCTTCCTCTTAACTATACACAAATCTTTGAGAACTTTTGCATAAGTAGGAACTTGTTTAATCACATGTAAAAGAGGAAGATTGATTTTTACTTGCCTTAGATTCTCTAGGATTTCATTGTTTGGATCCAGAGTTCACTTGCTTGATTTTAAAGCTTGAGGGAATGGTACCTTAACATGACTCTTTGTCACCTCAGGTTCCTTGGGCACCTCGGCATCACTACTATCTTGACCCATTTTCCACATCCTCTGATTTGTTCGTTGTTGGGATGTGTAATAACTTACCACTTCGCGTCACAATGGCATTCACATCCTTCAGATTCTTTTACGCTATGTGTTGACCATGGGGTGTGGACTGAGCTTGAGAAAGGAACTTACCTTGCTCATTCACACTCAAGGAGCTCATCAATTTGGACACTTGGCTCTTTATCTCCTTATTTTCTTCAACAACCTACGTAATCAAAGATTCACATTTTTGGTTAGTCTTACCATGTGCCTCAATAAAAGCATGCAAACTGTCTTCTAAAGGACTCCTAGAAGATGAATATGCATGATATGGTGCAGGATATGATCTAGAGGGTTGTGCAGGCGACTGGTTTTCAGACTTTCAGCTAAAATTAGGGTGATTGCGCCACCCCGGATTATAGGTATCAGAGAAAGGTGAAAAGGGCTTCTTGTACATACCTAAGGCATTACAGTATTCCTCATACATCCCTCTCATTCTAGCAAATGTGGGACACTCTTGAGCGAGATGATCTTCCCTGCCATATACAAAACATGGTCCAAAAGATTATGCATGATTAGCCACGTGTGTTGGCTTTAAGTCCTTAGTCTTTAACACATCTAGCTCCCTAGTGAGCATCTCGACCTTAGCCTTTAGGTTATCCTCTTCCCTGAGATGGTAAATTCCACCACCATTTGGGTTTACTGCAGGGCGTGACCTATTTGTGCTCTCAGTAGCACTAGGTCCAGTCTAAGTGTGAGCTTTTTCAGCAAGCTCATTGAGGTATTCTATGGCCTCATCAGGATCTTTCTGTAAGAACTCACCATTACACATCATCTCCACAAATTGGCGCTCTCTAGGTGTATGTCGCTCATAAAAATAGCTCACTAAGTGCCAATTCTCATACCCATGGTGAGGACACATACTCAACAACTCCTTAAATCTCTCCCACGACTGATATAAAGTCTCACTATCCTTTTGTGCAAAGGTGGAGATTTACCTTTTTAAAGTGTTGGTCTTATGTTGGGGAAAATATTTATTAAAGAAAACCTGAGTCTTCTCATTCCACAACCCAATATATCATGGTCTCAGTGAGTATAGCCAACTCTTAGCTCTATCCTTCAAAGAGAAAGGAAAGAACTTAAGTCTCACAATGTCATCAGTTGCATTTTGACTATGAAAAGTCACAACTACTTCCTCAAGCTCCCTAATGTGCACATATGGGTTTTCATTTTCCAAGCCATGGCACGTAGGGAGTAACTGTATCATCCCTTTTTTAAAATCCAGTTGGCGAGTATTAGCTGGAAACATGATGCATGATGGTGTGGCTATGCGTGTAGGGTGGAGGTAATCCTGAAGGGTCCTAGTGGGTTGATCTCCGTGTTCGCTCATTTGATCAGGACTAGATGGATTGTCAAATAAAGGGTTTAAAATATTTGATTCTGACTCTAGCACAAGCTTACAAGCAAATCTACCCAAGGCATCTCTATATCTAAGCATGCAAGGTAACAAAATAATAAAAAAATACTATAAAAAGAAAGAAGAGAAAAAAAAGAAAAAAAATAATGCAACAAGCTAAAAGAAGGAACGAAGTTACCACCTTTACAAACTGCTGAAAAGAAAAACTATCTAGCAATTCTTTTACCGTCTCCCCGGCAACGATACCAAAATTTGATTATGCCCAAAGAATAACACGATAGTTGTAGCACAGCTTTGGGGTGTCGATTCCACAGAGAGACAAATTTAAAGAATAGTAGAAGGAACAAAGAAACTAAAGAAAAATATTAAATGATTAATGGAGAACAAAGATCAATTTTAAATGCAAATTAAAGTGAAGCAAAGTGACTAACGGAGAAAGTACTCAAATTTGACAAACAGTAAAGCGTCGAGAATCCCTTGCACAAATCTAGTATTTTAATTATTCTTAATTCATTGAATAACTCAATTGGGAACTCAATTCCAAAAATTACCAATCAGAAGGTGTAGATTTATAAACCAAGATTAAACCAAATGTAACCCTTTGAAAAATCATTCACCACTTTTAAAATATGTAAATTATTATCACTATTGAGAAAATCCAACGACGACAATATACTCAGGAAGCAATATTGCAGTAAAGAATTAAATCAATAAGATATATAATTGATCCAAACATAATCAAAGAGCTAATCCATTCAATAAAGAAAGCATGACTGAATCCATAAACAAAATAAATTCTACGATTATTCGGAGAAGAAAACATCACCAATGAATTGAGAATGATAAAACAAAAGAGTTTTAGTACTTGAAAATCAAATACATAAATTACAAAATAAACAAAAATATCATCTACTGTGCAAGTTCATCCCTAGCCCCACTTGAGAATTTAGTTACCCATAAATATAATGGATAACAAAAATCTTAAGGGAAAAATTAGAGCAAACATTAAAGTGCTAAACATTAAACTTTAAAACTTAAAAGAAATAAATTAAAACTAACAATACATGGAGAGAGAAATTCCACTCGCAGCTACTGTGCGGTGTTTCCCCTGATTGGTAGTAAAATCCTCCACAATCTAAAAGTAATTCAAACATCAATCTTAAAATTGTTATCAACTCTTAACATCCATCTTACCACAATCCATTAATCCGAACACCCGGATGATTTTATGCACAACATTCATGAATACAAGTCTTAGCCTCTAAAAATATATTAATTTGCATGACATCAATCACATAAACAAGCTCCATAGGCTCACTCTTCAAATCACTCTCCACTATTATAGAAAAATCACACTACCTTGGATCAATAGGTCTTTAATAAGCTTGTAATGTTATGCTAAGGTAAAGGTCAAGAAAGAATAGGAAGTATTCAACAAGTAAAAGCACTCAATCTCTTAGTTTTAAACACAACCACTTTAAGCACTGGATAACCTTACTTCAACACCCAACTCTTTCAACTATTTTTCGAGCATTTCTTTTAACAAATCACCACTTTTTTTTTCTTTTCTTCTTTCTTTGCCACAATTCACTTCTTTATTTTATTTTATTTTGGCATAAGACCATTCACCTCCTTTTTCATTCTTTTCATTCCTTTTCTTTTCTTTTCCACAACCCACAACTTATCTCCTTTAATATACTTGGGTTATGGTAGTAATATTTTTTCATATTTCCATCCTAACTCCTCTTAAGTGCTTCTCAACAAATGTGAATAACTAAGTTCTTTTAAAAGAAAGGTAGGGATAAAATATTTTTAGGCTTATAAAGGTAAGTAAATGGGTTATCGAAAGAAATAAAGCTTAAATTCTTTTTCAAGAAAAGGCTCAAGACTAGCGATAAATATAGAAATGGTAAGTTTGAAAGGCTAAAACGATCCAAAAATGGCTTACATCATATCCTAAGTAGTGTGCATTCTAGGATTTCTCCTCAAGTGATTATCAAACAAGTTCTAGAGCTTGTTGAGACCGTAAAAGTATTCACAAAATAATCACATATAAAACTTCTCTAAATGTTTTAGACTAATCATGCAATCTTACCGCAAACTAGAGTCTCAAACCAAATGAAGATTGATACTTAAATTATTCTCAAACCGAAGCAAGATTTAACTTCTTCAAAACGCTATGTGCTATCTTAGTTAGGCTCATATCATTGATATATGATTTAAGTCTAAGGCTAACACAAAGCATACTAAAAACAAACAAAAAGGGAAAGTGACACCTATCAGTTCAATGGAAAAAAAAAATACATTTCCTCCACCCTCAACTTTAAAAATTGCAATGACCTCAATGTGAAAGAAAAAGTAAAGGAAACTCCCTTTGTAAGCAAAAGTGCACAGAAGCTGAAAATTATACATCACCATTGGAACTGCATGTCGTTCTTCTTGTTGAAATTTTGATCTATAACATAGAACAAAACAAACAAAAAGAAAGCAACTGCGTTGTACCATTTAAGATTCCCACAGTATGTTAGGTTAACACATGAAATTTAAATAATTAACTAAAAACGAAAATAAAGTATGAAAAATAAAATAATGAAAAGGAAGACAAAATAAATGTTAGTACAGTCATCCAATAATAATAATAAAATAAAATAAAAGGAGACAAACAAGATATAACCCAAAACTAATCCTCTATGTCTTTATCCTCTTCTTCATTCTCTTCATTCTCTTCACCTTCCTCGGGAGCTGGATCAAAAGATGAACCTGGATAGGGTGGCAAAGTGGGAAAGTGATCCATGTCATAACCAGTGGCTGAGGCAAGGTGTTGGTACATTTAACCAAAAGAAGAGCATACCCCCGCTTGGTAATCAGCTTGCCTAGCCAAGAATCGTTCCTGACGATCAAATCTATCATGCAAGAGTTTCTGATGCTCGTCAAAATGAATCTCTAAATGCTCAAGGCGCTCTGCAACAGTGAAATGCCTAGGGGGATGAGGGGCTGCAATCACTGCCTTTTCTCCTGGAGCTAGTGGCCTTGAGGTTTTAATCAGATTGAGCATGCCATCATCGATGGGCTTCTTGGATTGCTGGACTTCCTCATCAGGACTGTACTGGACTCTGGCTCGGATGCATAATTAGGTAATTAATGAAGGGAAGTACAATCCAAGCTTTTGTCTCACAGTGTGTATGATAGAACTAAATATGATCTGGCCCACATCAATAGTCATACCCATCAAAATGGCATAAACCAGAACAGCTCTCTCAATAGTAAGGTCACTATAGTGCGTAACAGGCATCAACCTCTAACATACAAAATATTGCCAAGCCCGAGCATTGACAGTCAGAGAAGTACCAGGCAAGGTTTTGGGGGAATCGCCCGTCATTTTCCATGTTGTGCCTAGAATACAGAGAGCATTGCAAATTTGTTCATAATCAGTATTAGACACATATGCATTATACTCACTGTTTCCTATGTCAAGTAGCCCATAGAATCTATTAATAGATGTGCTGCTAAAAGAAACTGTTTTTCCTCTCACTATTACCTTACCATTCCTATGTTCTTCTGCATTAGCATAGAATTCTCTAACCATATTTATAAGGAAATGAGATGGTTATCTTGCAAATGTACCCCAATGCCTATCAATAATCATTCTAAACAAGGTTAGGTTTCCCCTCTTTGTGATATTGAATTCTTTATCAGGAATGGGTTTCCTAGCATTTATCAAGCTAACATATCTCTCACCAGCCTCAAAACTAACAAATTTTCTCTCATCATACTCTTGAGGTTGTTTCCCCCTTGATCTCTTACTTTTAGGGGCCATTTGAATCAAATGTATAGAACAACAGAACTAATTCAAAATCAACCACCCAAATAGCACAAATGCATAACAAAGAGAAGAAATTAATCTTGATGCCCAAAGTTGGAGAGAAGAAAGAGTACCCACCAACTTGAAATCTTCTTGAAGAACCAAAAATCTTCTCAGAACCAAGCTTTTTGGAGAAATTTTCAGCAAAATCTGCAATATTAGTGCTAAATTCTTCAAGAAATGGTGTTAGAAGCAAGAAATAGTGAGAGACATGAATGGATAGGTGAGGGTTTGGAGAGAGGATGAGAGAGAGTGCAGAGTGTGCTGTGTTTTTGTAAAGTGGAAATGAAGAAGAAAGTGCAGAAATGGGGTTCTAAAAAGGTCCAGTTCGTGTGTGCGCCGTGGCTTGAACTTATGGGCACCGCGGCTTGAAGACCTAAAGCCAAAATTCCACTTTGCTATGCACCGCGATGCGAGAGAGTCTGGGGTGAGGTGTGAAGACTGGGGCGAGATGGGCCTGCATGCTGCTAGGTGAGGCATACTTCTGGTGGGCCGAGGCGCACTTTGCTGGGCCTAGGCGCGGCCTGGACCTGTTTTTTTTATAAAAAAAAGTTGTTTGTGCAAAATAAAATTGATAAAAATAACCATTAAACTAGAAAAAACTAAAAATTAAAATTGAAATAAACTTAATTAAAAATAAAACAAACAAAAGAAAAATAAATAAAGGCATACCTCTGTGGTGTGGTCAAGGTTGGTAGACTGGATCCATAAGTGGAATGTCTTCCACTTTTGTATCTTACCTACCAATTAAGATTTTAAGACATTGACCATTTACTTTAAAGATCCGACCATCTCTAGTATCCTCTATTTCGACCACCCCATTTGAAAAAACATTTTTTACTATAAAAGGACCGGTCCACCTCGACCGAAGTTTTCCCGGGTGCTTATGGAGTCTAAAATCATATAAGAACACCCAATCATTAGGCTTAAATGTTTTTCTCAAAATTTTGTTATCATGAAACACTTTCATTTTAGTCTTATAGATTCTAGAGTTCTCATAAGCATCATTTCTCAACTCCTCTAGCTCGGTCAACTGAAATTTTCTAAGCTTACCATCTTCTCCCATGTCAAAGTTGAAATGCTTGATGGCCCAATAAGCTCGATGCTCGAGCTCTACATGTAAGTGGCAAGGCTTTCCAAAAACAAGCCTATAAGGTGACATACCTAAGGGAGTTTTGAAAGCTATATGGTAGGCCCAAAGCGCATAAACTAGTCTCAAAGACCAATCCTTGCGATCCGAGTTGACCATTTTTTCTAAAATGTGCTTAATTTCCCTATTTGCAAGTTTTACCTGTCCACTCGTCTGAGGGTGGTAGGCAGTTGAGATCTTATGTAACACCCCATTTTTTCTCATCAAATCTTCAAAAGAACGGTTGCAAAAATGCGTACCTCGATCACTAATTATAGCACGTGGTGTACCCAATCGAGATAACACATTTTCTTTGAGAAATTTAATTACCGTCCTATTATCATTGCTCTGGCAAGCTACTGCCTCTACCCATTTTTACACATAATCTATTGCCACAATGATATATTGAGATCCGAAAGAAGGAGGAAATGGTCCCATAAAATCAATGCCCCAACAATCAAAGATTTCAATCACTAAAATTGGGTTTAAGGGCATCATATTATGACGAGACATAGCTCCTAACTTCTGACACTTTTCACATGAGTGACAATAGATATTTGCATCTTTAAACAAGGCGGGCCAATAAAATCTACATCGCGAAATTTTTGCAACGGTTTTTTTCATTGAAAAGTGGCCCCCACAAGCTTGGGAGTGACAAAATTCCAAGACACTGGCAATCTCTTCTTTAAGGACGCAACGCCTGAAAATTTGGTCAGGGCAGTATTTGAAAAGACAAGGGTCATCCCAATAAAAATTACATACCTCAGTTAAAAACTTCCTCTTGTCTTGAGCTCTCCAATCCATCGGTATCTCACCAGTAGCCAAATAATTCACGATATGAGCAAATCATGGTAGAGAAGTAATAGAGAGTAAATGCTCATCGGGAAAATCATCCTTGATTGGTATGTCATCAGAGGTGTCCTCAAATGTGAGCCTCGAGAGATGGTCAGCCACTACGTTCTCTATTCCTTTCTTGTCTTTGATGGTGATGTCAAATTCTTGTAAGAGTAAGATCCACCGTATTAGTCATGCCTTAGCATCATTCTTTGTAAGAAGGTACTTAAAGGTTGCGTGATCTGTGAAAATAAGAATAGGAGAACCAATCAAATAAGCATGAAACTTGTCCAAAGCAAATACTACAGCTAGCAATTCTTTTTCAGTGGTGGAGTAATTCATCTGAGCACTATTTAGGGTTTTACTAGCATAGTAAATGACAAAAGGCTTTCTCTCTCTTCGCTGTCCAAGAACAACACCTACAGCAAAGTCACTAGCATCACACATGATCTCAAAAGGTAAAGTCCAATCAGGTGACTGCATTATGGGCGCTGAAGTAAGCTTGCCAATCAGCATTTTAAAGGCCTCTTGACAAGATTGTGTCCACTCAAATGTGGCATCTTTAACTAGGAGGGCACATAGTGGTCTAGATATGTTGGAAAAATTTTGTATAAACCTCCTATAAAAACCAGCATGACCAAGAAAAGATCTCACATCCTTTACTGTCTTAGGTGTAGGCAACTTAGAAATTAAGTCAATCTTAGATTGATCAACCTCTATCCTCTTAGAAGAAATAATATGCCCTAAGACAATACCTGAAGGTACCATGAAATGGCATTTTTCCCAATTTAAAACTAATTCCTTCTCCTCACAATGAATCAATACTCTCTCTAAATTTAATAAACATGCATCAAATGAAGATCCAAAAACAGTCAAGTCATCCATAAAAACTTCCATGTAATTTTCAACCATATCACTAAAAATGCTCATCATGCAATGTTGAAAAAAAGTAGGTGCATTACACAATCCAAATGGCATGCTACGAAAAGCATAAGTACCAAAAGGACAAGTGAAAGTGGTTTTATCTTTGTCTTCTAATGCAATTTCAATTTGATAATAAATAGAATAACCATCCAAGAAACAATAAAAGGATGACCAGCTACCTGCTCAAGAATTTGATGGAGTGGGAAATGGTCTTTTCGGGTGGCAGCATTTAATTTTCTGTAATCAATGCACATTCGCCACCTGGTCACACGTTTTGTAGGGACTAACTCTCCTAGGTCATTCTTTACCACAATGACACTTGACTTTTTAGGAACGACCTGTGTAGGAGTTACCCATTTACTATCAGCTATGGGATATATAATTCCCGCATCTAATAGTTTTAACACTTCATTTTTCACCACTTCTTTCATAGTGGGGTTAAGCCTACGTTGGGGGTCTCTACGAGGGCTAGTTCCTTCATCTAAATTAATTTTATGAGAATAGACCAGGGGACTAACACCTTTTAAATCAGCCATTCTCTAACCTAGGGCTGATTTATGTTCATTTAGGGTTCGAATTAATTTCTCACCTTGAGACTTAGACAATTCAGATGAGATAATAATAGGAAAAGTATCACCTGGACCGAGGAAAACATGCTTTAAACCCTTAGGTAGCAGCTTTAATTCAACTTTGAGCGCTTCCACAGTTGAGGGAATTTGTTTCTCACTTCTCTCAAGCAACTCCTCAAACTTGGGTTGCCATGTCCGAGTGCCATAATCCTGAGATTTATCAAAAATAGCACAAATATCAATTACATCAAATTTATCATTAATAGAATGAAACTCAGAACTAACAAGAAAATGATAAAGAGGATCAAAATCATGAGCTATAGAAACTCCTTTATCGATGAGTGACTCAATCATGTATAACTGGTGGCTCTCATCATCATCTTCTAGTTGTTTTGCAACATTGAAGATGTTCACCTCGAGGGTCATGTTTCCAAAGGACAGCTTCATGAGTCCATTCCTGTAATTAATAAGAGCATTTACAGTGGCAAGGGAAGGTCTACCCAAAATCAATGGAATTTTAGAGTTAGTGTCAACAACAGAAGTAATGTCAAGGATTAAGAAATCAACATGATAGTAAAATTTATCAATTTGAATTAGAGCATCCTCTACCACACCCCAGGGTACTTTGACTGAACAGTCAGCCAATTGCAATACCACAGTGCTTGGTTTGATCTCTCCCAATCCTAACTGCAAATAAATAGAAAACGACATCAGATTTACACTAGCTCCTAAATCTAGCAATGCTTGTCCAACCTCATGATTTCCAATGCTACATGCAATGGTTGGGCAACCAGGATGTATTTGGGGAGAATCCTTTGCTCAATTAAAGAAATAACTTGCTCTGTCAGGAACACTGTTTTCTTTGCATGGTGCTTCCTCTTAATTGTACCCAAATCCTTGAGAACTTTTGCATAAGTAGGAGCTTGTTTAATCACATGCAAAAGAGGAAGATTAAGTTTTACTTGCCTTAGGTTCTCTAGGATTTCATTGTTTAGGTCCAAATTTTTCTTGTTTGATTTTAAGGCTTGAGGGAATGGTGCCTTAACAAGGCTCTTGGTAACCTCAGGGTCCCTGGGCAGCTCGACATCACTACTATCTTGACCCTTTTCCACATCCTCGGATTTGTTCGTTGTTGGGATGTGTAATGACTTACCACTTCTTGTCACAATGGCATTCACATCTTTTAGATTTTCTTGTGCCATGTGTTGACCATGGGGTGTGGACTGAGCTTGAGAAATGAATTTTCCTCGCTCATTCACACTCAAAGAGCCCATCAATTTGGACACTTAGCTCCTTATTGCCTTGTTCTCTTCAACAACCTGCATAATTAATGCTTCACATATTTGGTTTGTCTTACACTGTGCCTCAATAAAAGCATGCAAAATGTCTTCTAAAGAACTCCTAAAGGATAAGGGTGCATAATATGGTGCAGGATATGATCTAGGGGGTTGTGCAAGCTACTGATTTTTAGACTTCCAACTGAAGTTGGGGTGATTGCGCTACCCCAGATTATAGGTATTAGAGAAGGGTACCAAAGGCTTCTTGTACATTCCTAAGGAATTATATTGTTCCTCTTACATCCCTCTCATATCAATAAATGTGGGACACTCTTAGGCGGGATGGCCTACCCCGCCACACACAAAACATGGCTCCAAAGATTCGGCTTGATTAGCCACGTGTGTTGGCTTTGAGCCTCTAGTTTTTAATGCATCTAACTCTCTAGTGAGCATCTCAACCTTAGCCTTTAGGTTGTCCTCTTCCCTAAGATGGTAAATTCCACTACCAGTGGGGTTTTCTACAGGTTGTGACCTATTTGTGCTTTCAATAGCACTAGGTTCAGTCCAAGTGTGAGCTTTTTCAACAAGCTCATTGAGGTACTCTATAGCCTCATCAAGATTTTTTTGTAAAAATTCACCATTGCACATCATTTCTACAAATTGGCACTCTCTATATGTAAGTCCCTCATAAAAATAGCTCACTAAATGCCAATTCTCATACGCATCATGAGGACACATACTTAACAATTTCTTAAATTTCTCCCAAGACTGATACAAAGTCTCATTGTCCTTTTGTGCAAAGGTGGAGATTTTCCTTTTTAAAGCATTGGTCTTATGTTGAGGGAAATATTTATTAAAGAAGACCCGAGTCATCTCATTCCATGACCCAACAGATCGTGGTCTCAGCGAGTATAGCCAACTCTTAGCTTTATCTTTCAAAGCGAAAGGAAAGAAAAGTTGCAACTACTTCCTCAAACTCCCTAATGTGCACATATGGGTTTTCATTTTTCAAGCCATGAAATGTAGGGAGTAATTGTATCATCCCTGTTTTAAAATCTTGTTGGCGAGTATTGGCTAGAAACATGATGCATGATGGTATGGCTTTTCGGCTAGGATGCAAGTAATCCTTAAGTGTCCTAGCAACATTCTCATTGGGGTTATTAGCCATGTTAAAATCCTCTAAATTCTTGTTTGGGGGTGCAGTATGGTTTGATCTAAGCAAGGTTTCACTAACAGACGTGGAAGGAGAAGGTAACTCTATTTAAGCTCCTTTAATGAATCTACCTCATGAATCTCTCGGTCTAGGCAAACACCAAATGAGTTAAAGGGGAAATAAATAAAACAGAATAATAAATGAAAATCATAAAATCAAAACAAAGAGAAAAGAACAATATTACCGTTTTGTCTTAAAGTTGACAATCTTCCTTGTACTTAAGCGCGTTTCCCCAGCAACGATGCCAAAATTTGATTACGCTCAAACTAATACGCAGTTATTGTGTATAGTTGAGGTGTCGATCCCACGAGGAAAAGTGAACTACAAGGGAAGGTGTAAACCTTAACACGAACGATAAAGATCAATTGAGAGAATTTGAGTTTTGATAATAGAGTAATTTAAGAAAATTGTGTAAATATAACAAAGAATATAATGGAGAGATAACAAGGTTCCGGGAATCCTCCCTAGGTTTGTTGCCTTATTCTAATCTTGATTCAATTTTTTTTATCTCGATTTCTAGTTTCACATCCCAAACAGGCAATCGGCAAATATTCAATCAAAGCACATGTAAACCCTAATGTAATTGCTATTAAATACTTCTTACTTTTGATTCAAGCACATATAACCTATCTTATAGATTTATCAAGAAATGACAATATATCTTAATGAAAATATCGCAGTAATGGACAAACCTAAAAGATAAATCTACTGGAATCAATCACATCTAACAATGTTGACATAAGAAAAGCATAACTAGACTTATATCGAGGGGAAAGACACAATCATCGGATTAAGATAAAATCTTTTAATTAAATCAAAAAGTAAATCATAACAATGTTTAATGATAGATCCAAACTACAACTGAATCAAGAATAGAAATTAAGAACAACTACACCTAGGGATTTATCCCTTCGCCTTGCTTGGAGATTAGTTGGCCATGGGGCTCATTCTTTAACACTTTGATGGGGGAGAATGTGGCAGCCTTCTTGAGTTTTCTAGCCTTAATGATTCTCCCTTTATTAAACCCTAAGTGATCTATTTATAATACAAAAGGTCCGAGGGTGTTTTCGAGTTTAAACTATCATTAAAACCCTAATTAGGAAACAGGGCATCGCGCTGCGGTGCATACTTACTCGCGCCGCAGCTCTGCCTGGTCTTGGTTAGGTGAGTTTCTGGGCACCGCGGCGCACATTGGTGTTATTACTTGTGGAGAATCTGGGCGCCGCGGCGCACACTTATGGTGCAACTTCTGAATGTTCCTGGAGGCCGCGGCTCAGTCCTTCTGTGCTATGGCGTGGAGCAGTTCTGAAACCACTCCTTCACCTTGATATGCATGGAATCTTAATGCTTCAAGAAACAATAGCTTTTCTATCTCTTTTAAACTCAAAGTACCTGAAAATGCACCAAAAGAAGTCAATGATCCAAAAATGACACTTTAGAATTGTTAAGGTATAAATGTGTAATTCGAGCCTAAATCAACCCTAAAATGCTAACAAATAAGTAATGTTAAGATGCATTTTATGACTCTCATCAAGACTAATGACTGCATGAAGGCTTTCAACACATTGAAAGATATGCTTAACTCCACACCAATAATGATGGCACCAGATTAGAATCTTCCACTCGAGCTGATGTGCGATGCTAGTGACTTCGTCTTGGGAGCTGTCTTAGGTTGGAGAATCAATAAGGTACCTCATGCTATTTACTATGCTTCTAGAACCTTAAATGATGCTCAGCTTAACTATTCTACCACTGAAAAGGAGTTGTTAGCTGTTATTTTTGCTTTAGAGAAGTTTAGATCATATCTGATTGGCTCTAAGGTTATTGTATTTACTGATCATGCTGCTTTAAGATCTCTGTTTTCTAAGAAAGATGCAAAGCCTAGGTTAATCAGATGGGTACTCCGATTGCAAGAATTTGATTTGGAGGTCAAAGACAAGAAAGGCAGTGAAAATGTGGTTGCAGATCATTTATCAAGGCTACCCTATAAGAATGACAACAATGAGTGACCTTTGAATGAGAACTTCCCTGATGAACAATTGTTCGCAATAGAGGTAACACTTCCATTGTATGCTGATATTGTCAATTATCTAACTGCTAAAGTTTTTCCTCCAGGTATGTCCAGTCAAGGAAAGAAGTGGCTGATATTTATGTCTCGACACTACTATTGGGATGACCCCTACCTCTTCAAATTCTGCCCAGATCAAATCATCAAAAGGTATGTCTCGGAAGAGGAGCATTTGAGCTTATTACAACATTGCCATCAGTTTGCTTGTGGAGGATATTTTGGGACCAAGAAAACGACACTTAAGGTACTACAATCTGGTTTTTATTGGCCTAATCTGTTTAAAGACGCCTTCTCATTCTGCAGCCCATGTGATAGATGCCAGTGGACAGGTAACATCTCATCCCGAAATCAGATGCCCCTACAAAATATTCATATAGTAGAACTTTTTGATGTATGGGGCATTGATTTCATGGGTCTATTCCCTAATTCCTTTGGTTATTTATATATTCTTGTGGGTGTGGATTATGTGTCCAAATGGGTCGAGGCTATCCCCTCAAAGACTAATGATCATAAAGTGGTTGTGAAGTTCCTATAGGATAACATTTTTACCAGGTTTGGGACACCAAGAGCGATCATCAATGATGGTGGCAGCCACTTTCATCATCATTCTTTTGTCGTACTCATCAGAAAATATGGGATTACCCATAAGGTTGGCACTCAATATCACCCTTAGACTAGTGGCCAAGTGGAGATAAGTAACTATGAAATCAAAAGCATCCTAGAGAGGACCATGAATCCTACTCGGAAGGATTGGCACTTCAAACTGTTCAATATGCAGTGGATCCAATGGCACCAAAACCACTTGAGTTTCCCACACTTATCACACATAACCTCATTTTCTGAACTAGTGCGATTGAGTGCAAGGCTCTTGCAATCGAGTGCAAGGCTCTTGCAATCGAGTGCATGTACACCAGAAGATACACCACAATGCCTAAACAAGTAGTTTGTAATACTCGATGACCAGCAGTGAGAGGATACCTCGTCTGGCTGAAGACATAAAACTTAGCGCTCATGGGAAGCACCCCACAACATATCTTTTTATTATAGTGTTTTTCTTTTCTTATTTATGTTTATTTTCCATATGTCTTGTTTTCCAGCACAATGTTTGTTTTTCCTTTTCAGGAACATAGTGCGTGCATCAAGTTTAAGTTTGGGAGCGTACTACGAGCCATACCAGCAGTCTAGTTCTCCAACTCTCAGGTCAGATCTTTCCATGTCACTCACACATTAGGGACAATGTGTACATTAAGTTTGGGGGTAGAGAGAGACACTTGCACACACATGCACACACTATGTCCTAATTTTTTGTTTTAAGGATAAATACATGATCACTTTGTGTTGAAAATTTTGGTTAATTTAAAACAAATATGATAAAACTTCATTAGTAAGCTTAAAATCTAGAACACATAGCCTAATAATAAAATTTTTAAAAGTTTAATTACCTACCTCAAGGCACTTAAGATTTCACGAGTTTGATCTAGATCTGACAGAAGCACATTAGCACGCAATTGTGTGGAGTATGACATTTAATTTTTATATATATGTTTCCACGACCTAACTATAATTGAATAACTTGTTAGAATAACATTTTGGCATAGAAAAATAAAGAAAAATGTCAATCATACAAAAAGAAAATAAAATGCTCCTAATGATCATTAAAAACTTTCCACTGAGTAACTGGACCTCTTGCCTCAGTAAGCAGTGAGTGTTCACGTCAAAAGGTGGGAATTAAGCATTTAATGATCATAAAAATTTCCACTGAGTAACTGGAACTCTTGCCTCAGTAAGCAGTGAGTGTTCACGTCAAATGGTGGGAATGTCACTTAGCAGCATTAAGACATGTTAGTTCCGTAGCCTTTTTTACTCGAGTTAGTAAGTCCTTAGGGGTGTCTTTACACCTAATGCCCTAAAACTATTTGGTTTGGGAGTCATTGACTAAAAACTCGTTACAAGGGTCAATTAGAAAGCTTAATAGAACTCAACATGGAAAAAATATCATGGTCAAAGAAAAAAAAGAAAAAAAGTAAAAACTATACCATTTTTGTTCTGTCTGATAAGGAATTTGATGAAGGTTTGGACACCGAAACACTATACATTAGAATTATTTGGAAGCTCCATCTTCTATGTGTTAATTCACCACACACCAAATCAAACTTGCGATGCCTTAAACCAACCTTGGGTAAGTAACATGAACTTTTAAACTCCTTATTCACTACAAAAATTTGTTTTTATTATAAGCTTACTCATGAACAATCATCATGGTTTTATGTGCAACTCAAAATTTTTAGATATCATGAAGAATGAATTTATCTTTGATGTTGTTTTCATATAGTCTTTCGTTTTGTATTGCTAAGGGACTAGCAATATGTAAGTTTGGGGGTGTGATAAGTGCTTAAATAGTCATATTTAAGCCCCTTAATTTACACTTGTTAGACACTTTGTTTATCTATTTTAGTAAAGTCTACTTCATTTTCGTGTTTTTTGTGTTTTTCATAAGTTTTTGAAGAAAAGAAGACATTTTGAAGCTCTAAGGAACAAAATGTGAAGATCGGCAAACCAGCAAGGTGCGCTCGAGCGCACCTCTCTTGTGATTGAGCGCACAAGCACTCGTGCGCACACTTAGAAGGCTCAAGAGCACCCTTGCACTCGAGCGCAGAAGCTCACGATCGAGCACACACACACAGAGAGGCGGCAGAGCCAGTTTTGGAAAGAAGTCTACGGTTCTCAAATTGGAAATTAGGGTTTCGAGGCTCCCTTAGAACCCTATCTATAGACTTGTAAAATACAAAAAACATACTTTTTGTTTACCTTTGGATTTTGCTTGAAGTTATAAACTTGGAGAGGAATTGACGACTCGTCTCCACAGCATTCTTCGGGTTTTATCTTTCTCTTTAGTTTAGCTATGGTTATAATGTTCAGAATACTTAGCATGTGTAACCAAACCTTAGTAAGGGCTTGATTGAAGCCCTAATTATGTTTAACCAATAATTCAGTATTGGTGCCTTTGCAATATTTATGCTATAATTCTTAACTTAATTATTGCCTGTTTATATTTAAATTCCTCATATGTGTGTGTCTGATCAACGTATGCATGTGGTATGGATTAGTTAGTTGAATCAATTTGGATGACCGAGTCCTAGGTTCAACAATAGTAACAAAAGATATCCACACCGAATTCTTGGGTTAATCAACATGGGAAACCGGGAGTGGACCAGCCCTAGGTCCTGTGTGGTTCTTGATTTCCACAAATCCTATGCTCTCCTAAGGAACAACTCAGTATACATCATGCTGAATCCCTTAAGAAAGAAAAGAGTTAGAGCATACACCATGTCTAACTCGTTGCTTAGGGAAATCAATAGCTTAAGGAGTGGACCAAGCCTTTAGGTTGACAACCAGTAGGTATTCATAGCATGATTGGAGCATTGGCATATTGTTTTGTTGGGGTAGCATGATTAGTAGTGATATCAAGTCCCTACACCTATATCATTATTATCTAAACCCAATAATTATTTATATCGATTTCTACTTTGTGAAATTAATTCTAAATCGAAATTCACCAATCCCTATGGAGATGATCTCACACTTGCACACTATGCTACTGTAGACCTTGTGCACTTGCAAGTAAAACAAGTTCGATTATTTTCTTATTTATTTAGGTAGATGAACGCACAACAAAACTAGATTGTAATACCTTAAGTGTTGTTCTCTTTGCTTCAAAGTGCCTTCCACATGCAAGCTGATGACAATGTTGTAAAATGCTCATGTGCTCCTCCTCTGGAACACACCGTCGGATGATCTGATCAGGACAAAATTTGAATAGGTATGGCTCGTTCCAATGGTATTGCCTAGACATAGACATCAACCAGTTCCTTTCCTGACTAAACATACTTAGAGAAAAAGCCTTAGTAGTTATGTAATTAACAATATCTGCATACCAAGGAAGTTAGACATCTATTGCAAATAACTACTCATCTAAAAAGTTTTCATTCAAGGGAAGCTTGTTTCCTTCTTTCTCATGAAGTAACCTGGATAAGTGATCTGCAACCATATTTTCACTACCGTTTTTGTCCTTAATCTCAGGATCAAATTCTTCTAAAATAGTACCCATATGATCAATCTAGGCATAGCATCTTTCTTAGCAAACAAATATCTCAAAGCAGCATGGTCAATGAATACAATAACTTTAGAACCAATCAAGTATGACCTAAACTTCTCTAAAGCAAATATGACAGCTAACAATTCTTTTTTTGCAATAGAATAATTTAGCTGAGCATCATTTAAAGTTCTAGAAGCATAATAGATAACATGAGTTACCTTATTAACTCTCTGACCTAGAACTGCACCCAAAGCAAAATCATTGGCGTCACACATGAGGTCGAATAGAAGGTTACAATCAGGTGCCATCATAATCGGTATAGATTTAAGTAATTTTTTTAATTTGTTGAAGGCAGTCATGCACTCTTCTGTCCATACAAACTTAACATCCTTAGTTAACAACACAAAAAGAAGTCTGGAAATCTTTTAGAAGTCTTTTATGAATCTTCTGTAGAACCTTATTTACCCTAAAAAAGTTATCACACTTAACTGATGTAGGAGGAGGTAATTTGGATGATATCGATTTTTGTCTTGTCTACCTCAATGCCCCTGCTGGAAATAACATGAGCCAAAACAATACCTTATTGTACCATGAAATGATGTTTTTCCCAATTCAACACTAAGTTACAGTCTTCCCATCTCTTAAGGACAACCTGCAAATTACTAAGACACTCATCAAAGTTAGAACCAAAAACACTGAAATCATCCATAAATACCTTGATGAATCTTTCCACCATGTCTGAGAATATGCTCATCACCCACCTTTGAAATGTGGCAGGTGCATTACATAACCCAAATGGCATCCTCTTATATGCAAATGTGCCAAATGGGTATGTGAAAGTGGTCTTCTCCTAGTCCTCTGGTGCTATAGCAATCTAGTTATAGCCACTATACCCATCTAGAAAATAATAATGGCTATGACCTACTAACCTCTCTAACATTTGATTGATAAACGACAGAGGGAAGTGGTCTTTCCTGGTTTTCTTATTGAGCTTCCTGTAATCGATGTAGACTCTCCAACCTATGGTCATCCTAGTAGGAACAAGCTCATTTTCCTCATTCTTCATCACTGTGATTCCACTCTTCTTAGGCACCACTTGAACTAGACTCAACCACTTACTATTTGAGATGGGGTAGATGATGCCAACATCCAACAACTTAAGAACCTCTGCTCTGACCACATCCTTTATATGTAGATTAAATCTTCTTTGTGCATCTCTGGTCGGCCTTACATTATCTTCAAAAAGGATCATATGCATGCACTTAGCTGGACTTATGCCTTTGATGTCAGCAATGGTCCACCCTAATGCAGTCTTGTGCTCTCTAAGAACTCTTAATAGTTTCTCCTATTCCCCCAAACTTAAGTTTGCAACAACTATCCCTGGTAGTGTCTGGTTCTCTCCTAAATAAGCATATGTTAGGTGTTCAGGCAATTGCTTCAATTCAAAATCTGGTACCTTGACAGTAAAAGGGACAAGAGTAGCATTAGTAGGCACCAGAGTTTCAGAGGGAGGTATGTACTTACTTAAATAAGGCTTAAGAGCCTCAAGGGAGTGTACGGCCTCAATGATGTCAACATCAACACTTTCACAACACTGCTCAATGTTAGGCATTATGAGACTGTGAGTTTTGGTAGTCTTCAATGGATCAATGTTATGTACTTGAAAGACTTGCTCAACAAAACTTTGAACCACACAAATATTGAAGCAATCATGTGGTAATTTCAATACATCAAACACCCTAAACTCTATCTTTTGACCATTTACTTTCGTGCTTATTGTATCCTTTTTAACACATATTTTTGTATTAGCAGTACTCATAAAGGGTCTACCTAAAATAATGGGCAAAGATGATGGCATAGGTGATTCTTCCATATCCAAAACAAAAAAAATCAGCAAGCAAAATAAACCTGAAATAAGACATCCTCTACAATACCTCTAGGTCTCTTGATACTTCTGTCTGCAAATTGCAACGTAATTGAGGTTGGTTGAAGTTCCTCCAAACTCAATTTCTCGTAAACCGTATAGGGCAGCAAATTAAAACTTGCTCATAAATCAAGCAAATCACGTTCAAAGAGTTGGTCACCAATCCTGTAAGGAATAATCAAACTACCTAGATCTTTTAGTTTACGTTGTAACTTTCTCAATAAGACCGTACTTACCTCCTCTATCAATGCAACTTTCTCATATTCCTGAAACTTTCTTTTGTTAGTACAACAATCATTTAAGAACTTGGCAAAAGATGGGATTTGTTTAATTGCATCAAGTAAAGGAATATTGATTTCTACTTTTTTTAAAGTTTTAAAAATATCAAGACATTGTTGTTCTTTTTTTGGCTTAACTAACCTTTGAGGGAATGGTGGAAATATCACCTTCTCTTTCTCACTTACCTTTATGGAGGTCGTAGCTCCTGTTTGAGGTGCTTCCACTTTTTTATCCGTTCCCACATTGTTGTCAATGACTTTATCACTCCTAAGGACTGTCACAGCCTTGAGCTCCTCTAAACTTCTTGGGTTTGGTATGGTCTATGATGGGAATTCTCCTATCTTTCTCTCACTCAGTTCCTTAGCCAATTGCCCTACTTGTGCCTCTAATCTTTAAATGGTTTGACTAGTCTGAGCAATAGTCTGTTATTGTGCAGTCAAGAACTGAAGTATGGCACCTTCAGTATTCATGAGAGTCAGAAAATGCATCTTAATAGTGTTTATTTGTTAGCATTTAGGGTTGATTAAGGCTGGATTACACATTTATGCCTTAATAATTCTTAAGTGTCATTCTTGGTATATTGATTATTTCAATTTATCTTTTAGGTATTTTGGGATTAAAAGAGATGGAAAAGCTAACGTTGATTAAAGCACCAGCATTTGGAAAGGAGTTTCACTAAATTACCAGAATTACCCGTACAGATCAGTCATTTTTACGGATTAAATTGTATTGATTCAGGAAGAACCAGGAGATGATCCATATATTCTTGGAAAGACCCGGATGTTTATTTTCTGGAGAATGTTATATCTCGTAAATATGATTTTTCTAGACAAAGTTATGGTAGTTTTAGTAGACAAAGGTCAGGCTGTGTGTGATTTCAGCGTGGTAGATCAGTCATTTTGTAGATTCAGGTAGAACCAGGAGATGAGCCATATATTCTTGGAAAGATCCGGATGTCTATTTTTTGAAGAATTTTACAGCTAATAAATATGATTTTCCTAGGGAAATTTATGGCAGTTTTAGTAGACAAAGGTCAAGCAGAACCGGGCATAGACAGCAGCAGAAGCATACGGCCTGATCAGAAACCCTAGGGAGACTTTTTTGTCTATAAAGCCATCTCTATACAGCTATATATAAAAATTTAGACTCAGAGAATAGGGGACGAGAGTTTTTGAAGAGAGCTTTCATCTTCTTCTTCTTCAAGGTGATCAAGGATGAACTCCATGTCCAACTAAACTCCATGTAAGGCGAAAGGATGAGTTTCTAGGTGTAGTTGTTCTTAGTTCTATCTTTGATTCAGTTGTATAGATTGATTTTTAAACATTGTTTATGATTTACTCTTTGATTAAATAAGAAGGATTTGAATTCATGTGACAGCTACAATTTATGTTCTTCTTCTCTTAGATCTTCTTAATACGGTGATTGCATTCTTCTTCTCCATATAAGTCTGGTCAAGCTTTTCTTATGTCAAAGTTTTTAGATGTAATTGATTTCGATAGATCTATCTTATAGGTTTGTCCATTACTGCAGTATTATTATTGAAATATATTGTCGCTTCTTGATAATTTATAAGATAGATCTTGTGTGTTTGAATTAGAATTAAGGAGTAATTTATTGCAATTACATTAGGGTAGTTATGTGCTTTCATTGAATATTTACCAATTTCTTGTTTAGAATGTGAAACTAGTAATTGAGATAAAAAATTTGAGTCAAGATAGGAATAAGGCAACGAACTTAGGAAGGATTCCTAGAACCTTGTTATTTCTTTATTGAATTCTTCATCATATTTTCACAACTCTCTTATTTAATTTCATTCGTAAAACTCATATTTTCTTATTTGAACTTTATCGTTTAGTGTTGAGGTTTACACTTTCTCTTATAGTTCGCTTTCCTCGTGGGATTGACACCTCAGCTATACACAATAATTGCGTGTTAGTTTAAGTGTTATCAAATTTTGGCGCCGTTGTCGTGGAACTGCGCTTAATTACAAGGAAGATTGTCAACTTTGAGACAAGATGGTAACATTGTTCTTTGCTCTTTATTTTGATTTTCTTTTGTTTTCTTTATTCGTCTCCTCTTTAATTCCTTTGGCGTATATGTAGGCTTAGAGATAATCAAGGTAGATTCATTAAAAGACCCGAAATAGAGTTACCCTCTCCTTCTTTGTCCGATAGTGAAAGCTCGCCTACATCAAATCATAGTGCACATCCAAACGAGAATTTGGAGAATTTTGTTAACATGGCCAACAATAACAATGAGAATGTTGCTAGGACACTTAAAGACTACTTGCACCCTAGCCAAACGACCACACCATCTTGTATCATGTTCCCCCCTAATGTTCAACAACTTGAGTTTAAGCCAGGCATGATCCAATTGCTACCAACTTTCCATGGATTAGAGAATGCAAACCCCTATGTCCATATTACGGAATTTGAGGAAGTAGTAACAACCTTTCAAAGTAGGGCTGATATGTTAGACACCGTCAAACTTAGGTTTTTCTCCTTTTCGCTTAAGGATAAGGTTAAGGTTTGGTTGTACTCATTAAGGCCTAGGTCTATAGGTAGTTAGGATGCGATGACACAAGCCTTCTTCCAAAATTATTTCCTAACCCGCAAGACCAATAACCTTAAGAGACAAATCTCAAACTTTGCATAAAAAGAGAGTGAAACCTTATATCAAGTTTGGGAACGTTTCAAAGACCTTCTGAATTCTTGTCCACACCACGGGTATGAGAGTTGGCAGGTAGTTAGCTATTTCTATGATAGACTTCTAAGTAGGGAAAGACAATTTATAGAAATGATGTGTAATGGAGATTTTCTTCAAAAAGATTTCGACGAAGCCATAGATTTTCTAAATGACTTATCGGAAAAAGCCCACACTTAGACGAGACCTAATGCCATAGAAAGTACTAAGAAAAACCAAACCACTGGAATTTATCAACTTAAGGATGAGGATAGCCTTAAAGCCTGTTTAGAGGTCCTAACTAAGGAAATTGAGGTTTTAAAAGCCAAGGATGCTAGAGCCCCCTAACTGGTTGCTAGGGTAGAGTCCTACGAACCTTATTTTATGTGTAATGGGGTAGATCATGCATCTAGGGATTGTCCGACCTATTTTGAGATGAAGGAATAGTGTAATGCTTTAGGTATACCCTTTAGGAAAACATACTCACCCTACTCTAGCATCTTCAATCCCGGTTGGAAGAATCACCCTAATTTTAGTTGGAGATCCGATACAGAACCTTCTACCCAATCTAGTACCCAATGGAGACCGGAAGCAACTTCATCTAATGCACCACAACAATCTTTACCTTTGGAAGATGCTTTTAAGTCATTTATGCAGGTATATACCCAGAGTGTGGAAGAGAAAGGCAAGATAAATCAACGGTTGCTAGAGGAGCAACAAGGGGTCAAAGAGGAACAAAAGGTGATAAAGAGCCAACTCACCAAGTTGACTAATTTATTGACGGTTCAAGAGCAAAGTCATTTCCCTTCGTAGCCACAACCTTATCCAAGGGATCAACATATGGCACAAACCTCCAATCTCGACAATCAAAATGTTAAAGAGGTTAATGCCATGACTACTCGCAACAGTAAGGAAATTGATGGACTCACTCTACCATCAAACTTGATTCCTAACACCATGAGTAATAAGGATGAAGCCTCCAAGGAACAAGATGCCTATAGTGATTCTATACCTGTGCCTTTCCCTCAAGCACTCCTTAAACCTAAGGAGAGAAATTCGACATTAAAATGTGAGATTCTTGAATAACATAAGCAAGTTAAAATTAACCTTACTTTTCTTCATGTCATAAAACAGGTTCCCAACTGTGCTAAATTTATTAAGGATCTATGCACACTCAAGAGTAGGCACAACGTGAAGAAGACAACATTCTTAACGGAGCAAGCAAGTGTGGTAATTGATAGCAAGACACCACCCAAGTATAAAGATCAGGGTTGTCCTACGGTGGCTTACCAAATTGGAAACAAAGCTTATGGCCAAGCATTGCTAGATTTGGGGGCTAGTGTGAATCTCATGCCCTACTCCATTTACTTGCAACTCGGTTTAGGTGAGATAAAACTGACTTTTGTGGTATTTCAACTAGCGGATCGATCGATAAGAAAACCAAGATGTATTGTGGAAGATGTTTTAGTGCAAATTGACAAATTCTATTATCCCATTGACTTTTGGGTATTAGATACCATTTCTATTGTGAATAAGGAGCCAAAAATTCCTTTGAACTTTGAAGACCATTCCTTGCCACTACCAATACCCTCATTAATTGTAGGAATGGTCTAATGACATTATCATTTGGAAATCTCTAGAGGTGAATGTTTTCCGAGTCTCAAGGCAGCCACATGAAGATGATGAGTGTTTCGACACTTACATGATTGATGAGCTTATTTTGGAGGATGAGTACATTAAAGATAATTCTAATTCTTTGGAATTCCTTCTTAATAATTTTGATTTTGATGATTCTTCAATTTACCCCCATGCCATTGATGTTGTTGATGTTTTTGATAAGTCGCAGGGATTTATTAAGAAATCATGGCAACCATGATTTGAGGGGTTACCTAAAGAGAGGGAGGCACCCAAACCATCTTTCGAGGAGACACCAACGTTCAATTTAGCTCCGCTACCCAAAGAGCTCAAACATGCCTTCTTAGACCTAGGTGATACCTTTTCGGTTATTATTTTTTCCGAACATAGTGATGTGTAATGTGATAAATTGTTGAATTTGTTAAGAGAGCAAAAATCTGCATTAGGTTGGACTATAGCCGACATAAAAGGTATTAGCCCTTTAATTTGTTCCCATAGGATTTATCTAGAAGAATGAACTAACCCTGGTAGATACCCACAAAGAAGGCTAAATCCAACTTGAAAGAGGTAGTTAAGAAAGAAGTCTTAAAGCTATTAGATGCGGGAATTATATATTAAATATTCGATAGTAAATGGATTAGTCCAACTTAAGTAGTTCCTAAGAAAACCGGGGTGACCGTGGTAGAAAATGAAGAGGGGGTGTTAGTGTCAACTAAGTTAGTGACCGGGTGGCATATGTGCATTGATTATAGGAAACTTAATTTGGCTACTCGAAAAGACCATTTTCCCCTTCCATTCATAGATCAAATCTTAGAATGTGTGGCTGGTCATCCTTTCTATTGCTTTTTAGATGGGTATTCGGGATACTACCAAATAGAAATTGTCTTAGAGGATCAAGAGAAGACCACCTTTACTTGTCCTTTTGGTGTTTTTTCTTTTCGTAGAATGCCCTTTGGTTTGTGTAATGCACCGCCTACTTTTCAAAGATGCATGATGTGTATTTTTAGTGACATGGTTGAAAAATGTATGGAAGTGTTTATGGATGATTTAACCATGTTTGGAACTTCTTTTGATTCATGTTTATCTAACTTGAAAAATGTTTTGTGTATGTGTGAAGAGAAGGGGCTTATGCTTAATTGGGAGAAGTACCATTTTATGGTCTTCCGGAATAGTTATGGGCCATATAGTGTCTAAAAAGGGGATAGAAGTGGATAAATCAAAAATTGAATTAATCTCTAAACTACCCACTTCTAAGAATATTAAATATGTTAGGTCTTTTCTAGGGCATACCGGGTTTTATAGAAGGTTTATTCAAAATTTTAGTGCTATTTCTAGACCTGTATGTAACCTTTTGTTGAAGGATATCGAGTTTAAGTGGAGCCTCGAATGTGAGAAAGCCTTTAGGACAATTGTCTCTAAGCTTACAACCGCCCCTATTATGCAATCACCCGATTTTACCTTGCCTTTTGAGATTATGTGTGATGCTAGTGACTATGCTTTGGGGGCTGTTTTAAGACAAAGAAGGGAGGGAAAACCATTTGTTGTTCATTATGCTAGTAGAACCTTGAATCATTCTCAAATGATGTACACCACAACCGAGAAAGAATTACTAGTCGTAGTATTTGCATTGGATAAATTTCGCTCTTATTTAATTGGTTCACCTATCACTATATTCACGGATCACTCCACCCTTAAATTTTTTTTCTTAAAAATGGATGCTAAGACTCGTTTAATACTTTGGATTTTGCTTTTGCAGGAATTTGACTTGACCATCAAAGACAAGAAGGGGGTGAAAAATGTTGTGGTGGACCATCTATCTCGTTTAGAATTTAAGAATGATGCCGACATTTTTCCTGTTCATGAAGTCTTTCCTGATGAGAATTTATTTGTTGTCCTTTGTCACACACCAGGTATGCCGACATTGCAAATTTTTTGGTTTCCCATCAAGTTCCATCTACATGGAGTGCACAAGATAAGCGTAAGTTTTTTGCTCAAGTAAAGAATTTTTATTGGAATGATCCTTATCTTTTTAAATATTGCCCTAATCAAATAATAAGAAGATGCATTTCGGATATAGAAATTGATAGTGTTAACTTTTTGTCATACCTATGCTTGTGGTGGTCATTTTTCTATTAAAAAGACAGCCGCAAAAATTTTGCAATGTGGTTTTTATTGGCCTACTTTATTCAAGGATATTAATGAGTTTTGTCATTCATGTGAAAGATTTCAAAAGCTAGGTTCATTGTCCCGCCGTCATATGATGCCTCTCAACCCGATCTTAGTGGTGGAAATCTTTGATTGTTGGGGGATCGATTTTATGGGACCATTCCCACATTCTTTTGGGTACCTTTACATTTTGCTTGCCGTTGATTATGTTTCTAAATGGGTTGAAGCTATACCTTGCAGCACTAATGATAATAAAGTTGTTGTTAAATTTCTTAAGGATCATATTTTATCTAGGTACGGTACTCCACATGTAATAATTCGTGATTAATGATGCGTGCCAAATATTGCATATTTTGGCCCCTTAATTTACATTTGTTAATTCTTTAGTTGTGTCATAATCTGATATTTTGTGTTAGTTCTATGATTTTTAATGTTTTATAATCTACTGTTGCGATCGAGCATAGGAGACCTACGTCGAGTGCAACAACGCTCAAGTATTTATTTAAATGTTTAGCTTAGGAATTTGTTACTTTGAGTTGTTTTTTCGTTGTTTTACAGGTTTACAAGCACTTGGAAAGTAGTTTCACTAAATTACCAGAATTGCCCGTACAGATTAGTCTTTTTTGCGAATTAAACTGTATTGATTCAGGAAGAACTAGGAGATGAACCATATATACTTGGAAATATCCAGATGTCTATTTTCTGAAGAATTTTACAGCTCATAAATATGATTTTTCTACAGAAAGTTATGACAGTTTTAGTAGACAAAGGTCAGGCTGTGCGTGATTTCAGGGTGGCAGAAGTGATTTTTGTTGATTAAACTGTAATGATTCAGGAAGAAATAGGAGATGAGCCATATATGCTTGGAAAGATCCAGATGTCAATTTTCTGGAGAATTTTACGGCTTGTAAATATGAGTTTTCAAGAGAAAGTTATGGCAGTTTTAGCAGATAAAGGTCAGGTTGTGCATGATTTCAGCGTGGGCAGAAGTTTTGAAGGGCATGTGAAGGCTTAAATCCCACATCCCACATCAGTTGGAAACACATTCACTCATGGAGTTTCCCTATAAAAGCCCCATTTCACTTAATCTTGAGGGGTAATCGCTGTACAATCTGGAAGGCTTTGCTACCAAGGGGGAAAGTGCCGCACAGCAACTGCGAGTGCAATTTCTCTATCCATGTATTGTCAGTTTTGATTTATTTCTTTTTAATTTTAAAGTTTAATGTTTAGTACTTTAATTGGGAAATTTATTTTCATAATCATGAGATGCTAAAACCTTCATCTAAGGTCGATGATGAAGCCTCACCATTGATTAGCATTATATTTTCATATATGTTATTCCGACATTTTTGTATTGATGTTCTATTTCAATTCAATTGTTTGAGTAAATTCTTATGATCGATTATTTTGTTTATAAATTGTTCAAATTGGATATTCCATGTGTTTCATTTGACGGATACAGCAAATCATCCAAAGTAAATTGGATATCCATTGTGATTCTAAAGTAAACGGATACATTGGATGATTTGGTTTAATTAGGGTATTCGTTGTGATTTATATATCGATGGATTCATGGAATTATTTGATAAATTACTTTTATATAGAACATGCATAGGATGGAATTGCTTGTCAGATGTAGGAACAAAGTCATGAAAATATATGCTTTAATTTGGTGGGGTGGATTCAGAAACTTTAGTATTTTTATCATTTGTTTTAAATCAATTTAGTTTAAGTTTATATTTCGTTGCACAATACAATTCAAAATTCAGAACTACGTTAAAATAGGTTTAGTTTAGATAAAAATATATTTTCACGGTGCAATTCCCTGTGGATTCGACCTCGCACTTGCACACAGTATATTGCAAACGACTCGTGCGCTTGCGAGTAATTTAAAATTCACAACAAGTTTTTGGTGCCGTTGTTGGTAATTTGTTTTGTTGGTGAAAATTAAGTTTTTGTCCGAACTAATTTTATTTTTCTACTAGTTTAGCTAGCATTTTTGTTTTATTTTTGCTTTTGCAATTTTATTCTAGTTTATTTGTTTCTATTTGCAATTGCCTATAAAGAATTAAAAAAAAATGTGTCCATTTTTGTTGGCCCATTTTGTGAGTATTGTGTTTTCTGTTTTTGCATTTATTTTATTGTTATTTTTTATTTGTATTTTATTTTATTCTTTTGTTTATGCTAGTTAGTTTATTTTATTGGTTTTTTGTGTGGTGTATGCTTGGTCGGAGATCCCTGAACTTAGAATTAATACCTTTAGATCCCGAAACAGAAAGAACTCTTAGGAGAAATAAGAGAGCACTTGTTGAGAGAGAGACGATTGAGATGGGGGACAATTTAAAGAACGCTAATCAACCGGAGAATGTAGAGTAACCTAGGGCTTGGAACGTTGACTTCACTACATCCCTTAGGGATTTGTTCGCACTCGTTGCGACTAACTCCCCTTCTTGTATAGTGTTGCCACCAACCAATGCTACCCATTTTGATCTAAAGCCACAGTCATTGGAGGACACCCTCAAGGATTTCATGAAGATGACTGGCCAGTCCATCAATGCAGCCAATACATTCAATGTTGATAGCTGTTCCATCTGTGCTAGTCCTATGCATTTAGCACAGAATTGTCCATCTATGCCGGCTTTTGTCGAGTATCCCACCGAACAAGTGAATGTTTTCAATGACTATCAGAAGCAATCAAATGGATCTTACTTCGAGACTTACAATCCAGGGTGGTGGAACCACCCTAATTTTTTATGGAGGCAGAACTAACCGATGAAATAGGGAGGAGCCCCTCATCATGCTCACAATCAATACCCTCCCAGATTTTCTCCACCAATTCCAAGTCATGGTCGCTCAGCCCATCCAGCACCATCGCCGGCTTACCAAGCTCCCACTCAAGCACCAGTGTCAGTTTCACAATCATTGGAGGACACCCTCAAGGATTTTATGAAGATAACTGGCTAATCCATCAGCAAAGTAAAGAGTGTGATAATACTAAACACCCAAGCGATTGCCGAGCTAGAGAGTCAAATGGGTCAAATCGCAAGTCAAGTGGGTGAATGAGAGAAGGGAAAGTTCCCCAGTCAACCCGTGCCCAACCCGAAGGAACAGTTTGCGATTGTAAATTCATCAACTCCTATGCATGGGCAGCAACAAGTGCAATCGATTATTATATTGAGGTTTGGGAGATAAGTGGACAATCAAGTGGAAGAGAACCCTGCTATGCAGCAAGGGTAAGAAAGTGGTAACAAGGAGAAGAGAGATGCTAAGCCATCTACAGCTACACCTACTATTAAGGATCTTCCTAGGTTGTTTATACCTAAAGCACCTTAACCTGAGAGATTACAAGTGCCTAAGAAAGGAGGGAAGTCTGAGGACATTCTGGAGGTATGCTTTACTCAGTTTGTAGAGGATTTGGAGTTGGATAAGTTACTTGAGCAAGAGAATTCCATTTTGGAGTCTACTCCTCGGGAGAGCAGTGAGACAGAGAAGGCCACAGCACCTGAGCCCCCCCACAAGGAACTTAAGCCTTTATCAGACAATCTTAAGTATAAGTTCCTAGGTCCAGTAGATTCTTTGCCTATGATTATTGCTTCAGATTTGGTTGATGCTCAAGAGGAGAAATTATTGGACGTTTTAAGAGAGCATAAGGAAGCTATCGGCTAGACTATTGAGGATATCAAGGGGATCAGCCCCTCGGTGGTGATGCACAAGATACATTTGGATGAGAATGCCAAGCTATCGAATGAGCCACAGAGAAGGCTCAACCCAGCTATGTAAGAGGTTGTGAGGACTGAAGTGATAAATTTGTTGGATGTAGGGATCATTTATCCAATCTCTGATAGCAAGTGGGTGAGCTCGATTCATGTTGGCCTAAGCGGGCTAGATTGATGGTAGTGAAGAATAAGGACGACGAGTTGGTCACAACTCGTGTTCAGTCAGGATGGAGAGTGTGCCTAGACTACCGTAAGTTGAATGCTGCCATAAGGAAAGATCATTTTCCACCCCTATTTATTGAACAGATGGTGGAGCACTTGGCTAGGCACGATTACTATTGCTGAGTCTGGCTGAAGACATTAAACTTAGCGCTCATGGGAGGCATCCCACAGCATATCCTTTATTGTTTTTCATATTTCTTATTACTGTTTTTTTTAGAACTTTTTGTTTTCCAATATTACTTTAGTATTTGTTTTTCAGGGACAACGCGTACTTCAGTTCAAGTTTGAGGGTGTGCTATGAGCCAAGCCAGTCCAGCTAGCTCTCCATCTCCTAGGTCAGCTCTTTTCATATTATTTACACATTGGGGACAATGTGTAATTTAAGTTTGGGGGTATGGGAGACACATTACACACACTTTGTCCTAGTTTGTTATTGTTTTTTCGTTTTAAAGAGAAGATAAATGCATGCTCATGTTATTTTGAAATTTTGGTTGATCTAAACAAATAGTGTGATGTGATTTCATTGGAAAGCTTAAAATCGTGAACACATGATTTGATGATAGAATTTTAAAGTTTAGTTACTTACTTTAGGCATTTGAGAATTCACATGTTTGATCTAATCTGACATGAGCACATTAGCACATAATCGTGTGAGGTATGACATGTGATTTTAATATGTATATTTCCATGGTTTAGCTGATTACGGATGACTTATTGGATGGACACTTTGGCATAGAGAAGTAAAAAAAAATGCTCATGATAATCATTGACAAACTTTTCACTGATTAACTGGACCTCTTGCCTCAGTAAACAGTGAGTGTTCATGTCAAAATGTGGGAATTTTGCTTAGTTTCATAGCTTTTTTGACTCGAGTTAGTAAGTCTTTAGGGGTATCTTTATACCTATTGCCTTAAAACCATCTGGTTTGGGAGTCATTGACTTAATACTCGCTACATGGGTCAATTAGAAAGCTTAAGGGAAGTAAACATGGCGAGCCTCATAATAAAAAAAGAAGGAAATAAAACTATGTCATTGTTGTTCATTCTGATGGGAAATTCGGTGAATCTTGAGACATGAAGACATTACACATTGGAGTTATTTGGAAGCTTCATTTTTATGTGCTAGTTCACTTTACACTGATTCGAGCTTGTGATGCCTTAGCCGGCCTCTTGTAAGTAATTAGATTTTAAAATTCCTATTCATTACGAAGATGGGTTTATATTTTAAGTTTGCTCGTGAATGAATATCATGGTTTTGTGTGCTACTTAAATTTTTGGATACCATGGATGATGGATTTATCTTTGTGTTCTTTGTTTTTCATTTAGTTTTTGTTTTGTTTTGTTTTGCTAAGTGACTAGCAAAATGTAAGTTTGGGAGTATTTGATGAGTGCCGAATATTGCATATTTTGGCCCCTTAATTTACATTTGTTAATTCTTTAGTTGTGTCCTAATCTCATATTTTGTGTTAGTTCTATAATTTTTAATGTTTTATAGGATTGCAAAGGAAATTGGTTAATTTGAAAAAAATGCAAAAGTTGGAATCTACTATTGCGACCGAGCACAAGAGACCTGCGAACAAGCACAACAACGCTCAAGTATTTAATTATATGTTTAGCTTAGGAATTTGTTACTTCAATTTGTTTTTTCGTTGTTTTACAGGTTTACAAGCACTTGGAAAGGAGTTTCACTAAATTACCAGAATTGCCCGTACAGATAAGCTATTTTTGCAAATTAAACTGTATTTATTCAGGAAGAACCAAGAGATGAGCCATATATGATTGGAAAGATCCAGATATCTATTTTCTGAAAAATTTAACGGCTCATAAATATGATTTTTCTGCAGAAAGTTATGGCAGTTTTAGTAGACAAAGGTTAGGCTATGCGTGATTTCAGCATGACAGAAGTGATTTTTGCAGATTAACTGTAATGATTCAAGTAGAAACAGGAGATGAGCCATATATGCTTGGAAAGATCCGGATGTCTATTTTTTGAAGAATTTACAACACATAAATATGATTTTTTTAGAGAAAGTTATGGCAGTTTTAGTAGACAAAGGTCAGGTTGTGCATGATTTCAGCGTGGGCAGAAGTTTTGAAGGGCATGTGAAGGATTAAATCCCACATCCCACACCAGTTGGAAATACATTTTACATCATATATCCCACATCAGTTGGAAACACATTGCACTCATGGTGTTTCCCTATAAAAGCCCCATTTCACTCCATCTTGAGGGGCAATCTGTGTGCAATCTGGAAGGCTTTTCTACCAAGGGGGGAAAGCGCCGCACAGCAGCTGTGAGTGGAATTTCTCTATCCATATATTGTCGGTTTTAATTTGTTTCTTTTTAGTTTTAAAGTTTAATGTTTAACACTTTAATCGTGAAATTTATTTTCATAATCATGAGAGGCTAAAACCTTCATCTGAGATTGAAGATGAAGTCTCGCCATTAATTAGCATTATATTTTCATATATGTTATTCTAACATTTTTTTATTGATGTTCTATTTCAATTCAATTGTTTGAGTAAATTCTTATAATTGATTGTTTTGTTTATAAATTGTTCAAATTAGATATTCCATATGTTTCATTTGACGGATACAGCGAATCATCCAAAGTAAATTGGATATCCATTGTGATTCTAAAGTAAACAGATACACTGGATGATTTGGTTTAATTAAGGTATTCGTTGTGATTTATATATCGATGGATTCATGGAATTATTTGATAAATTACTTTTATATAGAATATGCATAGGACGAAATTGCTTGTCGGTTGTAAGAACAAAGTCATGAAAATATATGCTTTAATTTGGTGGGGTGGATTTAGAAACCTTAGTATTTTTATCATTTGTTTTAAATCAATTTAATTTAAGTTTATATTTCTTTGCACAATACAATTTAGAATTTGGAACTAGGCTAAAATAGGTTTAGTTTAGATAAAAATATATTTTCACGACGCAATTCCCTGTGGATTCGACCTCGCACTCGCACACACTATATTGCAAACGACTCGTGTGCTTGCGAATAATTTAAAACTCACAACAATTAAGGGTCACATTTTTTAACCTTTCTTTTGAGGCGTTGATGCGTAGGTATGGAGTCACCCATAAGGTTTTTACAGCTTACTATCCACAAACCAATGGCCAAGCGGAACAAGCAAATAGGGAGATTAAGAGAATACTTGAAAAAACGGTAAATCCAAATTGAAAAGATTGGTCTTTGCGCCTATTGGATGCGCTTTGGGCATACCGGACAGCATACAAGACGGTTCTTGGAGCATCTTCTTATCGGTTAGTATTCGGTAAAGCATGTCACTTATCGGTAGAGCTTGAGCATAGAGCATATTGGGCTATTCAAAATTTTAAATATGACTTTAAGATGTCCGATGAGGAGAGGAAAATGCAACTTTGTGAACTTGCGGAGTTGAGGGATGATGCATATGATAATGCTAAGGACTTAAAGTCAAGGGTGGAAGTGGTACATAATCAGAAAATACTCTAAAAAAATTTTGAACAAGGTAATCGAGTTTTTCTTTATGATTCTCGGTTACACTTCCATCCGGGAAAATTGCAATCACGATGGAAGGGACTTTATGTTGTGAAGAGTGTTTTTCCAAATGGAGTGCTAGAAGTTGAAGATCCCTCCAACGGTCATGCATTTCGAGTTAATGGCCGGAGGTTGAAGCTCTACTTGGAACATGAATGTGTTGAAGATAGGCCCGAAGTGATCACTTTGGTGCCCCCGGTTTATCCTTCTTAATCGGGTACTTTCGTTCCATTGTATATTAGTTTTATTTTTTTTCATTTTTATTTATTTAATTAGTTTTCTTTACTTTCTTTTTTCTCTTTTTCTTTCTCTCGACTTTTTTCTTTCACATTAGGAATAATGCAAGTCTTATATTGGGGGGTGGAGGAAACGCATTTCCTATTTCATACCATTGAACTGTTTGGTGTCATTTTTTTTAGTATGTTTGTGTTAGTTTTGGAGTTAATTTACATATCAGTGATATGATTATAATTGAGATAGCATATAACTTTTAGAAGAAGTTAAATCTTGCTTCAGTTTGAGAGTAATTTTAAGTGTCGATCTTCATTTAGTTTGAGACTCTGGTTTGCGATAAGATTGCATGATTAGTCTAAAACATTTAGAGAAGTTTTATGTTCGAATGTTTTGTGAATACTTTTGCGGTCTCAACAAGCTCTAGAACTTATTTGATAATCATTTGAGGCGAAATCCTAGAATGCACACTACTCAAGATATGATGTAGGTCATCTTTGGACTGTTTGAGCCTTTCAAGCTTACCTTTGTTATATTTATCGCTAGTTACCTGTTTGATCATTTTTTAAAAAAAAAAAATAAAACAAAATTTAGCCTTGTTTCTTTCGATAGCCCATTTACTTACCTTTATGAGCCTAAAAATATTTTATCCTTACCATTCTTTTAAGAGAACTTAGTTTATACACATTTGTTGAGAAGCACTTGATTACGCTCAAACTAACACACGATTATTGTGTATAGATGAGGTGTCGATCCCACGAGGAAAAGCAAACTACAAGAGAAAGTGTAAACCTTAACATGAAACGATGAAATTCAAAGGAGTAAATCTTTGTTTTACGAATGAAGCTATATGAGAGAGTTGTGAAAATATGATGAAGGATTCAATAAAGCAATAACAAGGTTTCAGGAATTCTTCCTAAGTTCGTTGCCTTATCCCAGGGATCTTGACTCAATAGTTTTATCTCGATTGCTAGTTTCACATCCCAAACAAGTAATCAGTAAATATTCAATCAAAGCACATAAAAATCTTAATGTAATTGCTACAAATTACTCTTTAATTCCGATTCAAGCACACATGACCTATCTTATAGATTGTCAAGAAACGACAATATATTTCAATAACAACACCGCAGTAATAGACAAATCTATAAGATGAATCTACCGAAATCAATCACATCTAACAACTTGACATAAGAAAAGCTTCACTAGACTTATATAGAGGAGAAAGATGTAATCACTGGATTAAGAGTAAATCATCTCATTTTTACTTAATCAAAGAGTAAATCATAAACAATGTTTAACAACGAATCTATACAACTGAATCAAGAATAAAAATAAGAATAACTACACCTAGGAACTCATCATTTTGCCTTGCTTGGAGATTAGTTGGACATTAGGCTCATGCTTGATCACCTAAAATGGAGAAGAATGTGTTTGCTCTTGATTCCAGCCTTCTTTTCAATCAAACCTAAGTGTTCTATTAATACTTCAAAAGTTTAAAGGGTATTTTCGGGTCCAAAAATGTCATTAAAGCCCTAATAAAGTCGTGAAATAGAAACAAGGGATCGCGCTTGCGCCGCGGCTCAACCTGGTCCAGGCCGTGGCACCACCCTGAATCTTGGCTTTTTAGAGCTCTAGAGGTCGCGGAGCACAACCTTGAGTCCAACCTCTAGCTCAGAAGCTGATAGTTCTGGTGGCAGTGACTCGAACCTTTCCTCGCCGTAGCATGGAACCCTAGAAATGGGTTTCTCTTCATTTTGTCCTTCAGAAACCATTCCTTCACTACGATATGCATAGAATCTTCGTCCTTTATGCAACATTAGCTTTTTAATCTCTTTTAAACCCAAAATACCTGAAATTGCATCGAAATAAATCAACATACCAAGAATGACACTTTAGAACTATTAAGGCATAAATGTGTAATTCAGCCCTAAAACTCTAACAAATAAATACTATTAAGATGCATTTTATGACTCTCATCATAACCCTAACTAGCTTATTGCTAGTCCCTAGTAATTCAAGCGAAAAACAGGAAATGAATTCTATTAGAAATCAAAACAACAAAAAGCAATGTTAGCGTTAATCCAAGAATAATTCAACTTTTTGTATAAAAAATCGCACATAATACACAACACATAGAATCATTAAATACCACCCAAGTCCAAAAATAATCCAAACATCAACCTCAAAATCGTTATCGACTCTTAACATCCATCTTACCACAAACCGTCAATCCAAACACCTGAATAATTTTATGTACAACATTCATGAATACAAGTCTTGGCCTCTAAAATCATATTAAATTGCGTGACATCAATCACAAATCAAGCTCTATAGGCTCACTTTCCAAATCACTCTCCACTACTGTAGAAAAATCACACTACATCGGATCACTAGCATCTTTAATAGGCTTGTAACGTTAGGCTAAGGTAAAGGTCAAGAAAGAACGGGAAGGATTAAACAAGTAAAAGAACCCAGTTTCTTAATTTAAACACAACCACTTTAAGTACTAGATAACCTTACTTCAACACCCAACTCATTCAACCATTTTTCGAGTATTTCTCTCAATAATTCACCATTTTTTTTCTTTGCCAAAATTTCCCTTCTTTATATTTTTTTTAGCACTTAGTCATTCACCTCTGTTTTCATTTTTTTACTCTTTTCCACAACCCCCAACCTATCTCTTTTAATGTACTTGGGTTATGGTAGTGATATATTTTTTTTCTTAATATTTCCATCTTTACTCCTCTTAAGTGCTTCTCAACAAATGTGTATAAACTAAGTTCTCTTAAAAGAAAGGTAAGGATAACATATTTTTAGGCTCATAAAGGTAAGTGAATGGGCTATTGAAAGAAACAAGGCTAAATTTTTTTAGAAAAAGGGCTTAAACAGTTGACTAGTGATAAATATAACAAAGGTAAGGTTGAAGGGCTCAAACGGTCCAAAGATGGCCTACATCATATCCTAAGTAGTGTGTATTCTAGGATTTCGCCTCATGCGATTATAAACTAAGTTATACAGCTTGTCGAGACCTCAAACATATTCACAAAACAGTCGCACATAAAACTTCTCTAAATGTTTTAGACTCATCATGCAATCTTACCACAAACCAAAGTCTCAAACCAAATGAAGATCGACACTCAAGATTATTCTCAAACCAAAACAAGATTTAACTTCTTCTAAACACTATATGCTATCTCAATTAAACTCATATCATTGACATGTAAATTAACTCCAAAGCTAACACAAAACATATATATATATATATGTATATCCTAACAAACGAATTAAAACTACAAAGGGAAAGTGACAACCAAGCAATTCAATGGTATGGAATAAGAAATGTGTTTCCTCCACCCCTAACTTAAGATAAACATAGTCCTCAATGTGAAAGCAAAAATAAAAGAAACTCCCTTTTTAACCAAAAGTGTGAGGAAGCCGAAAATTGTGCATGACCATTTGAACTCTATACCGTTCCTCTTTTTGAAATTTTGATCTCTAACATAGAACAAAACAAACAAAAACAAGGAAACTACGGTGTAACATTAAGATTCCCATCGAATGTTAGGTTAGCACATCAAAACTATATAAATAACTAAAAATGAAAGATGAAGTATGAAAAATAAAGAAAACAAAAAGTTAATCCAATATAAAAGTTAATACAGTCATCCGATAATAAAATAAAATAACATAAAACGAAACAAACAAAAGATAACCCAAAAGTTAATCCTCCATGTCATTGTCCCGCTCTTCATCGTTCTCTGGAGTTGGATCAAAAGATGAACCCGGATAGGGTGGCAAGATGGGAAAATGATCCATATCACAATCGGTGGCGGAGGCAAGGTGTTGGTACATCTGACCAAAAGAAGAGTAAACCCCTGCTTGATACTTTGCATGCTTGGCCAAGAATCGTTCTTGATGATCAAACCTATCCAGTAAGAATTTCTGGTGCTCATCAAATCGAATCTCTAAATGCTCTAGCCTCTCTGCAACAGTAAGAGACCTAGGAGGTGGAGGGGGGGCAGCAACTGCTGCTCCCTCTCCCAGAGCTTACAACCTTGATGCCTTAATCACATTGAGCATTCCATCATCGATAGGTTTCTTTGGGTGTTGTGCTTCCTCATCACTAGTGTATTGGATGCCATCTCGGATGCATAATTGGGTAATCAAAGAGGGGAAGTATAGATTGAGGTTTTATCTCATAGTATGGATGATAAAATTAAACATTATTTGACCCACATCAATCGTCATACCCATCAAAATGGCATATATAAGAACAACCCTCTCAATAGTAACATCGCTATAATGCGTAGTGGGCATCATCTTCTATCACACAAAGCATTGCCAAGCCCGAGCATTCACAGTCAAAGAAGTAATGGGAAAGGTCTTAGGATTACCACCCGGCATCTTCCAAGTCATGCCCGGAATACAGATTGTGTTACAAACCACATCATAGTCAACATTAGACAAATAAGCAGAATATTCGTTGTTCTCAATGTCGGGTAGCCCATAAAATCTATTAATAGATGCACTGTCAAAGGAAACTGTTTTTCCTCTAACCATCACTTTTCCATTTCTATGCTCTTTCGCATTGGCATAAAACTCTCTAACCACATTAATAATGGAATTAGGTGGTTGTCTCCCAAATGCACCCTAATTCCTTTCACTAATCATCCTAAACAAAGTTGGGTTTCCCCTCTCTGTGATAGTGAAACCTCTTTCAGGAATGGGTCTCCTAGCATGCATCAAACTAACATACCTCTCACTAGCATTGTGACTAACAAATTTACTCTCATCATACTCTTGAGGTTGTTTCCCCCTTTGTCTCTTAGTTTTAGGTGCCATTTGAACTAATTTTTCTAAGACAAGAGAACTAAATCAAATGCAACCACTCAAATATCACAAGTCCACAACAAAGAGAAGGAAATTGATCTTACTTGATGCCCAAAGTTGGAGAGAAGACCCACAAACTTAAAATCCTCTTGAAATCCCAAAATCCTCTTAGAACCAAGCTTTTTGGAGAAATTTGCAGCAAAATCTACAATATAAGTGAGCAATTCCTCAAGGAATTATGTTAAAATCAAGAAATAGTGAGAAGAAGGTGATGGGTAAGGGTGGATTTGGAGAGAGGATGAGCGAGAGTAAAAGAGGGGTTATTTCTTTTCAAAGGAAAATGAAGAAGAAAAAAGAAAAAATGGATTTTTTAAGGTGTTGTCATGGGTGTACGCCGCAGCTCAGACTTACTCGCGCCGCGGCGCAGTGACCTAAAGCCCCAATTTTGCCTTGTTGTGCACAATGGTGTGAGATAAGCTGGGGCGCGACGTGCTGGACTGGACTGAAAACTGTTTGGTGCTGTGGGGCGAGGCGAGCTGGGCTGGGCCGTGGCGCCCAATGGAAAGAAAATGTTTATGGACTTCTAATGGGCTGTACAATTAGAAGGGGTTTAAAAAATGTGAATTAAAATTACTAAAAATAAACCTAAGACTAAAAATTAAATCAAATCAAAATGAGAATTAAACTTAAACTAAAATAGACTCAACTAAAAACAAAAACTAGAAGATTAACAAAGACTTAACAAAATTAAAACTAATGTACAATGGAACGAAAGTACCCAATTAAGAAGTATAAACCAGGGCCACCAAAGAGATTTCTTCGAGGCTATCCTTAACACACTCGTGTTCCCAGTAGAGCTTCAACCTTTGGCCATTAACTCGAAATGCACGACAGTGGAAAGTATCTTTAACCTCTACTACTCCTTTGGGAAAAACACTCTTCACAACATAAGGTCCCTTCCATTGTGATTGCAATTTTCTCGGATGGAAGTGTAACCGCAAGTCATAAAGGAAAACTTTGTTACCTTGTTCAAAATTTTTCCGGAGTATTTTCTGATCATGCACCGCTTTCACTCTTGACTTTAAGTCCTTAGTATTATTATAGGCATCATCCCTCAACTCCGCGAGTTCACAAAGTTGCATTTTCCTCTCCTCACCGGACATCTTCAAGTCATAGTTAAAATTTCAAATAGCCCAATATGTTCTTTGCTCAAGTTCTACCAACAAGTGACATGCTTTGTCGAATACCAACCAATAAGGAGATGCTCTAAGAACCATCTTGTATGCTGTCCGGTACACCCAAAGTGCATCCAATAGGTGCAAAGACCAATCTTTTCGATTGGGATTTACCGTTTTCTAAAGTATTCGCTTAATCTCTCTATTTACTAGTTCCACTTAGCCATTAGTTTGTGGATGATAATCTATAGAAACCTTATGGGTGACTCCATACCTACGCATTAAAGCCTCAAAAGAACGGTTACAAAAATGTGACCCTTGATCACAAATTGTAACACGTGGAGTACCGTACCTAGATAAAATATGATCTTTTAGAAATTTAACAACAACTGTATTATCATTAGTGCGGCAAGATATTGCTTCAACCCATTTAGAAACATAATCAATGGGAAGCAAAATGTAAAGATACCCAAAAGAAGGTGGGAATGGTCCTATAAAATCTATCCCCAACATTCAAAGATTTCCACCACTAAGATCGAGATGAGAGGCATCATATGACGGTGGGACAATTAACCTAACCTTTGACATTTTTCATATGATCGACAAAACTCATTAGCATCCTTCAACAAAGTAGGCCAATAAAAATCGCATTGAAAAATTTTTGCAGCTGTCTTTTTAATAGAAAAGTGGCCACCACAAGAATAGGTATGACAAAAAGTTAACACACTATCAACTTCCATATCTGGAATGCATCTTCTTATTATTTGGTTGGGGCAATATTTAAAAAGATAAGGGTCATTCTAATAAAAATTCTTTACCTCAGCCAAAAACTTATGCTTATCTTGTGCACTCCATGTGGATGGGACTTGAGGGGAAACCAAGTAGTTTGCAATGTTGGCATACCATGGTGTGTAACCAAGGACAGAAAATGAGTTCTCATCCGGAAAGGCTTCCCGAATGGGCAAAATGTCAGCATCATTCTTAAATTCCAATCGAGATAGATGATCTGCTATAACATTTTCCACCCCCTTCTTATCTTTGATGGTCAAGTCAAATTCCTGCAAAAGCAAAATCTAACGTATCAAACCGGCCTTAGCATCCATTTTTGAGAAAAGAAATTTAAGGGTGGAGTGATATGTGAATATGGTGATAGGTGAACCAACCAAGTAAGAGCGAAATTTATCTAATGCAAATACTACTGCTAGTAATTCTTTCTCGGTTGTGGTGTACATCATTTGAGAATGATTCAAAGTTTTACTAGCATAATAAACAACAAATGGTTTTCCCTCCCTTCTTTATCCTAGAACAGCCCCTACAGCATAGTCACTGGCATCACACATAATCTCAAAAGGCAAAGTAAAGTCTGGTGATTGCATAATAGGGGCGGTTGTAAGCTTAGAGATAAGTATCCTAAAGGCTTTCTCACATTCGGGACTCCACTTAAACTCAATATCCTTCATCAAAAGGTTACATAAGGGTCTAAAGATAGCACTAAAATTTTGAATGAACCTTCTATAAAACCCAGCATCCCCTAAGAGAGACCTAACATCTTTGATATTCTTAGGAGTGGGTAGTTTAGAGATCAATTCGATTTTTGATTTATCCACTTCTATCCCCTTTTTGGATGCTATATGCCCCAAGACTATCCCGGAAGACACCGTAAAATGACACTTCTTCCAATTAAGCACAAGCCCTTTCTCTTCACACCTACACAAAATATTTTCCAAATTAGATAAACATGAATCAAAAGAAGTTCTGAACATGGTTAAATCATCCATATACACTTCCACACATTTTTCAACCATGTCACTGAAAATATTCATCATGCATCTTTGAAAAGTAGCCGGTGCATTACACAGACCAAAAGACATTCTTCGAAAAGCAAAAGTACCAAAAAGACAATTAAATGTGGTCTTCTCTTGATCCTCTAAGGCAATTCCTATTTGGTAGTATCCCGAATACCTATCTAAAAAATAATAGAAAGGATGACTAGCCACCCGTTCTAAAATTTGATCTATAAATGGGAGAGGAAAATGGTCTTTCCGAGTAGCAGAATTAAGTTTCCTATAATCTATGCACATACGCCACCCAGTCACTACCTTAGTTGGTACTAACACTCTCTTTTCACTTTCTACCACGGTCACCCCGTATTTTTTAGGAACTACTTGGGTTGGACTAACCCACTTACTATCCAATATTGGATATATAATTCCCGTATCCAAAAGTTTTAAGACTTCTTTCTTAACTACCTCTTTCATAGTTGGATTTAGTCTTCGTTGTGGGTCTCTACGAGGGTTAGCTCATTCTTCTAGATAATTCTCATGGGAACAAATTAAGGGGCTAACACATTTTATGTCGGCCATGGTCTAACCTAGTGCAGATTTATGTTCTCTTAACAAATTCAACAATTGATCACATTGCACATCACTAAGTTCGGAGGAAATAATAACCGGAAAGGTATCATCAAGGCCTAGAAAAACATGTTTGAGTCCTTTGGGTAGTGGAGCTAAATTAAATGTTGGTGTTTCCTCAGAATAGGGTTTGGGTGCCTCCCTTTCTTTAGGCAACTCCTCAAAGTATAATTGACATGATCTCTTCATAAATCCTTATTACTTATCAAAAACATCAACAACATTAATGGAATGGCGATAAATGGAAGAATCATCAAAATTAAAATTATTAAGAAGGAATTCCAAAGAGTTAGAATTATCTTTAATGTAGTCATCCTCCAAAATAAGCTCATCAATCATGTAAGTGTCGAAACACTCATCCTCTTCATGTGACTACCTTAAGACTGAAAAACATTCACCTCTAGAGTCATATTTTCAAATGATAATATCATTAGGCCATTCCTACAATTAATTAGGGTATTGGTGGTGGCAAGGAATGGTCTTCCAAGTATAAAAGGAATTTTTGACTCCGTATTCACAATAGAAATGGTATCTAAAACCAAAAAGTCAATGGGATAATAGAATTTGTCAATTTGGAATAAAACATCTTCCACATTACCTCTTAGTTTTCTTACCGATCGATCCACTAGTTGAAGTACCACGGAAGTGGGTTTGATCTCACCTAGGCCGAGTTGCAAGTAAACGGAGTATGGCATGAGGTTCACACTAGCCCCCAAATCTAGCAATGCTTGGCCACAAGATTTGTTTCCAATTTGGCAAGCCACCATTGGACAGCCCAGATCTTTATACTTTGGTTGTGTCTTGCTATCAATTACCGCACTTGCTTGCTCCGTTAAGAATGCCATCTTTTTCACATTGTGCCTCCTTTTGAGTGTGCATAGATCCTTAATGACTTTAGCAAAGTTGGGATCCTGTCTTATGACATGAAGAAGAGGGAGGTTAATTTTAACAGGCTGAGTTGTTCAAGAATCTCACCTTTTAATGCTGAATTTCTCTCCTTAGGTTTAAGGAGTGCTTCATCTTTGTTGCTCACGGTGTTAGGAATCAAGTTTGATGGTAGAGTAGGTCCATCAATTTTCTTACCGTTGTGAGTAATCATAGCATTAACCTCTTTAACATTTTGATTGTCAGGATCGAAGGTTTGTGCCATATGTTGTCCCCTTGGATTATGTTGTGGCTGCGAAGGAAAACGACCTTGCTCTTGAATAGTCAAGAAACTAGTCAACTTGGTGAGTTGACTCTTTATCACCTTTTGTTCCTCTTTGATCCCTTGTTGGTCCTTTAGCAACCGTTGATTTATCTTGCCTTGCTCTTCCACACTCTTGGCATGTACCTACAAAAATGACTTAAAAATATCTTCCAAAGGTAAAGATTGTTGTGGTGCATTAGATGAAGTTGCTTCCAGTTTCCATTGGGTACTAGAGTGGGCAAGAGGTTGTAGATCGGATCTCCAACTAAAATTTGGGTGATTCTTCCAACCGGGATTATAGGTGTTAAAGTAGGGTTAGTATGGTTTCCTAATGGGTATACCTAAAGCATTACACTCTCCCTTAATCTCAAAATAGGCTGGACAATCGTTAGGTACATGATCTACTCCATTCACATAAAACAAGGTTCATGGGACTCTACCCTAGCAACAGGTTCTGGGGCTCTAGCATCATTGGTTTTTAAAACTTTAATTTCCTTAGTTAGGACCTCTAAACGGGCTTTAAGGCTATCCTCTTCCAACGGTTTGATTTCTCCTAGTACTTTCCATGGCATTCGATCCTGTCCAAGTCTGGGCTTTTTCCGATAGGTCATCTAGAAAATCTATGGCTTGGTCGGGATCTTTCTAAAGAAAATCTCCATTACACATCATTTTCATGAATTGCCTTTCTCTACTTAGAAGTCCATCATAGAAATAGCTAACAACCCACCAACTCTCATACCCATGGTGTGGACTAGAATTCAAAAGGTCTTTGAAACATTCCCAAACTTGATATAAGGTTTCACTCTCCTTTTGTGCAAAATTTGAGATTTGTCTCTTGAGGTTATTAGTCTTATGGGTTAGGAAATGCTTTTGGAAGAAGGCTTGAGTCATCTCATCCCAACTACTTATAGACCTCGGCCTTAACGAGTATAACCAAACCTTGGCCTTTTCCTTAAGTGAAAAGGGGAAAAATAGAATTTTGACGGTGTCTACCATATCAGCCCTACTTTGAAAGGTTGCTACTACTTCCTCAAATTCCCTAATATGGATATAGGGGCTCTCATTCTCAAACCCATGGAAGGTTGGTAGCAAAAGAATCATGCCCGATGATGAGAGTCATAAAATGCACCTTAACAATACTTAATTGTTAGCATAGGTTTTAATTGCACTTTGATAAGTGCATAAATAGTTATATTTAAGCCCCTTAATTTACAGTTGTTGAGTAACTTATTTATCTATTTCTATGGATTTTACTTCATTTTCGTGTTTTATGTGTTTTTCACAGGACTTGGACAAAAAGGTAATAATTTGGAGCTTTTAGAAGCAAAAGTCAAGTTTTGCCATCTAGCAAGGTGCACTCGATTGCACCTCCCTTGAGATCGAGCGCACAAGAGCACGAGCGCACTTGAAGAAGGCTCGAGCACACACATGCGCTCGAGTGCATATCGCATACGCTCGAGCACAATCAACTCCAGAGGCGGCAGAGCTAGAATTGGAAAGAAGTGTTCCGAATCCAAAAAGGAATTAGGGTTTCAAAACACCATGAAGACCCTATAAATAGCCCTGTAAAAACACATAACACACACCTTTTGTTCTAGATTCGAAGTAGAGAGCTTAGGAGAGGAATTGACAACTCGTCTCCCGAGTCTTCTTTGGTTTTAGTTTTCTATTTTTATTTAATTATGTCTAGCATGTTTACTTTACTTAGTATGTGTAACTAAAATCCTATAGGGCTCGATTGAAGCCCTAGTTATGCTTTACCACATATTCATTCATTGATATCTTTGCTATAGCCTTGTCAGAATATTTAACTTGATTAATACTTGTTTGTATTTACATTCCTCATATGTATATGCCTGATCAACGTATGCATGTGGTATGGATAGGTTAGTCGAATCAATTTGGATGACCGAGTCCTAGGTTCGACATTAGTAACAAGGGATATTCACAACGGATTCCTAGGTTAATCAACATGGGAAATCGAGAGCGGACCAAGCCCTAGGTCCGATGTGGTTGTCGATCTCCACAGCCCTCATACTCTCTTAAGGAACAACTCAGTATACACCCATGCTGAATCCCTTAAGAGAGAAAAGAGTTAGAGTATATGCCATACCTAACTCGTTGCATAGGGAGATCAATAGCCTAAGGTGTGGGCCAAGCCCTTAGGTTGGCAACCATTAGATATTCATGATAAGGCTAGAGCACTGAAACCTTAGTTAGTGAGAAAGCATAATTAGTGGTGGATATCATGGCCTTATGATCTCATTATTGTTATTTACTCACAATCAAATTACTATTTCTCTTTTAACTTGAAGAAACTAATTCTAAAATGAAATTCACTAATCCCTGTGGAAATGATCTCGCACTTGCACACTATGCTACCACAGACCTTGTGCACTTGCAAGTAAAACTAGAACGGTTATTTGCATATTTATTTAAGTAAATAATCGTCCAACAAGTTTTTGGCGCCGTTTCCGGGAATTGCACTAAATTTCTTTTTAGAATTAAACTTCATATTTAATTTAATTATTGTTATTTCATTTTTATTCAATTCTTAATCATTATGTTTATCTTATTTTTCGCTTCATTAAAAACCCTAATCAATTTCTCTTTCTTTGTTTCATGTACACCAGAAGAGCCCTCTATACCACTTGCGATCGAACACAATTGAGGCAGAGAGTCATCCGAGCAGCAGTATTTGACTACTGCACTCACATATTTGCCGTTGATTCATACACGGATGACGGTCTAAGAATCCAGCAGTCCTTCCCTTTGATCCCAAGCTTGAGAGGTCTATCAGACAAAGGTTTAGAGATAACTCAGAAGAGATAGAAGAAAGATTTGAGGAAGAGATACTAATGGTAGAACAGATAGCTGAACAACAACCACCTGAACAGAGGCCGATGAAGCAATCCTTCATCCCGCAGAACCTCGAACAACCTTCGTGCATTGTGTATCAACCTAAGGGAGAAGGAAATTATTACATATCCCTGCAGATACTCAGTGCACTAACTCACTTTAGGGTTACACCTAGTGAGGATCCACATTTGCACCTTCGAGAGTTCTTCAACCTCTACAAATTCTAGCACATCCGAGGCTTAGACCAAGAAGGAATAAGGTTAATTCTTTTCCCTTTTTCTTTGAAAGATAATGCTAAATTATGGTATAATTCTTTGCCTGCAGTTTCCATCCACACTTGGGAGGAGTTGGCAATCAAATTTCTAAGGAAGTTCTTCCCAGCCCAGAAGAAAAGGCAAATGAGGAAAGAAATACAATCCTTCCAATAAAAGGATAGAGATCTGTTCTTCGAGGCCTGGGGACACTTCAACGAGCTACTACTCAAGTGTCCACACCACAAACTACCCCAAGACAAACTAGTACAAGCCTTTTAGGTTTAAGTGATTCTAACAAAATCATTGTCGATTCAGGTTGTGGAGGGGTGCTGATGGAGAAGAGTAGCAAAGAGGCAATGGAACTTTTCGAAACCAGTTCTCCTCTCAAGGTAGACATATAACCAAAAGTAAGGGTATGTATGAGGTGAGCTTAAACAGAGGATCATCTCCTCAAATGACAGCTGCGGAAAGAAAACTTGACCTATTAGTTAAAGCTATGGCTGCTCAGAACACCTCTGCTAACCCGTCAGCTGCGCCACTACAGGTATGTTCCATTTGCTCATAGATTGATCATAATACTGATACTTGTCCTTTATATTCTGCAAATCATGAGTAAGCCAACTTTGTGGGGCTGAATAATTATCCGCCGAAAAACTATCCCTATGCCAACACATATGGCAGAATCACCCGAACCTCTCATAGAGCAACAACCAAAACAATCAAAGGCAGCAAAGAAATTTCCAATCAGTAGCCCAAACTGCCCCCGAACCAAAGAATAATGACCTCGAAAGCCTTTTGAGGCAACTAGTGACTTAGCAACAACAAATCCTGAATAATCATGAACAATTCATGGAAGAGTCAAGGCAATTTCGGACTGAAATGAGGCAAATCACTGCGAAACATGATCAAGCCATTCAAGGACTAGAGGTACAAATGGGACATTGGCCAAGGAATTGAGTACCAGAAAGCAAGGTGAGCTCCTGGCCCAGCCATTACCTAATCCAAGAGGACACCAGCAGTTGAATGCCATAACAACCTTAAGAAGTGGAAAGGTCATCGGCACCAACGAGTCTACACAAGCATCTCCAGACCAAATCTCCACATGTAAGGTAAGAGAGATAGAAAAGGAGCATGAGATGGTAGCCTTGACTGAAGAGGTAAGTGCTGTATTATTAAGAAAATTACCACCCAAGCTAAAAGATCCAGGTAGTTTTACTATTCCTTACAGGCTAGGTGACCAGCTCTTTGAGCACGCATTATTGGATCTGGAGCAAGTGTCAATTCGAGACACTAGGTTTGGGAGAACTCTAACCAACCTCCATTACTTTACAATAAGCTAACAGAAGTATCAAATGACCAAGAGGTATCCTCGAGGATGTTTTGGTAAGAGTAGGTAAATTTATTTTACCTGCTGATTTTATTGTATTAGACATGGAGGAGTGCCATATGCCTATACCACTCCCTATCATCTTAGGGAGACCATTTATGATCACTGCTGACACAAACATTTACGTAAAAAGAGGTATTGTCACAATGAGAGTAAATGATGAAGAAGTAGAATTTAAAATCTTTAATACATTAGACTCCACTAAAACTAATGATGAGTGTCACAATATGAGTTTCATACAAGGAATTGATGAGAAAATATCCAAGGCTCATGTCACTGATCCATTGAAGACCATCCATGATGATATGGGATTAGAAGTTGGGCCAGAAGATAATGTGATTAAAGATGTCCATGGAGCTGTGCACACTATCGAGAGCACACCTAAACCTTTAAGTAAGTATAATCCTAAAGTTAAAAATCATGTACTTACTAATACTACTCTTCCTTGTTTTATCTACCAGGTACCTAAATTGGAGGCAAAGCAGCTATCAACGGACTTAGAACCACCTGATGGGGGCCCTAAGTGCCTCCTTCAAAAGACATAGCCTTAAAAGCTACCATAGAGAGCACTTGAGCAATTTCACTTGCTTAATATAAAGCTCAAATGCCTCTATCAAGGTTAGTGGTACTGAGGCCACTACAAATTGGTATGACTGTATCATTCCCACTTTTTACCTTAATTCATTTCATTATATAACCTCTTTTTGCAAACGAGCGTAGTACCCTATGCACTTGCGCATCATGCGATCGAGCGCACTTCACAAATGCGCTAAAGCACAATCGAAGCAGAGAAGTCACGTGCATATTATAAACAGTTTCCCTTTCCACCTTATTTATGCTCTAGTGCACCTCGCACTCTCAAAAATCGCACTTTGCCTCCTCTTTCTCTAAATTTTTCACGGTAACTAAATCCTCATCTGCCACTCCACACCACCACTACCTCGCCACATCACCAAGCCCACCACCAGACCTAGCTATTTTATTTCACCCTTGAACATACGCCACCTTCCTAAGCACACAAGGTACACAAATGTCTTTTTGTTTTTAGATACTTACACACACACACGGGTCTTGATCTTCTATTTACATATACGTTATCTATATATAGTCTTATTTTTTAATTGAGTCTGTTTACATTTGCAGGAGGATTGAGTCAAGGGGATATCAATTCTACAGCTTCTGATTTTTTGGTGCATATAAGGTGTTCGACAAATTGCTTGACCAAGTGCGATCAAGCGCTTGGTGCTAGCGATCGAGCGTACCTCAAACTGAGCGATCGAGCGCACCAGAAGCTGCGCACGAGCGTAATCATACCAGAAGCAACACTGCTTGATCACACCGCATGGCTTCCACATCCCGAGCTTCCACCAACCGTCACCAGGCATCCCAGCCCAGATTCGAACAGCGTGAAATACTGACAACTTTCAATGTGGAAGAGGACTTTAAAAGTTTGGACGCCACAAGATGGGTGGTCCAAGAGTTCAAGAACCGAGGGCTAAAGCGACTATTCAAACCAGTCTGCTCGACAACATACACACGATTTGTGGTCAGTTTCTACGAGAACCTGACCTACGACTGCACTAGGCCAGAGATTTTATCTTCCTCGGTCTAGGGCAGGTTCATAGAGCTGACCACCACTGACATAGCCAGCTCGTTGCATTGCTGTGATGAGTCCCCTCTAGAGGATAGCCACATAGAGGAGCAGACTGACTCATTCCCTCTCCCACACATCATTAAGGATATGTGTGTAGGTCAGTACATCAACCGCCACAACAATGCAAGAAGCCGATCGAGGTTGCCTCCCTGCCTATAGTTCATCGACTCAGTCCTGCAGCGTAATGTGTGCCCTTTGGGGCACAAGACATAGAGGCAGAATCAGTTTCTATAAGCTTTCTACACTATCCACCGAGGTCACTGGTACTCCATCCCAGCAGTCATATGGAGTCAGATACATAAATTCTGGGTTGGGGTGCATAACCGGCAGACGACCACAGCTAATGCTTGGGGTCTTCCTTTCCCCTTCTTGCTCAATTCTATCTTTAAAAAGAAAAGGCTTAGGGGATCTTCCATAGATGGCCCAGTTAGTGACCATCCTTTCTTTGGGAGAGCCCAGTGGAGCCTCAGCCAGTCTCACATGTCCCGAGGTCCCCGAGCACAGATTCTAGTTGTCGAGCCTATAGTGGATGATCCGATGGAGGCCGAGCATCCACCAGTGAGCCTTTCATGGGAGAAGGACCAGAAAAACATGGGATCCATGGAGTATCAGCATCTCCATGCGCTCGAGTGGATGATAAGTGCTTAAATAGTCATATTTAAGCCCTTTAATTTACAGTTGTTGAGTAACTTATTTATCTATTTCTATGGATTTTACTTCATTTTCGTGTTTTATATGTTTTTCATAGGACTTGGACAAAAAGGTAATAATTTGGAGCTTTTAGAAGCAAAAGTCAAGTTCCACCATCTAGCAAGGTGCGCTCGAGCACACCTCCCTTGAGATCAAGCGCACAAGAGCACAAGCACACTTGAAGAAGGCTCGAGTGCACACATGCGCTCGAGTGCATACCGTATACGCTCGAGTGCAATCACTCCAGAGGTGGCAGAGCCAGAATTGGAAAGAAGTCTTCCGACTCCAAAAAGGAATTAGGGTTTCGAAACACCATGAAGACCCTATAAATAGCCCTGTAAAAACACATAACACACACCTTTTGTTCTAGATTCGAAGTAGAGAGCTTAGGAGAGGAATTGACGACTCGTCTCCTAAGTTTTCTTCTGTTTTAGTTTTCAGTTTTTATTTAATTATGTCTAGCATGTTTACTTTACTTAGTATGTGTAACTAAACTCCTATAGGGCTCGATTGAAGACCTAGTTATACTTTACCACATATTCATTCATTGATATCTTTGCTATAACCTTATCAGAATATTTAACTTAATTAATACCTGTTTGTATTTACATTCCTCATATGTATGTGCCTGATCAACGTATGCATGTGGTATGGATAGGTTAGTCGAATCAATTTGGATGACCGAGTCCTGGGTTCGACATTAGTAACAAGGGATATCCACACCGGATTCCCGGGTTAATTAACATGAGAAACCGGGAGCGGACCTAGCCCTAGGTCCCGTGTGGTTGTCGATCTCCACAGCCCTCATGCTTTCTTAAGGAAGAACTCAATATACACCCATGCTGAATCCCTTAAGAGAGAAAATAGTTAAAGTATACGCCATACCTAACTCGTTACATAGGGAGATCAATAGCCTAAGGTGTAGGCCAAGCCCTTAGGTTGGCAACCATTAGATATTCATGATAAGGCTAGAGCACTGAAACCTTAGTTAGTGGGAAAACATAATTAGTGGTGGATATCATGGCCATATGATCTCATTATTGTTATTTACTCACAATCAAATTACTATTTCTCTTTTTAACTTGAAGAAACTAATTCTAAAACGAAATTCACCAATCCCTGTGGAAGTGATCTTGCACTTGCACACTATGCTACCACAGACCTTATGCATTTGCAAGTAAAACTAGAACGGTTATTTGCATATTTATTTAAGTAAATAATCGTCCAACACAGTTTTATACGTTAACAACTCTAAAGTGTCATTCTTGAATCATTAATCTATTTCGGTGCATTTTCAGGTACTTTGAGTTTACAAGAGATGGAAAAGCTATCATTTCTTAAAGCTCGAAGATTCCATGCGTATCGGAGTGAAGGAGTGCTTCCAAAAGGACAAGATGAAGGGTTTATGGGCAAGGAAGCCTAGGCGCCCAGAAGCTCCAGACTCCACCATCAGAGGAAGCCTAGGTGCCCAGAAGAGAGAGCCTAGGCACCCAGAAGCACACCTAACCAAGGATCAAGCAGGGCCGTGGCCCACATAAGTAAGAGCCGTGGCGCGCACACGATCCCCTTCTCCGAGTTATGACCTAATTAGGACTTTAATGATTGTTTAAACCCTAAAAACACCCTTAGACCTTTTGTATTATAAATAGATCACTTAGGGTTTGGGAGGAGGACATTCATTGGAGGCTGGAGGCCGGGGAAAACTCCATCAAGCGTGAGTCCCATGGCCAACTAATCTCCAAGCAAGGCAAAGGGATGAATCCCTAGGTGTAGTTGTTCTTATTTTCCATTATCGATTCAGTTGTAGTTTGGATTTATTATCAAAACATTGTATGAGTTACTCTTTAATTTAATTAGAAGATTTTTCTCTTAATCCGGTGATTGTATCTTTCTTCTCCATATAAGTCTAGTTATGCTTTTCTTTTCGGTTGATTTATCTTTTAGGTTTTTCCATTACTGCAATATTGTCAGTAAAGATATATTGTTGTTTCTTGATAAATCTATAGGATAGGTCATGTGTGCTTAACTCGAAAGTAAAGAGTGATTCATATCAATTACATTAGGGTTTATATATGTGCTTAATTGAATATTTGTCGATTGCTTGTTTGGGATGTGAAACTTGCAATCGAGATAAAAACAACTGAATTGAGATTGGAATAAGGCAACGAACCTAGGGAGGATTCCCGGACCCTTGTTATTTATCCATTATATTTACATTACTTCACATTACTTCAATAACAAAACTCAAATTCTCTCATTTAACTTTTATCATTCGTTTTAAGGTTTGCACTTTCTCTTGTAGATCGCTTGTCTCCTTGTGGAATCGGCACCCCAAAGCTGTGCTACAACTACCGGGTTATACTTTGGGCGTAATCAAATTTTGGCGCCATTGCCGGGGAGACGCACTTAATTCAAGGAAGATTGTTAACTTTGAGACAAGATGGTAAAATAATTATAGATAGTTTTTCTTTTTAGTAGTTCGTAAAGGCGGTAATTTCATTCTTTCTTTTAGCTTGCTGCATTATTTTTTTTCCTTCTTTCTTTTTATAGTATTTTTTTTTTCATTATTTTACCTTGCATGCACGTAAATAGAGATGCTTTGGGTAGATTTTCTTGTAGGCCTGTGTTAGAGTCAGAATTAAATTCTTTTCTAAATCCTTTATTTGACAATCTATCTAGTCCCGAAGAAATGAGTGAACATGAATATCAACCCCTTAGGACCCTTCAGGATTACCTCCACCTTACACGCATAGCCACACCATCATGCGTCATGTTTTCAGCCAATACTCGCCAATTAGATTTTAAAACAGGGATGATACAGTTACTCCCTATGTTCCATGGCTTGAAAAATGAAAACTCATATGTGCGCATTAGAGAGTTTGAGGAAATAGTTGCGACCTTTCATAGTCAAGACGCACATGATGATATCGTGAGACTAAAGTTCTTTCCTTTCACTTTGAAGGATAGAGCTAAGAGTTGCCTATACTCACTGTGACCACGATCTATTAGGTCGTGGGCTGAGCTGACTCAGGTCTTCTTCAATAAATATTTTCCCCAATATAAGACCAATGCTTTAAAAAGGCAAATCTCCACCTTTTCACAAAAGGACAGTGAGACTTTATATCAGTCTTGAGAGAGATTTAAGGAGTTGTTAAGTATGTGCCCTCACCATGGGTACGAGAATTGGCGCTTAGTGAGCTATTTTTATAAGGGACTTACATATAGAGAACGCCAATTTGTAGAGATGATGGGTAATGGTGAGTTTTTACAAAAAGATCCTAATGAGGCTATAGAATTCCTTGGACAGGACCTAGTGCTACTGAAAGCACAAACAGGTCATGACCTGTAGGAAACCCAAATGGTGGCGGAATTTACCATCTTAGGGAAGAGGACAACCTCAAAGCTAAGGTTGAAATGCTCACTAAGGAATTAGATGTGTTAAAGACTAAAAGCTTACAACCAACACACGTAGCTAATCATGCAAGGTCTTTTGAACCATGTTTTGTGTGTGGCGGGGTAGATCATCTCACCCAAGAATGTCCAACATTTGCAAAGATGAGAGGGGTGTATGAGGAACAATGTAATGCCTTAGGTATGTACAAAAATTATTTTTCACCTTTCTCTAATACTTATAATCCAGAGTGGCGGAATCACCCCAATCTTAGCTAGAAATCTGAAAACCAGCCGCCTACACAACCCCTTAGATCATATCCTGCACCATATTATGCACCTGCACCCTTTAGGAGTCCTTTAGAAGAAACTTTGCATGCTTTTATTGAGTCACAGGGTAAGACTAATGAAAGAATTGAATCTTTGATTATGCAGGTTGTTGAAGAACATAAGGATATAAAGAGTCAAGTGTCCAAACTGATGAGCTCCTTGAGTGTGAATGAGCGAGGTAAGTTCCCTTCTCAAGCTCAGTCCACACTCCATGATCAACACATGGCACAAAAGATTTTGAATGATGTGAATGCCATTGTGACACTAAGTGGTAAGTCATTACACATCCCGACAATGAACAAATCAGAAGATAATGACGAGAGCCACCAGGTATACATGATTGACTCACTCATGGAAAAGATCCATCACCTTAATCCATTAGAGTCCACTCTTACCCATGGTTTCACAAGAGCAAATATCAAAATAGAATCTGCAGATGTTACGGATAACATCCTTGAGGCTTCTTTAAAGTATGCAAGCACAAAATTTGGTAATGAAGCAGTTGCTAGTGCATTCAGCTCATGTTTTTCTATGAGGGAATGAGAGTGTTTGGCTGAAGATATGAAACTTAGCGCTCATGAGAGGCACCCCACAACATATCCTTTTATTGTTTTAATATTTCTTTTTCTTGTTTATTATTAGTATTTAGTTGTTTTCCAGTATTAACTTCGTATTTCTTTTTCAGGGAAAAATATACGAAGCAATTCAAATGGTGGAGCACAATTTTCAGCTTCTGTGCACTTTTGGTTAGAAAAGGAATTTCCTTTACTCTTTCTTTTACATTGAGGTCAATGCAATTTTTAAGTTGGGGGTGGAGGAAACGTATTTCTTCCTTTCATTGAACTGCTTGGTCTCATTCTCCCTTTTTGTTTGTTTTTAGCATGCTTTGTGTTAAGCCGTAGAATTAATTCACACGTCAATGATATGAGCCTAATTGAGATAGCATATAGCATTTAGAAGAAGTTAAATCTTGCTTCAGTTTGAGAATAATTTAAGTGTCAATCTTTATTTGGTTTGAGACTCTAGTTTGCAGTAGGATTGTATGATTAGTCTAAAGTATCTAGAGAAGTTTTATGTGTGATTGCTTTATGAATACTTTTGCGGTCTCGACAAGCTCTAGAACTTATTTGATAATCACTTGAGGTGAATTCCTAGAATGCACATTATTTAGGATATGATATAGGTCATTTTTGAACCGTTTGAGCCTTTCAAACTTACCATTGCTATATTTATCCCTAGTCACCTGTTTGAGCCTTTTTCTTGAAAAAGAATTTGAGCCTTGTTTCTTTTGATAACCCATTTACTTACCCTTATGAGCCTAAAAATATTTTATCTTTACCTTTCTTTTAAAAGAACTTAGTTATACACATTTGTTGAGAAGTACTTGAAAGGAGTAAGGATGGAAATATGAAAAAAAAAATGTTACTACCATAACCCAAGTACATTAAAAGAGATAAGTTGGGGGTTATGGAAGAGAAAAAAAAAAGAAGAAAAAGAGAAGTGAAGTATGGCAAAGAAAGAAGAAAAGAAAAGAAAAGTGGTGACTTATCGAAGATATACTCTTATAAAAAAAATGGTTGAAAGAGTTGAGTGTTGAAGTAAGGTTATCTAGTGCTTAAAAGTGGTTGTGTTTAAAGCTAAGAGATTGAGTTCTTTTATTTGTAAATCCTTCCCGTTCTTTCTTAACCTTTACCTTAGCCTAACGTTACAAGCTTATTAAAGACCTATTGATCCAATGTAGTGTGATTTTTCTACAATAGTGGAGAGTGGTTTGAAAAGTAAGCCTATAGAGTTTGATTTGTGATTGATGTCACACAATTTATTATGTTTTTAGAGGCCAAGACTTGTATTCATGAATGTTACGTATAAAATCATTTGGATGTTCGGATTAATGGATTGTGGTAAGATGGATGTTAAGAGTCGATGACAATTTTAAGATTGATGTTTGGATTACTTTTGGACCTGGGTGATATTTAATGATTCTATGAGCTGTGTGTTATGTATGATTTTTGAGACAAAAGGTGAATTACTCCTGGTTTAACACTAGCATTGCTTTACTTTGTTTTGATTCCTATCATAGAATTCATCTCTTGTTTTCGCTTGAATTGTTAGGGACTAGCAATAAGCTAGTTAAGGGTTCTGATGAGAGTCATAAAATGCACCTGATTACACCCAAAACATAACGCGGTATTGTAGTGCAGCTTTGGGGTGTCGATTCCATAGGGAAACAAACTAATTACAAAAGAAGGTGTAAACCTCAACACAAATGATAAAAGTTAAAGTGACAAAATCTGAATTGTTGATTGTGTGAAAATTGTGTAAATAATTAATGGATAATATAATAAAGAAACAACAAGGTTCCAAAAATCCTCCCTAGGTTTGTTGCCCTAATCCTAACTTGATTCAGTTGTTTTTATCTCGATTGCAAGTTTCACATCCCAAACAGGCAATCGACAAATATTCAATTAAAGCGCATGTATAAACCCTAATGTAATTGATATGAATTATTCTTTACTTTCAAGCACACATGACCTAACTTATAAATTATCAAAAGAAGATGATATATCTAAATGATAATACTGCAAAAATAGATAAATCTATAAAAGAGATCTACCAGACTCAATCACACCCAAACAAATACACATAAGAAGAGCATGACTAGACTTATATGGAAAAGAAGCATGCAATCACCGGACTAATAAGAAATCTACTAATTAAATTAAAGAATAAAACATAACAATGTTTAATGAAAATAATACCAAACTATAACTGAATCAAATAAAGGAAAATAAGAACAACTACACCTAAGGATTCATCCCTTCGCCTTGTTTGGAGACTAGCCGGCCATGGGGCTCATGCGTCCTCGAGTTGTCTTCGGCCTCTCAATGATCATCTCCCCCTTGGTAGTGAAAGCTTCGGTGATTCCTTAGCTTGCCCTCCAAAAGTACTTCAGATTCCTCCTACGGGCCCTCTGGATTGCTCATAAAGGCCCTCTGGATTCACTTTCTGATGATCTAAGATGATCTCAGATTCTCCGATCGTCCTTAAAGCTGAAGTGGAGTGGGTCTTATATAGGAAAATACCATGAGTGCAATTTGTTTCCAATCTGATGTGGGATGTGGGATATATAAATGTGTTTCTAACCGATGTGGGATGTGGGATTTAGGCCTTCACATGCCCTTCACACTGAAATCCCGCACAGCCTGACCTTTGTCTACTTAAACTGCCATAACTTTCTTTAGAAAAATCATTTTTATGAAATGTAAAATTCTTCAGAAAATAGACTTCCGGATCTTTTTAAGCATATATGGTTCATCTCATGATTATTCTTGTATCAATACAGTTTAATTTGCAAAGATGATTGATCTATACGGGCAATTCTGGCAATTTAGTGAAACTCCTTTCCAGTGCGGGCAGCAGTTGTTGCTCTTTTAAGCCCTCCATCTTGTCCTTTCGGAAGCATTTCTTCACTCCAGTATGCCTTGAGTCTTTGTGCTTCAAGCAATGATAACTTTTCCTCCTCTTTTGAGCTTAAAGTACCTGAAAATGCACCGAAATAGATCAATGATCCAAGAATGATACTTTAGAGTTGTTAATGTATAAAAGTGCAATTAAAACCTAGATCAACCCTAAAATGATAACAATTAAGTACTGTTAAGATGAATTTTATGACTTTCATCAACACCTTAACAGTACTTAATTGTTAGCATTTTAGGGTTGATATAGGTTTTAATTGCATTTTTATACGTTAACAACTCTAAAGTGTCATTCTTGGATCATTGATCTATTTCAGCGCATTTTCAGGTACATTGAGTTTACAAGAGATAGAAAAGCTATCATTGCTTAAAGTTCAAAGATTCCATGTGTATTAGAGTGAAGGAGTGCTTCCAAAAGGACAAGATAAAGGGTTTATGGGCAAGGAAGCCTGGGCGCCCAGAAGCTCCAGACTCCAACATCAGAGGAAGCCTAGGCGCCCAAAAGAGAGAGCCTAGGTGCCCAGAAGCTCCAGACTCCACCATTAGAGGAAGCCTAAGCACCTAGAAGAGAGAGCCTAGGTGCCCAGAAGCACACCCAACCAAGGATCAGGCAGGGCTACGGCGCACATAAATGAGAGCCGCGGCGCGCACACGATCCCCTTCTCCGAGTTATGACCTAATTAGGACTTTAATGATTGTTTAAACCCTAAAAACACACTTGGACCTTTTGTATTATAAATAAATCACTTAAGGTTTGAGAGGAGGACATTCATTGGAGGCTGGAGGTCGGGGAAAACTCCATCAAGCATGAGCCCTATGGCCAACTAATCTCCAAGCAAGGTAAAGGGATGAATCCCTAGGTGTAGTTGTTCTTATTTTCCATTATTGATTTAGTTGTAGTTTGGATTTATTAGCAAAACATTGTATGAGTTACTCTTTAATTTAATTAGAAGATTTTTCTCTTAATCCGGTGATTGTATCTTTCTTCTCCATATAAGTCTAGTCATGCTTTTCTTATGTGATGTTGTTTGGGTATGATTGAGTCCGGTAGATTTATCTTTTAGGTTTGTCCATTACTACAATATTTTCATTTCTTGATAAATCTATAGGATAGGTCACGTGTGCTTAACTCGAAAGTAAAGAGTAATTCATATTAATTACATTAGGGTTTATATATGTGCTTAATTGAATATTTGTTGATTGCTTGTTTGGGATGTGAAACTTGCAATCGAGATAAAAACAACTAAATTGAGATTTGAATAAGGCAACGAACCTAGGGAGGATTCCTGGACCCTTGTTATTTATCCATTATATTTACACTACTTCACATTACTTCAATATCAAAACTCAAATTCTTTTGTTTAACTTTTATTGTTCGTTTTAAGGTTTGCACTTTCTCTTGTAGATCGCTTGTCTTCCTGTGGAATTGACACCCCAAAGCTGTGCTATAACTACCATGTTATACTTTAGGCGTAATCACCTGACTTAAACTCAGGTTTTTGTTCATTAGGGGGGAACATGATACAAGTTGGTGTGGCCGTTCGGCTAAGATGCCAGTAGTCCTTAAGTGTTTTAGCAACATTCTCATTGTTATTGTCGGCCATGTTAACAAAATCCTCTAAATTCTCGTTTGGGTGTGCACTATGGTTTGATCTAGGGGAGGTTTCACTAACGGACGTGGAAGGATGGGGTAACTCTATTTTGGGTCTTTTAATGAATCTACCTCGCGAATCTCTCAGTCTAAGCATACACCAAAGGAATTAGAGGGCAAATGAATAAAACAGAAAAAATTAGAAAATCAAAACAGAGAGCAAAGAACAATATCACCGTCTTGTCTCAAAGTTGACAATCTTCCTTATAATTAAGCGCGTTTCCCCGGCAACGGCACCAAAATTTGATTACGCTCAAACTAACACGCGATTATTGTGTATAGATGAGGTGTTGATCCCATGAGGAAAACTGAATTACAAGAGAAAGTGAAAACCTTAACACGAAATGATGAAATTAAAATGAGTAAATCTTTTTTTTACGAATGAAACTATATGAGAGAGTAATGAAAATATGACGAAGGATTCAATAAAGCAATAACAAGGTTCCAGGAATCCTTCCTAAGTTCGTTGCCCTATTCTAATCTTGACTCAATTGTTTTTATCTCAATTGCTAGTTTCACATCCCAAACAAGCAATTGGTAAATATTCAATCACAGCACATAAACACTCTAATGTAATTACTACAAATTACTCTATAATTCCAAATCAAGCACACATGGTCTATCTTATAGATTATCAAGAAACAACAATATATTTCAATAATAATACCGCAGTAATGGACAAACCTAAAAGATAAATCTATCAAAATCAATCACATCCAACAACTTGACATAAGAAGAGCTTGACTAGACTTATATGGAGGAGAAAGATGCAATCACCGGATTAAGAGTAAATCATCTCATTCTTACTTAATCAAAGAGTAAATCATAAACAATGTTTAACAATGAATCCATACAACTGAATCAAGAATAGAAATAAGAACAACTACACCTAGGAACTGATCCTTTTGCCTTGCTTGGAGATTAGTTGGACATTAGGCTCATGCTTGATCACCTAAAATGGAGAAAAATGTGTTTACTCTTGATTCCAGCCTCCTTTTCAATCAAACCTAAGTGTTCTATTAATACCTCAAAAGTTTCAAGGGTATTTTCGGGTCCAAAAATGTCATTAAAGCCCTAATAAAGTCGTGAAACAGAAACAGGGGATTGCACTTGCGTCGCGGCTCAGCCTAGTCCAGGCCGTGGCACCACCCTGAATCTTGGCTTTTTAGAGGCTCTAGAGGCTGCGGAGCACAGCCTTGAGTCCAACCTCTAGCTCAGAAGCTGATAGTTCTGGTGGCCGCGACTCGAACCTTTCCTCGTCGTAGCATGGAACCCTAGAAATAGGTTTCTCTTCATTTTGTCCTTCAGAAACCATTCATTCACTACGATATGCATAGAATCTTTGTCCTTTATGCAACATTAGCTTTTTCATATCTTTTAAACCCAAAATACCTGAAATTGCATCGAAATAAATCAACCCTAAAATGCTAACAAATAAATACTATTAAGATGCATTTTATGACTCTCATCAGCACTTAAGAGGAGTAAGGGTGGAAATATGAAAAAAATATTACTACAATAACCCAAGTACATTAAAGGAGGTTAGGCGTTATGGAAAAGAGTAAAAAAATGAAAACGGAAGTGAATGGTTATATGCTATAAAAAAAGAAAAAAAAGTGTTGAATTATTGAGAGAAATGCTTAAAAAATACAAAGGTCAAATTGTGCGTGATTTCAGCGTGACATATCAGTTATTTTGCGGATTAAACTGTATTGATTCAGGAAGAACCAAGAGATGGGCCATCTACGCTTGGAAAGATCCTGATGTCTATTTATTGGAGAATTTAATAGCTTGTAAATATAATTTTTCTAGAGAAAGTTATGGTAGTTTTAGTAGACAAAGGTCAGGCAAAACCAGGCCTGGATAGCAGTTGAAGCACACGGCCTAAACAGAAACCGTAGGGAGACTTTTCTATCTACAAAGCCATCTCCATACAACTATATATAGGAATTTAGACTCAAAGAATAGGGGATGAGAGTTTTTGAAGAGAGCTTCCATCTTCTTCTTCTTCAAGGTGATCAATGATGAACTCCATGTCCAACTAAACTCCCAGCAAGGCGAAAGGATGAGTTTCTATGTGTAGTTGTTCTTATTTCTATCTTTGATTCAGTTGTATAGAAGGATTTGAATTCATGTGACAGCTGCAATTTATGTTCTTCTTCTCTTAGACTTTCTTAATCTGGTGATTGCATTCTTTTTCTCAATATAAGTCTAGTTAAGCTTTTTTTATGTCAAATTTGTTAGATGCAATTGATTTTGGTAGATCTATCTTATAGGTTTGTCCATTACTGCAGTATTATTATTGAAATATATTATCACTTCTTGATAATTTGAAAGATAGATCTTGTGTGTTTGAATTGGAATTAAGGACTAATTTATGGCAATTACATTAGGGTATTTATGTAGTTTGATTGAATATTTACCAATTTCTTGTTTGGGATGTGAAACTAGTAATTGAGATAAAACATTTGAGTCAAGATAAGAATAAGGCAACGAACTTACGAAGGATTCCTGGAACCTTGTTATTTCTTTATTGAATTCTTCATCATTTTTTCACAACTCTCTTATTTAATTTCATTCGTAAAACTCAGATTTTCTTATTTGAACTTTATCATTTAGTGTTAAGGTTTACACTTTCTCTTGTAGTTCGCTTTCCTCGTGGGATCGACATCTCAGCTATACACAATAATCGCGTGTTAGTTTGAGCATTATCAAATATCATTCTTTTTCTGCTCAAGATTCTGTGGCACCACCTATGGTGGAGTCTAATAATTACTTCCCTGTTGGAAATTCCTCTGCTGCCCTTGTGGATTCAGAACGTTATGATTATTACTCCAAGAAAGATTGGGGTGATTTCTCCACCCTGCATTGTAAGTATTTGAATAGGGGTTGTTCTTGGGAGGATAGTTGCTTTGTCCCACATAATTTGCATGCTTTTGCTATGTGAAAGAAGACATAGAATAAGTCTCAGTAGTATGATTAGAGTGAGAGCATATAGCACATACCTCGACTTTCGCAACTTGTTGAACTTGAGAGATGTTCTGGGTTGATATTGCTCTCACTAGCACATCTAACTTCCTCTCCATTACCGCCATCTGAGTCTGGATTCCACCATTGGTGCTAACTTCATACACACCTTTACTTTTTACTCATTGCCTTCCTCTTGATGAGAATTGTTGAGAATTTTCACTTAAGGTCTCAAATAGCTCAATAGTTTTCTCACTGTTCTTTTCCATAAGCACACCTCCACAAGCTGAATTAACAAGACTTTTATTAGTATCATTTAAACCTTCGTAAAAAGCTTGTACCTGATCATCTTGAGTTAGATTGTGGTGTGGACATTTGAGAAGCAACTCATTGAAATGTTCCTATGCTTCAAAGAAAAGACCTCCATCTTTATGTTGAAAGGTTTGAATCTCCCTTCTAAGTTGTTTTGTCTTTTGAGCTGGGAAAAACTTCATTAGAAATTTAGTGGCCAACTCCTCCTAATTGTTAATGGAACCTGCAGACAAAGAGTTCAACCATAACTTAGAATTATCTTTTAAAGAAAAAGGAAAGAGGATTAACCTGATTACTTCTGGAGTTAAACCCTGGATATTATGAGTCTTGCAGAGATCAAATAAATCTCTAATGTGCAAATATGGATCCTCAGAAGGTGTGCCTCTGTAATGTGGTACCATACTAAGTAAATGAGGAGATAGATTGAAGTTGCTCTGCATAGTTGGTTGGTAGGTGATGCATAATGGTTAATTAAGGTTTTGTGGAATAAATGAGCTCTTCATTAGCTTTCGAACTGGTGCATTTTCTGCTTGTTCATCCTCCATTACTTCCTCACATTCTGACCTTTCTTCTTTTTTAGATTCTCCTTTTTACCTTCGACGTCATCTAAGGTTTCGTTCAATCTCTGGATTGTATACAATGATGGTTAAATTCTGGGACCGATGACCTTGCATAAATGAAATTTCAATCCTGTAATATATCATGTAAACAGTAAACATATATTTTAATTTTTTAAATATGAAAATTAAACACAATTTAGCTCAATCCCCGGTAATAGTGCCAAAAACTTGTTATACAAATATCAACCTAAATAATAAGCTTCTAAATGTATGTTTTAACTCGCACAAGATCAAACACTATAGTATAACTAGCAAATGCGAGATCATTCCCACGAGGATTGGATTAATTGTGTTTAAATATAATTTCCTAAAGCTTCTATCTAAATGAAACAAAAAAATAACATATTTGAATAAACAGCAAAGATTGCACTACTGAAAGAAAATCGTAAAACAGTTTTGAAATTAAAATTGAAATAATGAGAAAATAAGTTAAGGCTTCGATATTCACCACTAATCATCTTCTTTAAAGCAAACAACTTGCACAATGTTACAAACTAGATTTAGATGTTTAATGTTTACCAACCTAAGGGCATGATATCTACCTCTTAAGCTATTGATTTCCCTAAGTAACAAGTTAGGCATGGGTGTCGTCTACTCTAACTCTCATTCTCAAAGTATTTAGCATGGTATCTACTAAGTTGCACTTCAAGAAAGCATAAAACAATGGAAATAAACAAACACACGAAACCTTGAACATGGTATCTATTCTAGTTTTTCACGTTGATTAATCCCAAGAACCTATAATTGATTCCTTCGTCACTTAGTGTAAGCACAAGACTCAGTCAGCTAAACTTACCTAGATGACAATCTTTATACAACACATTTAAATGATGATCAAGCATAACACATAAACCATTTAAAGAATGAAATAAAACCAGGAATTAATAATTAAGCACCAGAAAAAAAAATAATTTGTAACAAAGCAAATCAAAATCCTTAAGAAGACATGACTAGGGCTTCAATCGAGCCCTAACTAAAATATTTAGTTACACATAATTCTAATGAAAAATATCCTCATCATAAAAAAAAATAGATAGAAGAAAGAAAAGACAACTCCTCTATGATGATAATCTTCAAAGACCAAGAGCTCACATGCGTGAAGACGGTCACCGTAGAAGAAAATATAGTAAAAGAAAACCTTTCATCTTTTTGGTCTCTTAAACATGTATTTATATAACCCTAAACAAAACCTTAGCAATTGAATGTGTGCCTATTTTTTTATGATTTTTCCCTAAACTTATTTAGGCACTTAACTTCCTTTTCCAGTCGTGTAAATCCCAAAAAAAAAATCAAAATTTAATAAGTCCTTCACGTCTGCCACATTGAAATCATGCACGGCCTGACCTTTGTCTACTAAAACTGTCATAACTTTCTCTAGAAAAATTATATCTACGAGCTATAAAATTCTCCAAAAAATAGACATATGGATCTTTCCAAGCATATATGGATCATCTCCTAGATCTTCCTGAATCAATGACAACATGACTTAGCAAAATGCTCACTTTATCTTTAATAGTCTAGAAATGATGGGTTTTGTTGCACTCCTCTTGGGAAACCTGAAAGCATGTCAAACACTACAAATGATCAAATTGTAACAAGGCTAAAGGATTAACGTACGCAAATTAAGGGGCTTGAATGTGTGACATTCAGTGCTTATCAAATGCCTCAACTGCACACTCAGTCCATTGAAAGCTATATTTCTTAAGGAGATTAGTCAATGGAGAAACAATTGAAGCATATCTTCTCATAAATTTCCTATAGTAGCTAGTAAGGCCTAGGAAGCCTCTCAACTGTTTCACAGTAAGTGGAGTGGGCCATTCCAACATAGCTTGGATCTTTTAGGGATCAGGTACCATTCCATTCTCAGAAATAATGTCTCCAAAGTAATCAATTAAAAAGGTACAAAGTTGCATTTGGACAGTTTAGTATACATATAAGCTTTTTGTAAACAAGTTAACGCAAGTGTGAGATGTTCTAAGTGTGCTTCCATGGACTGATTGTGAACTAAAATTTCATCAAAGAGGACTATGACAAATTTTCTGAGATACATTTCAAAGATCGGGTTCATTACAGCTTGGAAAATAGAGGGAGCATTTATTAAACAAATGGCATAACTATGGATGCATAATGTCCATGATGAGTCTTAAAAGTTGTTTTCTCAATGTCTTCTGGGTGCACTCTAATTTAGTGATATCTAGCTCTCAAATCTATCTTTCAGAAGATCTTACCACCATGTAGTTCATCAATAAATTCAACTATAATAAGTATAGGAAAATTTTCATTAATAGTGACTACATCCAACCCTCTATAATCCACTCAAAGCCTCCAAGTGCTATAAGTTTTCTTGACTAATAATACTGGGGAGCTATAAGGGTTGGTACTATGTTGAATGACTCTTATTCACAGCATATCTTTGACTAGTTTTTCTATTTCTGTCTTCTAAAATTGGAGATACCTATAAGGCTTAATGTTAACAGGACAAAAACCAAGTAACAACTAGATCTTATGATCCGCTCTTCTTGTTGGAGGTAAGCCAGTAAGTTCATCGAAGACTACCTCAAACTTTTTTAGGATGTGTTTAATTTGAGTGTGAATTATGGCTTTGAAAATCAAAGATCTTTGTTCTTGTTGCTGAGGGTTAGGAACAGACATTAGCATAAAACAAGAAGATAAGGAATCAGTAATGGTCATCTTCCTAAGCTTGCTATACCCTACCATATCATAATCTAATCTTTGTTGGCCTTATAATAATATTGTTTTTCCCTCCCATACAAATTCCATGGTTAAAGTCCTATAATCGGTCATGATAGGACCTAAATTCTGTAACAATTGTATTCCTAACACAACATAGTTTCTTGGACAAGTCCGATAAAGAAGTCAAGATTAAACTTGTAATCTTGCAACCTTATCTCTATTGTAATACATATATCAATGCAAGACGAGTACTCTCCATTTTCTACTTATACTGTAAAATAATTGGAAGGGGTAATAGGTAATCCTAAGAAGTGTGAAATTCTTTCTTGGATAAAATTGTGGGTACCGCCCCCATCAATCAATACTTGTAAAGGTTAGCCCCCAATCTTTCTTTGAAACCTTTGTGTTTGAGGAGATACATGACCCATCAATGCATGAAAACTAATAGCAAGGCTAGGACCATTACCTTGAAGCTAATATTGTGAATTGGTGGACTCTTCTATTTTGGTGACCTCTTTTCGTTCCATTCCTTCAAAAGGAAGCAGTGTGCCTTGTTTATTGCATTTATATTCTGGGATATACTTGTCATCACAATTGAAGCATAGTCCTATCTCCCTCCTCAGTTTTAGTTCTTGCGGTGTAAGCCTTTTGACATTGGCTTTTGGTCTTGGTAATGGTGGTATAGGTTGTTGCACTGGTCTAGGACCCAAAAGAGAAAGATTTGTAGTTAGTTTAGGGCCCTAACTTCTTATGGACAAGTATCTCTCAACCTTCTCTACCTCCACAATTCTTTCTATGGTAATGGCTTCTTTCAAACTAGGAGGTCTCTGTAGCAAGACTCTTGATTGAAGGTTTCAATCCTGAAATGAAACAACTCTTCAAGAAATGCTCAGTGAGGCCAGGAACCTTGCAAATCTTTCTTGGAAAGAATGAACAAATTCTTTACAGCACCTTAATTGATTTATTTGGTACATCCATTGATAACAACTTGATGTTGGACCATCCAAGTGGAAAGAAACCATTTTAAGTTTTTGAAATTCAAGAATTTGATGATACAAAAAGAATTGGTCCACCTTGAACAACCAATCTGAAGTGTCTTCATAACTGAATCTTGGAAAATCTAGTTTGAGTTGCTTAAATGGGGTTGTATTATAAGGTGCACTATAGTCCTCTTCTTGATTGTCATGACATAATGGTATATGAGACTCAATTTTTCTAACAGTGGTCTTCCATTCTTCAATGTTAGATGTAATCTTGGTCACTTGTTTTTGGAATTCTTGGTGGACAAAAGCCAGGATGTCATCCTCCATTTGTTTTTGGATTTAAAGAACTCTGTCCCGTTTGACCTCATTATTCTTTGGTCTTGTTCCTTCGACTATGGTAAGTGATTTGAAAGAGAAAATGGAAAAGATGATAAAGTCAATGAAAGCACCAATGATGCCTTCCCTAGCTCAAAAAAGGATGACTTGATTCGAGACAAACCTAAACTCCAAGAATGTTACAAGACTATAACTAGAGAGAAGAAGAAAAAATTTTATATTTTCATTCAATGAATGAGTATTCTCAATACAATTCCTATTTATACTAGTTTAGGACTAATTAGTTAGCTAAGTTAATAGTTACAAAGTTAGTCATAATTTTGTTCTAACCATAACAACCTTTAACAACTTTGTAACCAATTCTAACTTACTTGTCTTTTTCTTAATAGCCTTTCCTTTATGCTATCCGGATTGTGATGGTTGTAATCCTAAGAGCCTCAATGACCTTCTAGACTTTTGGACAGCTACTTCACCATCCTTTCCTCTCCTTGCTACCTTGTCATCTTTACCGCCTTCTACCTTTTTCCCCATTTCTTTGTTTGTAGTTATATCATATATAGAGAGAGGGAGGGAAAAGGCAGAAGCATAGAGAGAGAAAAGAGATACACATAGTAAAAAGAGAAGAGCATACAAAAAAAGAAAGAAAAAAATGGAAAGTGAAACAAAAAGAAGAACAAGAAAGAGTTTATCATACTGGCCATACACTTACAAATGGTTTTCTAATTCGCAATCAAACCAATCCTCCAAAATTACAAAAACTATGCATGGAATCTCCAAGGATTCCCTGTATGTTAAACTTTCCTTAGCCAAAAAGTTTGGTTAAACTTCTTTGGGTGTGAAATAAAATTGCTAACATGCTTTATATGTTTGATCCACCTTGAAAATGGATTAAACAATTTAGCTTACTTTTTATTTGATGAAATCCATTATAGCTTCAATGTTCATTTTTTTTTATCTTAGTTCCTTTATGATGCTCATTTCGTTTCTTTTAAGTTATGTGTTTTCTTTCAATTTGTTACTAATCACATGTTGTTTTTATTCCAAAGACAGTTAGGACCCTCTTTGGTCCATCTTTAAGTGCTTCATTACACATTTACATGTTATAAGCCATTTTGAATCTCTCCTTTGTGACTTGCTTAGTTTTAGTCTATTTATTCAAATCTGCATGTTTAACTTAGTTCTAACCTATATATGTTTAAATTTGCATGTTTAATCTACTTAGTTTAATCCACTCATTTGAATCCATTTGTTTAAAGTTGTTTTTGTTCATACGTCAAATCTTCATATATCTAGTCTGCTTATTTAAATTCGCATGTTTTAATTTGTTTCTTTCTTTTTAATCCTCACATCACAAATGACTTTGATCATTCCTTTTTTTCATTTTTAAAGAACTTTTTTTCTTTTTTTAATTATGTATTTATTTATTTACTCTTACTGCACCACTTTAAATATAATATTCAGTGTCATCTTATTTAAAAATAAATTGTGAATGTGTGTTTTGCTTTATTAATGTATGGCAATAAGATTTGAATTAAAGTTTTGAATATTTTTTTCTTGAAACACAAAGAGCTAGACTTTGGTCTAGGTAAGAGAGAGAACTTTAATTCCTCACTCTTTCGTACCTAAATCTCTCAGTCTTGGAATCTCTCACGTGGACCAATGAAAAGGGATTTGACCCTCTTCAAGGTCAAATGACAACTTTTTACCTGTCATACTTGCTTTGTACTCAAGTGACAATGACCACTTTTCTAATACTTAAAAGTGTACCTGTAACGAGAGCCCCTTTACTACTTATAAACGGATTGTATTAGACTTGGTAGGTTTTACTCGTTTCTACATGCCTACTCATCCATAATCTGCATCCTCATCATATCATCCTTCCTCGAAAGGAATGACATTAGGTAATAACCTGAATGCATAGGTAATCGACAAAGAAGAGTGGTACCTATAAGTAGATATTCCCACTGCATCAGAGACTTTGGTTACTGGCGATAATGATCCTATCGTTAAATCAGTGGTTGGCACCAAGGATGGGGGTGGTGCTAAAAATGCTGATGAAGAAATGATAGTGGCATCAAAGATAGTTGATGTAGATACTGCCCTTGAGAAAGATTCTATTGTAGTAGAGACTCCTACTACAACATAGATTATAGTTGATGGAGATGTCGACTTATTATTGAATATATGGTTGGTATCAAGGATAGAATGGATATCAGAGATATTGAAGTTGAAATAACCATTGATGAATAAATAAAATTTTCCATTATTGATCACATGCCTTTTGGAATTGTTGCTGGCCAGATTAATATAATGGTAGAGAATTGCAACAGAAAAAGTTATGATTGCTGGTGATAAGAGCCCTTTTGTTGGATAAGCGATTAAGACAAGGGCTTCTATTGTGGATGGTGGTGGTACTAAGAAGATTATTTCTAAAGGTACTTTTTCTGGCAAGTCTAATGTTATGGGTTTGATGGAAAGAGGCGGTAATCATGGTGCTTCATCTTCTTAGAGTGTGTGCGACCATGTTGGTGGTGACTATATGAGGAATCTAGTGGTGATGACCTTGTTGTTAACTTGGAGAACCCTTGTAATGATCTCCATTTAGCTTAGAGTGTGTCATTGATCCAGCTACAGTCGCGACTTATCTTTGTAGCAGTAGATCATATTTTGTTCTCAACTTCATTCTGTAAGCTCTTAGAATTTTTTTAGTGGATAAGTGATGGGTCAAGGCCTGTGCAGTACTTGTGAGAGCTTTGGTGCTTGGACTAGCTGGGTTGCCTTATAATGATCTCTATATGGCTTGGAGTTTGTTGTTGAACCAGTTATAGCTGTGACTTTTGTTACAACAATAGCTCATGAAAGATTTGTAACCATTTAGGTCCTTATTTTACTAAGGCCACATTATGGTCGAAGATCATGACCATGTAAGCCTTGATTTATAAAGGTATCTCTTTGTTTTTGATAGTAGCTGGCAGCTATTTAAGTCTTTGTTTTACAAAAACTATGTAATGATCGAAGATCATGATCATGCAGGTCCTTTTTTACAAAGATACTTTTTAAGTTGTAATGTGATAGTAGCTGGTGACTATTTAAGCCCTTTGGTTTACGAAAACCATGTAACGGTTGAAGAACATGATTGTGCAGGTTTTGTTTTACAGAAGAACTTTTTTGGTTGTAATAAGATAGTAATTGGCGACCATTTAAGCCTTTGTTTTATGAAAACCATGTAAAAATCAAAGAACATTATCAAGCAGGCCTTGTTTTATTAAGGAACTTTTTTAGTTGCATTAAAATAGTAACTGGCGATTATTTTAGCATTTATTTTACGAAAACCATGTAATTATAGAAGTGCATGATCGTGCAAGCTTTGTTTTATGAAGAAATTTTTTTCGTTGCATTAAAATATAAGCTAGCGATTATTTAAGCCTTTGTTTTAGGAAAACCATATAACAATCGAAGAACATGATTGCAGGGTTTGTTTTACAAAGGAAATTTTTTTTAGTTACAAAATATAGTAGAGGTTTGGAAGTAGCTTGTATCCTTGAAACCCATGTTTGTGCAGCCAAGTTTGTGGGAGATGAGCTGTAAGAAGCCATTTTGAGTGTACTTGGGCATTTTGTAATAGGCATGATTTTAATGAGTGAGCCATATAAGGTTTTTATATTTAGATTAATGGGCCTTGATGAGTGAACCATATGAGGCCTTTCTTTTTTTTTTATGTAAAATGGGCCTCTTAATATGTTTGGGCTAAGGGATGGTCTGCTATGGCCTTTCCAAGAGATAGAGAGGTTGTGTAATAAGGCACATTTTAGTTGTTGGATAGTGCATGAGACACTGATGGGCTTTCATTAGCCTTTGCATGAGGCATTTGAGACCGTCCTCACTACTTTAAAGGGATTTTTGGACGGTGTCGTAGTTATTTTCTTTAAGGTAGTAAGAGTGGTGTGGAAATGATTGCATGTGTCTTCAAAAGATGTCGAGATGGAGGAGAGATCTACTACCGTAGTGGAGATGAGAGCATGGATCTTTCGACTCTTTTCGATGAGATTGAAGAAGTAGTTGTAAGTAGTATGCCCTATAAGCCATTGATATTTGATGTATAGGGATATTATTTATGAAACAATCTTATTCAAATTGTTATAACAATTTATGGCAAGTTTATCTATCATGAATATTTGTTTAATTACATTGGCATTATTAAGTTAATAGAGTAAGCAATAAAGATAGGATTATGATGATATCATAATTTTAAGATCTAGTCTTCTCAAAAGCTTTTATCTTAAATGTTCTTAGTCATAAGATACTAATTGGATGATTAGTAATCCAGTTATACTGGTACATACTATATTTGCTCAATTGGTATCACGACTAATCTCAGTGTCACTTATATGGTAGACACTAAAACAAGTATATGGGTTCTCATTAGAGAATAAGTTCACTGAGCATGATTTGACTTACGAACATATAATAGAGTTTTACTTGCCTATCAATAGATAGTTCTTATGTTACATTTGTGCATGTAATCCTTAAACTGAGGCACCATGGTTACCTTGTATGCAACTTATTATACTTTGATGGTATTTAATATAGTTTTGTTCATGGATCATAAATTAGTAGTAATTGGGTATAATGAGTTTCATATTGAGATATGTGAGTGTACAATAAAGGATCTATCTCTCCTAAGTAAAAGGATAGAATGTCCTATGTGATCTACTAAGATATAATTTGGGAAGTTCCTTGGCTAAGATAGAGTGAGAATTAGAAAGAAGTTTCTAATTTGACCATTAGAATTATATTCTTGAGATCTAGACACAAAATTAATGCTAAGAGTTTGACAATAACTTCATACCCTAATTAATTGGGACATTGTATGATAGGATGATTGAATTTCACTGTAACTGATAATAGAAAGATTCAAGGTTTCACAACCAAATTCACATTGTTTAGGTAGTCATGATACGCTACTAGGAGCCACTCATGATTATAGAAGCCCTAAGAATTAATTTAATGAACAATTAATTAATACTTATTAAAGGGAGAATCAAATGGAGTTTTGATTCAAAATAAATTAGAAGGAGTTCTAATTAATTGGGAAAAAGTTCTAATTACAATTACATAAAAGTTATGGCCTACGCCATATTAGTTTAAAAGTAAGGGGTCACACACAAAAAGAGCAATGTGTAATTAGAAAGTAATTATAGGGGTTTAGTTTGCAAATAATGGTTAGTTGCATTTAACTCTAACACTATAAATAGTTTATGAGTGTTCAGAAATTTTCAAGAACATAATCTACACAAGTTTTTCCTAGGGTTTAGTTTTTCTTCTTCCACAAAAGAGAGAGTTAATTGAAAGAAATCATAATTTGAGATTTTTCTTGTGTCAACTATCTTTAGAGATCACATAGTTTTGTGATTGTTGTGAATTCAAGAATGCAAAGGAATTTAGATTTGGGCATGTTGGAGAATTCGGCTAAAACAAATTCAGAAAGTCAAGAACACAACGAATCAAAAGTAATGATTATATCCTTGAATGTTCTTTTTCAATTAATGTTCTACGTAAATCATAAGGTAATTAAGGTTTTTAGATTTCCACTGCATTCTCTACATTGATTTCCTTCAGTAATAAGCAAGATTACTTCTTAATGATCAAGACACCTAAGATTTATAGTGCTTCAAGAGAAAAGATGGATAAAAAAAGAGAGCTCTTGATACAATGAGATATTATGGAGTTCTCCATAGTGAGATTTTGCTTCTTCTGGTATTGCTTTGATGGATATGTTCCATTATGGATAGTGATTCAGCAAAGTCATTTCAAAAAAGATTATGGTTATTGGAGACTTAGCTTGTAGAGATAGTTAACGAACTAAATCCTTTTACCAAAGACTCCAATCATCATAAAAGATGGTGATGTTGTTGTAGACTAGTGTCATAAATGTTGTTGATGTAGATGTTACTGTAATGACTATCAATGATGATCTTCACAAAGAGACCTTGCGTGAGGTGCCAAAAGAGGCCAAAAAGACAATTATTTATGAAAAGCCCATTGATGATGTTCGGATGAGCTTTACTACTATAGAGGAGAATGGAGATAGCAAGAACACCTCTGAATGTTGAGCTTATAGAGACTTTGCAGAAAGTGCAAGAAGAATCTAACAAGACTGCTTCTTGATAAGAAACCCATTGCTGATGTTGGGTTGGACTTTATTGCTCTAGATGAAAGTGGATAGCAAGATGCTTTATGAGGCTTAGCTCACAGAGACTTTGCAGAAAGTGCTAAAAGAGATAAATAAGAGGGCTACTTGATGAGAAACGCATTGTTGACATCGAGCTGAGCTTTATGGATATATGTGGAGGAGAGTAACAATGATAGGACAACCTTAGATTTTGAACTTGAAGGGACATTATAGGTTGTGCTAGAAGAGACTAATAAGACAGTTGTTTAGTGAGAAGCCCATTACTAATGTTGGGCTGAGTTGTACTGATGTAGAGGAGAGCAGCAATGGTAGGACATCTTTTAAGGTTAAACTTGCAAAGATCCTCTAAGGCTAAGCTTGCTTGTTACTCAGGAAGCTTTTGGTTTGGATTTTTCAAAGAGTAATGTTAAAGCTGAGAATACTAAGGTAGAGGCTGAAATCTAGGTGCCAAAGACACCACTTGCTGAACTGAGAGGAGAGAGATCCAACATGGTTGATAGAATTACTGAAGTCCAAGTCCAATGTTTGGTAGATAAAAAGAGTTCCAAAGTTATGCCACTCAGTAGGTTATGTTTGAAAGGTTAGAACATTCGTAGTATTACTCAACTATAGTATAGAAGGGTAGTGAAGTAATAATAAAATAGTAGAGTGGCAAGGCAAAAAGATATGTATTTTCTTTTCTTGGATAAGATTTGTTTAGCTAGAGTAATGTACCCTTATATATTCATGTAATGATTTGAGAGCATGGTGATATAAGGCTTTTTCTATTTGTTCTATCTTTCTTTTGCTGTCTGAAGGGTGGTAATAGCTAATTTTTAATGGGCAGAATGTGTTTGAACAAAATAGTACTACCATTTAAATGACAGAAAATATGTAGCAATAGTTTCTTACATGAGAGGGTGGGTGGCTATAGCACTATCCAAAGAGAAAGAAATAACGACTCAAACTTTAGGAGTAGAGTTTTGGGGCTTACCTTATAAAGGTTCTGGTAGGACGTCTTCATTGGTATACTATGATTTGAAACTACGGTAGCTCAAACTACTACGAGGCTCCATCATATGCTTATGGTGGTAAGACATGTGCCTTGATTCTTATTATTTATGAAGATCTGTGTCTTGAATATAGATAAATTCTAGTGGCAGCTCCTAGTGAGGTGTTATGGGTCCGAAGGGAATTTGGAAAGTTTAGGTTGTAGCCCATAGTGTAATCGTACACCATTTTGCTGAGAATGAACAAAAAGGTGAGCTTAACTTACCTAACATCGTAGAAGAAGTGTAGTTAGGACATTGTATGCTTAATGTTGCAATCCCCCAAAATTGTTCTGACTTTTTTGCTTGTAAAAGATCAACATTACCATTGAATACTTCATATAGTTCTTCAATTTTAGAGACAATTTGGCTGATGAATTTTGCTATCGCGCTTCTAGTTGCCTCCCAAAAAGATCACTTCCACTCACTTTAAGGAATGCTTTTTGGTAGTGATAATTCATATGAATCCATTGGAAAGAGGATAAATTGGGCCATCCAGGTCAAGCCCCTAAGTGTGAAAGGTAGAGCTAATGAACTTATGCTTCTTAAGCCAAGGCCTTTCAAGGAGAATATGATGTTTGACTTTGACATCAAAAAAATAGAATCGAGTGAGAGATTTGATTTGTCCCACTCTAGGTCTAATTGTGTATAGCCAAGGGTAGGTTTTGTTGCTAAACTGGAAATGGCTATGTTTGACTTGATTATACGATTACGAGAAATGCTACGATAGTAAGAGTCTTTAGTGGGATCAATTTTACCGAGGAGCCGATATCTTTAGATTTTTCTAGTATAGTTCTAGAAGTTATGTCTGACTTTACCTTTGTAAGGGAAAATTTTATGATCTCATGAATAGTATCCACCAACTCCACTTGAGTTTGGTGTAAAGACTTGATAACAAATATTATAGTTAGAGTATGTAGGTCTAAAGACCTAAGATCAATATCGTGCTGAGTTGGTTGGTTAGAGAATTTGGTATTGTCGAGATCTATGGATTTCTTTGATCGAGGCATCCTTGATATAGAAGCAATCTGATCCCTAGTGGAGTCTCCATTTATACTGGGGCTGATTTTCTATTCCATAACACGGGGCTGAATGGGGGAAGCCTGGTGACAGATTAAACGCTTCTAGTGGTAGTGTGATGCTTGTGGTTGTAGCAGATCCGACTTCTATAGCAGGAAAAAGAGATCAATGTTTGGTGTCACAAGAGTTTGCAGATGTAGAAAAAGATCAGCATATATGATAGGAAATTCTACCCCTACAGAATTCACCTCACTTCAGGTTCTTTGGGAATCAAGTCCAAAGTAACCGCCAAAACACCTTTTTTCTGCCAAGTCGAACTCTCTGTAGCTATCTGTATCAACCAATAAAAAGAAACTAGAGACAAGCAAAAAGGAATGTTAACAGCAAAGGGATGTGATATGATATAGAAGTAAATGTATATGATAACAGATAAAGATAACAAAAAGTAAAGATTGTAACATGTAAAGAGGGAGGAAAGTAAAGACTACGGTAATAAAAGGAGTAGTAAATAAAGTGAGTTGTAAGTAAATATTGCACAAAGTAGGGAGAGTTTTAAGTAAAAAGAATGATAAGTAAATATGGTTATAGTTAGATACAACAATAAGTAAATATAGTTGTAGTTAGATACAACAATAAGTAAATATAGTTATAGTTAGATACAGCAATAAGTAAATATAGTTGTAGTTATATACAACAATAATCATCAAGAGGAGAGATAAAACAAAGATATAAAATTCAGTAATTAGGAGGCCCTCGTATCAGAGTGGGGTGAGGAGAAGAAGAATGATGCAGTGCTAGAGAATGCATAAAGGGTAGTGAGACTAGCTTTCAGCAGTAATAATGAGAGATGGTGTGTTTTATATAATGTTTATCATTTTAACAGAGGTGCAGAACGTGATCTCGACGATGGCAGAACACGATTGCTAGGTGGTTAGGGATTATAGATCGCAACACATAGAAAAGGTTACAATGAAGTTTACGTATTTTTTATAGCTTTAATAGGAATTGATAGAAGGTGTACCAGGCTATGTGGGGACAAATGAACACTTTGGTTGAGCTTTTAAGTGAGATGGATGTGGCTTTTAGTTCTTGGGGGACCAGATTTATGATGGCTAATGAGGAAACAAGAGTTGTAAGTATGCCCTGTTTTTCCTTTTTTTTTATTCAAAACAAAGTTTTTGTGTGTGCTCTTAATAACTTTTAGCTTGTTGTTTCCTATTAAGTCCTTCATGGGTTTTGTGGATTTAGGAATATGAAAAAGGTTTATATAAAGAAAGAGAGTTTCGGGGGTGTATAGAGGAGTAAGGAATTTGGATGAAGGGTTGAGGGTTTTGGATAGTAAGGAAAGAAAGGATTGAGGCCTTTTTCAAGCACAAGATACGCTCCTAAGGCTTCTTAATAGTTTTATACCTTCCATTACATAAGAATGAGCTATATATAGCCCTGTACAGATGAGTACATATCAACTTGCATAGTGTGTACATACATATAATCAATACTAGCCTAACTAACTTTCTAACTAACATGTAACCATTTTGTTTAGCCCTATTTACATCTGTTCAAGTTATCCCTTTTTGTTATTGTAGTGCTCTTATTTTAGGATTGTTCCTTGCTGCTTTACTGTTCATTAGATCAATGCCTTAGCTCTACTGGTTATCCTCTAAACCTCATTGGTAACCATGTTGTTTATGCTCTTCTAGCTTTGTATAACTGCACCATATCTATCTGGTTTCTTCAGTAAGCTTTTGTCTCTTAGTTCCCTTCTTGTAACAACATTGTCCCCATGGAAAGGCACCTTATCGTCAAGGTGTAATTACTGTATAGTGCTAGTATTTTCCTAAGAAGCTTCCTCTAATGGAAGATGATCCCATTGAATCAAGTATTGGTGCACCCACTGAACATGCTGTAAAACTCTTCTTTCATCCAAAATGCAATTAGATGACAGATTGGATGGAAGATGGAGCAATCATCTAGAAAAGGGGGAGGAGTAATAGAGGAACCTTTAAAAGGTTTGAGAAGGGAAATATGGAAGACATGGTGGAGTATGCATCCATCTGGTAGTTGCAATTTGTATGCAACTTGTCAAATCTTCTCCAAGACTGGAAAAGGACCAAAGTATTTTCTACTTAGTTTATGGGACTCTTTTGAAGTTACTGAGTGTTATTTGTAGGGTTGGAGCTTTAAGAGGACTAAATCACCAATTTAGAACTACATATCAGTTCTCTTTTGGTTCACTTATTGTTTCATTCTATGTTGAGCTTTAGGTAAATGAGCTCTGGCTTGTCGTAAGATGTCTTCTCCGGTTCCCAATGAGTAATCAATGGCTTCAATAGGAGAAGTTCATCTGGTGTAGGTGGGTATGGTTGGTGGCATTCTGCCATACATAATCTGAAAATGAGGCAGGCCTAAGGAAGAGTGGAAGCTGGTGTTGTAGTGGAACTCAACACAAGGTAAGTAATTAGACCAGAGATGTGGTTAGTCTATAATAAAGGATCTAAGATAGTGCTCCAAGCACCTGTTAACAACTTCAGTTTGTCCATCAGATTGGGGATGGTATGAAGTGCTCATCTTTAATTCAGTACCTTGCAACCTAAAGAGCTCCCTCCATAACTGATTAGTGAATAGAGGATCTCTATCATTGACTATGAATTTTGGAATGCCATGTGACTTATAGACAGTGTTCATGAAGATATTGGCAACTTTGCTTACTATGAAGTTAGGACCAAATGGGGTAAAGTGCGCAAATTTACTCAGTTTATCCATTATGACATATATGGCTATGAAGCCATGAGAGGGTGGTAAATAATTAATGAAATCAATTGAGATGTCCTCCCAAATCTATTCTAGTATTGATAGGTGATGAGAGTCATAAAACGCATCTTAATAGTATTTATTTGTTAGCATTTTAGGGTTGATTTAGGGCTGAATTACGCATTTATACCTTAATAATTCTAAAGTGTCATTCTTGGTTCATTGATTTAATTCGATGCATTTTCAGGTATTTTAGGTTTAAAAGAGATAAAAAAAAGTTAATATAGCTTAAAGCACGAAGATTCTATGCATATTGTAGTGAAGGAATGGTTTCGGAAGGACAAAATGAAGAGAAACCCATTTATAGGGTTCCGCGCTGCGGCGAGCCAAGGTTTGAGCCGTGGCCACTAGAACCATTAGCTTCTGAGCTAGAGGCAGAAGTCAGACAATGTGCCGCGGCCTGGACCAGTGTGCGTCGCGGCCTCCAGAGCCTCTAAAAAGCCAGGATCCAAGGTGGCGCCGTGGCAAGGAAAGGCTGAGCCACGACGCGAGCGCGATCCCCTGTTTTTGTTTAACGACTTTATTAGGGCTTTAATGACATTTCTTGACCCGAAAATACCCTTGAACCCTTTGGAGTATTAATAAAACACTTAGGTTTTACTGAAAAGGAGGCTGGAATTAGGAGAGCCACCATATTCTTCTCCATTAAGGTCAAACAAGCATGAGCCTAATGTCCAACTAATCTCCAAGCAAGGCAAAAGGATGAATTCCTAGGTGTAGTTATTCTTATTTCTATTCTTGATTCAGTTGTATGGATTCATTGTTAAACATTATTTATGATTTACTCTTTGATTAAGTAAGAATGAGAAGATTTACTCTTAATCCAGTGATTGCATCTTTCTCCTCCATATAAGTCTAGTCAAGCTCTTCTTATGTCAAGTTGTTAGATGTGATTGATTTCTGTAGATTTATCTTTTAGGTTAGTCCATTACTATGGCATTGTTATTGAAATATATTGTCGTTTCTTGATAATCTATAAGACAGACCGTGTGTGCTTGAATTGGAATTAAAGAGTAATTTATAGCAATTACATTATAGTGTTTATGTGTTGTGATTGAATATTTACCAATTGCTTGTTTGGGATGTGAAACTAGCAATTGAGATAAAAACAATTGCGTCAAGATTAGAATAGGGCAACGAACTTAGGAAGGATTCCTGGAACCTTTTTATTTCTTTATTGAATCCTTCGTCATATTTTCACAACTCTCTCGTATAGTTTCATTCGTAAAACAAAGATTCACTCATTTGAATTTCATCATTTCGTGTTAAGGTTTACACTTTCTCTTGTAGTTCGCTTTTCCTTGTGGGATCGACACCTCAGCTATATACAATAATCGCGTGTTAGTTTGAGCGTAATCAAATTTTGGTGCCGTTGCCGGGGAAATGCACTTAAGTACAAGGAAGATTATCAACTTTGAGACAAGACGGCAATATTGTTCTTTGCTCTTTGTTTTGATTTTCTAATTTTTTCTGTTTTATTCATTTCCCCTCTAATTCCTTTGGTGTATGCTTAGACTGGGAGATGTTCGAGGTAGATTTATTAAAAGACCCGAAATAGAGTTACTCTCTCCTTCCACGTCTGTTAGTGAAACCTCGCCTAGATCAAACCATAGTGCACACCCAAACGAGAATTTAGAGAATCCCACAAACCTTGTTTTATGTGTAATGGGGTAGATCATGTACCTAAGGATTGTCCAGCCTATTTTGAGATGAAGGGAGAGTGTAATACCTTGGGTATACCCTTTAGGAAACCATACTCACCCTACTCTAACACCTACAATCCCGGTTGGAACCCTAATTTTAGTTAGAGATCCGACATACAACCTCCTGCCCACTCTAGTACCCAATGGAAACCGGAAGCAACTTCATCTAATGCACCACGACAATATTTACCTTTGGAAGATGTTTTTAAGTCATTTTTGCAGGTACATGCCAAGAGTGTGGAAGAGCAAGGCAAGATAAATCAACGGTTACTAGAGGAGCAACAAGGGATCAAAGACGAATAAAAAGTGATAAAGAGACAACTCACCAAGTTGACTAGTTTCTTGACGATTCAAGAGCAAGGTCGTTTTCCTTCGCAGCCACAACCTAATCCAAGGGGACAATATATGGCGCAAACCTCCAATCCTAACAATGAAAATGTTAAAGAGGTTAATGCCATGATTACTCGCAGCAGTAAGAAAATTAATGGACACACTCTACCATCAAACTTGATTCCTAACACTGTGAGCAACAAGGATGAAGTCCCCAAGGAACAAGATGCCTATAGTGATTCTTTACCGGTGCCTTTCCCTCAAGCACTCCTTAAACCTAAGGAGAGAAATTCAGCATTAAAAGTTGAGATTCTTGAACAACTTCCGCAAGTTAAAATTAACCTCCCTCTTCTTCATGTCATAAAACAGGTTCCCAACTATGCTAAAGTCATTAAGGATCTATGCACACTCAGGAGGAGGCACAATGTGAAGAAGACGACATTCTTAACGGAGCAAGCAAGTGTAGTAATTGATAGCAAGACACCACCCAAGTATAAAGATTTGGGCTGTCCAACGGTGGCTTGTCAAATTGGAAACAAAGCTTATGGCTAAACATTGCTAGATTTAGGGGCTAGTGTGAACTTCATGCCATACTCCATTTACTTGCAACTCGGTCTAGGTGAGATTAAACCGACCTCCGTGGTACTTCAACTAGTGGATCGATCGGTAAGAAAACCAAGAGGTATTGTGGAAGATATTTTATTGCAAATTGACAAATTCTATTATCCCGTTGACTTTTTGGTGTTAGATACCATTTCTATTGTGAATACAGAGTCAAAAATCCCATTGATACTTGGAAGACCATTCCTTGCCACCGCCAATGCTATTAATTGTAGGAATGGCCTAATGACATTATCATTTGGAAATATGACTCTAGAGGTGAATGTTTTTCGAGTCACAAGGCAGCCACATGAAGAGGATGAGTGTTTCGACACTTATATGATCGATGAGCTTATTTTGGAGGATGAGTACATTAAAGATAATTCTAAATCTTTCGAATTCCTTCTTAATAATTTTGATTTTGATGATTCTTCAATTTATCCCTATGTCGTTAATGTTGTTGATGTTTTTGATAAGTCGCAGAGATTTATTAAGAAATCGTGGCAACCATGCTTTGAGGAGTTGCCTAAAGAAAGGGAGGCACTCAAACCCTCTTCCGAGGAGAAACCAATGCTTAATTTAGCTCCGCTGCCCAAAGGAGTCAAACATGTTTTTTTAGGCCCAGGTGATACCTTTTCGGTTATTATTTCCTCTGAACTTAGTGATATGCAATGTGATCAATTGTTGAATTTGTTAAGAGAACATAAATCTGCATTAGGTTAGACCATGGCCGACATAAAAGGTGTTAGTCCCTTAATTTATTCCCATAAGATTTATCTAGAAAAAGGTGTTAGCCCCTTAATGTATGCATATACGCCACCCGTTCTAAAATCCTATGGTAGAAAATGAAAAGGGGGCGTTAGTACCAACTAAGGTAGTGACCGGGTGGCATATGTGCATACATTAAAGGAAACTTAATTCGACTACTCGGAAAGACCATTTTCCTCTTCCATTCATAGATCAAATTTTAGAACGGGTGGCTGGTCATCCTTTCTATTATTTTTTAGATGGGTATTCGGGATACAACCAAATAGGAATTGCCTCAAAGGATCAAGAGAAGACCACTTTTACTTATCATTTTGGTCCTTTTGCTTTTTGAAGAATGCCTTTCAGTTTGTGTAATGCACGGGCTACTTTTCAAAGATGCATGATGAGTATTTTCAGTGACATGGTTGAAAAATGTGTGAAAGTGTATATGGATGATTTAACCGTGTTTGGAACTTCTTTTGATTCATGTTTATCTAATTTGAAAAACGTTTTGTGTAGGTGTGAAGAGAAAGGGCTTGTGCTTAATTGGAGAAGTGTCATTTTATGGTGTCTTCTAGAATAATCTTGGGCCATATAGTGTTTGAAAAGGGGATAGAAGTGGATAAATCGAAAATTGAATTAATCTCTAAACTACCCACTCCTAAGAATATTAAAGATGTTAGGTCTCTCGTAAGGCATGCTGGGTTTTATAGAAGGTTTATTCAAAATTTTAGTGCTATCTCTAGACCCTAATGTAACCTTTTGACGAAGGATATTGAGTTTAAGTGGAGCCCTGAATGTGAGCAAGCCTTTAGGAAACTTATCTTTAATCTTAAAACTGCCACTATTATGCAATCACCGGATTTTACCTTGCCTTTTGAGATTATGTGTGATGCTAGTGACTATGCTGTAGGGGCTATTTTAGGACAAAGAAGGGAGGGAAAACCATTTGTTGTATATTATGCTAGTAGAACCTTGAATCATTCTCAAATGATGTTCACCACAACCGAAAAAGAATTACTAGCAGTAGTATTCGCATTGTATAAATTTCGCTCCTACTTAATTGGTTCACCTATCACTATATTCACATATCATTCCGTCCTTAAATTTCTTTTCTAAAAAATGGATGCTAAGGCCCGTTTGGAACGGTGGATTTTGCTTTTGCAAGAATTTGACTTGACCATCAAAGACAAAAAGGGGGTAGAAAATGTTGTAGCGGACTATATTTCTCGCTTGGAATTTAAGAATAATGCTGACATGTTGCCCATTCGGAAAGCCTTTCTGGATGAAAACTTATTTTCTGTCCTTGGTCACACACCATGGTATGCCGACATTGCAAACTACTTGGTTTCCCGTCAAGTTCCATTTACATGGAGTGCACAAGATAAGCGTAAGTTTTTGGCTGAGGTAAAGAATTTTATTGGAATGATCCTTATCTTTTTAAATATTGCCCCGATCGAATAACAAGAAGATGCATTCCAGATATAGAAGTTGATAGTGTGTTAACCTTTTGTCATACATATGCTTGTGGTGGCCACTTTTCTATTAAAAAGACAACTGCAAAAGTTTTGCAATACGGTTTTTATTGGCCTACTTTATTCAAGGATGCTAATAAGTTTTGTCAATTATGTGAAAGATGTCAAAGGTTAGGTTTATTGTCCCGCCATTCTATGATGCCTCTCAACCCGATCTTAGTGATGGAAATCTTTGATTGTTAGGGGATCGATTTTATGGGACCATTCCCACCTTCTTTTGGGTATCTTTATATTTTGCTTGCCGTTGATTATGTTTCTAAATGGGTTGAAGCAATACCTTGCCGCACTAATGATAATACAGTTGTTGTTAAATTTCTCAAATATCATATTTTATCTAGGTACAGTACTCCACGTGTTATAATTAGTGATCAAGGGTCACATTTTTGTAACCGCTCTTTTGAGGCTTTAATGCATATGTATGGAGTCACCCATAAGGTTTCTACAGCTTATCATCCACAAGCCAATGGCCAAACAGAACTAGCAAATAGGGAGATTAAGTGAATACTTGAGAAAACGGTTAATCCCAATCGAAAAGATTGGTCTTTGCGTGTATCAGATGCACTTTGGGTGTACCGAATAGCATACAAGACGGTTCTTGGAACATCTTCTTATCGGTTGATATTCGGCAAAGTATGTCACTTGCCAGTAGAACTTGAGCACGGAGCATATTGGGCTATTCGAAATTTTAACTATGACTTGAAGATGTTCGGTAAGGAGAGGAAAATAAAACTTTGTGAAGTTGCGGAATTGAGAGATGATGCATATGATAATGCTAAGGACTTAAAATCAAGAACAAAAGCGGTGCATGATCAGAAAATACTCCGGAAAAATTTTGAACAAGGTAATAGAGTTTTTTTGTATGACTTGTGGTTACATTTCCATCCGAGAAAATTGCGATCACGATGGAAGGGACCTTATGTTGTGAAGAGTGTCTTTCCCAATGGAGTAGTTGAGGTTGAAGATCCTTCCGATGTTCGTGCATTTCGAGTTAATGGCCAAAGGTTGACGCTCTACTTGGAACATGAACATGTTAAAGATAGCCCCGAAGAGATCTCTTTGGTGGCCCCTGTTTATTCTTCATAATCGGGTACTTTCGTTCCATTGTACATTAGTTTTAATTTTGTTAAGTCTTTGTTAATTTTAGATTTTTTTTTTAGTTAAGTCTATCTTAATTTTAATTTTTAGTTTGATTTAATTTTAGTTTTTAGTTTTAGGTTTATTTTTAGTAATTTTAGTTTACATTTTTATACCCCTTTTATTTGTTTGTTCCTTCCTAGTAGATTTCAAAAGGCCCAGTGGGCACTACAGCCCAAGGCCCATGCCCCTCGCCCACCAGCAGCCCATCAGTTTTCAAGTCTTCAGTGGGCGCCACGGCCTAAGCCCGTGAACCTCGCCCACCAACAGCCCACCAGTTTTCAATCCTCCCAGGTCACGCCGTGCCACAGCCCAGGTCGCGCCGCGGCACACAGCATAACAGATTTGGGGATTTAGGTCTTTGTGTCGCTGTGTAAGTGAGAGACACGGAAGGGTATAGGAATGGAAAAGTGATGGTTAGAGGAAAAACGGTTTCCTTTGACTGTGCTTCTATTAACACATTTTTTGGGCTACCCGACATTGAGAATAGTGAATATATTGCTTATTTGTCTAATGTTGACTATGATGAGGTTTGTAATACACTCTATATTCCGGGCACGACTTAGAAGATGTTGGGTGGTAATCCTAAGACCTTGCCAGGTACTTCTTTGACTGTGAATGCTCGGGCTTGGCAATACTTTTTGTGTCAAAAGATGATGCCCGCTACACATTATAGCGATGTTACTGTTGAGAGGGCTGTTCTTATTTATGCTATTTTGATGGGTATAACTATTGATGTGGGCCAAATAATGTTTAATTCTATCATCCACAATGTGAGACAAAAGCTTGGTCTATACTTCCCTCCTTTGATTACCCAGTTATGCATCCGAGTCAGAGTCCAGTACAGTAGTGATGAGGAAGCACAGCACCTCAAGAAGCCTATTGATGATGGAATGCTCAATGTGATTAAGGCAACAAGGTTGCAAGTTCTGGGAGAGGAAGCAGCGACTGCTGCCCCCCCTCCACCTCCCAGGTCTTTGACTGTTGCAGAGCGGCTTGAGCGTTTAGAGATTCGATTTGATGAGCATCAGAAATTCTTACAAGATAGGTTTGATCGTCAGGATCGATTCTTAGCCAAGCAAGCAGACTATCAAGCGGGGGTTTACTCTTCTTTTGGTCAGATGTACCAACACCTTACTTCCACCACTGGTTGTGATATGGATCACTTTCCCACCTTGCCAGCCTATCCGGGTTCATCCTTTGATCCAACTCCAGAGGAGGGTGAAGAGGAGGAAGAGGAGGACGATGACATGGAGGATTAGCTTTTGGGTTGTCTTTTGTTTGTTTCGTTTTATGTTATTATCGGATGACTGTATTAACTTTTATATCGGATTAAATTTTCGTTATCTTTATTTTTCGTACTTCATTTTTGTTTTTAGTTATTTGTTTAATTTTGATGTGCTAACCTAACATTCGGTGGGAATCTTAATGTTACACCGTAGTTTCCTTCTTTTTGTTTGTTTTGTTCCATGTTAGAGATCGAAATTTCAAAAAGAGGAACAGTATGGAGTTCGAATGGTTGTACACAATTTTCGGCTTCCTCGCACTTTTGGTTAAAAAGAGAGTTTCCTTTACTTTTTCTTTCACATTGAGGACAATGCAAATCTTTAGTTGGGGGTGGAGGAAACACACTTCTTATTTCGTACCATTGAATTGTTTGGTGTCATTTTCTCTTTGTTGTTTTAATTCGTTTGTTAGGATAAACTATTAAAAAAAAAGAAAAAAAATATATATATATAAATATATATATATATATATATTTTGTTCTTAGTATGCTTTGTGTTAGCCTTGGAGTTAATTTACGTGTCAATGATATGAGTTTAATTGAGATAGCTTAGAAGAAGTTAAATCCTGCTTCGGTTTGAGAATAATTTTAAGTGTCGATCTTCATATGGTTTGAGACTCTGATTTGCGGTAACATTACATGATTAGTCTAAAAGTATTTAGAGAAATTTTATGTGCGATTGTTTTATGGATACTTTTGCAGTCTCAACAAGCTCTAGAACTTATTTGATAATCGCTTGAGGCGAAATCCTAGAATGCACACTACTTCGGATATGATGTAGGCCATCTTTAGACCATTTGAGCCCTTCAACCTTACCCTTATTATATTTATCGCTAGTCACCTATTTGAGCCTTTTCTTGAAAAAAATTGAGTCTTGTTTCTTTCGATAGCCAATTTACTTACCTTTATGATCCTAAAAAAATATATTTTATTCTTACTTTTCTTTTAAGAGAACTTAGTTTATACACATTTGTTGAGAAGTACTTAAGAGGAGTAAGGATGGCAATATGAAAAAAAAAATATCACTACCATAACCCAAGTACATTAAAGGAGATAGGTTCGAGGTTGTGGAAAAGAGTAAAAAAAATGAAAACAAAGGTGAATGGTTATGTGCTAAAAAAAAAAAGAAGTGAATTTTAGCAAAGAAAGAAGAAAAAATGGTGAATTATTGAGTGAAATGCTTGAAAAATGGTTGAATGAGTTGGGTGTTGAAGTAAGGTTATCTACTGCTTAATGTGGTTGTGTTTAAATTTAAGAGACTGAGTTCTTTTACTTGTTTAATCCTTCCCGTTCTTTCTTGACCTTTATCTTAGCCTAACGTTACAAGCTGATTAAAGACCTAGTGATCCGATGTAGTGTGATTTTTCTACATTAGTGGAGAGTAATTTGAAAAGTGAGCCAATGGAGTTTGATTTGTGATTGATGTCACGCAATTTAATATGTTTTCAGAGGCCAAGACTTGTATTCATGAATGTTTGCATAAAATCACCTGGGTGTTTGGATTAATGGTTTGTGGTAAGATGGATGTTAAGAGTCGATAACGATTTTGAGGTTGATGTTTGGATTGTTTTTGGACTTGGGTGGTATTTAATGATTCTATGTGTTGTGTGTTATATGCAATTTTTGAGACAAAAAGTTGAATTACTCTTTGATTAACACTAACATTGCTTTATTTTGTTTTGATTTCTAATATAGAATTCATTTCATATTTTTCACTTAAATTGCGAGGGACTAGCAATAAGCTCGTTGGGAGTTATGATGAGAGTCATAAAATGAATTTTAATATTATTTATTTGTTAGTATTTTAGGGTTGATTTAGGGCTGAATTACACATTTATGCCTTAATAATTCTAAAGTGTCATTCTTGGTTCATTGATTTATTTCGATGCATTTTCAGGTATTTTGGGTTTAAAAGAGATGGAAAAGCTAACGTTGCTTAAAGCACGAAGATTCTATGCATATCATAGTGAAGGAATGGTTTCAGAATGACAAAATGAAGAGATACCCATTTCTAGGGTTCCATGCTGCGGCGAGCCAAGGTTTGAGCCACGGCCACCAGAACTATTAGCTTTTGAGCTAGAGGCTGGATGAGGCTGTGCGCTGCTACCTGGACCACTGTGCACCGCAAGCTCCAGAGCCTCTAAAAAGCCAGGATCCAGGGTGGCGCCGCGGCGAGGAAAGACTGAGTAGCAATGCTAGCACGATCCCCTGTTTCCGTTTCACGACTTTATTAGGGCTTTAATGACATTTCTTGACCCGAAAATACCCTTGAACCTTTTGGGGTATTAATAGAACACTTAGGTTTTGCTGAAAATGAGGCTGGAATTAGGAGAGCCACCATATTCTTCTCCATTTAGGTGAATCAAGCATGAGCTTAATGTCCAACTAATCTCCAAGCAAGGCAAAAGGATGAATTCCTAGGTGTAGTTGTTCTTATTTCTATTCTTGATTCAATTTTATGGATTCATTGTTAAACATTGTTTATGATTTACTCTTTGATTAAGTAAGAATGAGAGAATTTACTCATAATCTGGTGATTGCATATTTCTCCTCCATATAAGTCTAGTCAAGCTCTTCTTATGTCAAGTTGTTAGATGTGATTAATTTCGGTAGATTTATCTTTTAGGTTTGTCCATTACTGCGGTATTATTATTGAAATATATTGTCGGTTCTTGATAATCTATAAGATAGACTGTGTGTGCTTGATTTGGAATTATAGAGTAATTTGTTGCAATTACATTAGAGTGTTTATGTGTTGTGATTGAATATTTACCAATTGCTTGTTTGGGATGTGAAACTAGCAATTGAGATAAAAACAATTGAATCAAGATTAGAATAGGGCAACGAACTTAGGAAAGATTCCTAGAACCTTGTTATTTCTTTATTGAATCCTTTATCATATTTTCACAACTCTCTCATATAGTTTCATTCGTAAAACACATATTCACTCATTTGAATTTCATCGATTCGTGTTAAGGTTTGCACTTTCTCTTGTAGTTCGCTTTTCCTCGTGGGATCGACACCTCAGCTATATACAATAATAGCGTGTTAGTTTGAGTGTAATCAGTAGGGCCTAAAGCAAGCCATAAGGCCTGATGTTAAGTGCCTTTACTTGCTAACACATAGGACAGGGAGACACAAACTCAGTAACATCTTTCTTCATTCCCTTCCAATGGAATCTACAAAACAACCTGAGAATAGTCCTTAAAATTCCAATATGACCACCTGATAGAGTGGCATGGCATTCAATGATAAAAAAGGATCTTCATACTAGAAGTTTTTCCCACAAAAAATTTCCCTTGATAGTAAAGGATGCCCTTTTTCACAGTCCAATGTGGATGTGTTGGGGATCTTTGGTGTAGGCCTATTATAATGCAAGAATCTTAATGTCCTATTGGTGCTCTTACTGAGGTCATCTAGGAATTTGAAGGCAGTCATAGAGAAGGTTAGACAGATAGCCATTTCATTAACATTTGGTATCCTTGAAAGTGCATCAGTTGCTTTGTTGTTGCTGCCAGGGTTATTGATGATTTCAGATGAAAAGCCTAACAACTTGGTGAGATAGTCTTGTTGCTTGGGGGTCTGGATTATCTGGTTCATCAGATACTTAAGACTTCTATGGTTAGCTTTAATAAAAGAAAAATTTTAAAAAAAAACTTACTACTGAGTAAGTATTGTTTCCACTTCTTCACAACTGAAGTGATAGCATAGAGTTCTCTGATATAGGCAGATTGAGCTTGCATTCTTAGCCCCATCTTCTTACTATAGAATGCAATAGAATGAGGGGGTTAGAGAAAGACAACACTAAGGCAATAACCACTAGCATAAGTCTCTAAGGTGAAAGTTTTGGTGAAGTTTGGCAAGCTGAGGATTGGAGTCGAAGTCATTACTGCTTTCAATAGTAAAAAGGCTTTTTTGGTTGGCATACTCCATTGAAAAGCATCATTCTTCTTAGTTTTCAAAACAAGTGAGCTGTAAGGGTTGTTGCTTGGTTGAATAACACCATCTTCTGGCATGCTACTGACCAGTTTCTCCATCTTTTTCTTTTTGAAATAGGGGTATCTATAGGGTCTAACATTGATAGGTTTGGAGTTTGGTTCAAGTGTGATGTTATGGTCAGTGGTTCTCTATGGTGGTAATGTGCTTGGGGTTTCAAATACAGGGTGAAATTAATGCAATAAGGTAGTTATTTCAAAACATTCTACACTATCATCAAAATTTAGAGTAAGCACTACATGGTTTTCCATATTCATAGTCATCAAAATGAAACAAGAGTCTAAGCTATCATTATTGGACAGCTTAGTAAGTGAACTGCAAGAGATATGCTCAGTTGTTACGTCTTGTTGGCCTTAGAGGTGGATTTTGTTCCCTTGCCAGCAGAAGTGCATTATAAGTGCTATGTAATCTGCTGTTACTGGTCCCAGTTCTTGCAGTCATTTTACTCCCAGAATTAAATATACTCCTTGTAAAGAGACGATATAAAAGTCAACTATAAAAGCATAGCCCTTAATGGACACTGAAGTCTGCTCACATACTCTAACATAGGTCAGTTATTCACCATTCCCAACTAGACCTTAAAATCAGAAGAGGGAATGATTGGTAGTTCAAGAAAGTGAGCTATCCCTTCTTAAATTAAGTCGTCAGTGCTACCTCCATCAATTAAGATTTAGATAGGATGATTCTTGATGCAGCTTGTGAGCCTTAGTGCCTTAGAAATTCTTTGGACAAGGAGAGCATGTAGAGAGATCTTTAGAATTTTATCAATATCTAGACTAGCAAAAGGATTGAAGAACTCTTAATCTTGATCACCTTGTTCTTCTTCTTCTAGGAGTAGTAAGGAAATTTTAGCTTTTCACTAAAAGCTTGGATGAAATTTCTCCTCACAGTTAAAACAAAGAACCTTTTCTTTTCTTGATTATATTTCTAGTGCTGAGAGTCTTTTTATGGGAAACCTCTAAACTTATGGTACTTGAGGCCTGGCTTAAGAAGGTTGAGGATTCCAAGTGAAACTAGTGTTTTCTTAGCTTGTATTAGGATTCTTGGAATTTAGTATGGACTGCTATAGTTTGGAAAAACTTTTAGCATCACCCCATCTGTCTTCTTGCAGTCTTACTAAGCCTATAACATTATAGAAATCTATAAGTATATGGGCAACCACCTCTCTTCTGATGTAAGGCTTAAGGTTTGAGATGAGACGGTTCATCAAGAACTGATCTGAAAGACCATTTACCTTGCTGGACAGTGCTTCAAATCTTGCTTGGTACTCAATAACAGTGCCCTCTTATAAGAGTTTAGTCAATGCACCTTAAGGTTCTTCAAAAAAAAAAAAGGGCCAAATCTTTCTTGAACTGCTTTGATAAATTGTGGCCAAGATTCGATCATTTTGTTGTATTGTGTCCACTAAAATTAACTTGCTGCTGGTCCCTCCAAATGAAGTGAGACTAGTGCTAATCTTTGGTGATGGAGTATAGGAGAAGAAGAAAAACTGCTCAGCTTGGAACAGTCAATCCATGGGGTCACCTTATTTGAATCATGGCAATATAATCTTGATGTTTCTGAAGTTGGAAAGGTGAGTAGTTTGTTGCTGGGATTCTTGATCTTGGCCAAAAAGGACTGAGTGGTCATATAGGGGAAGCCTTTACTTCAGTGTATCAATCTCTTGTTGGAGAGGTTTGATGGCAATATTAATCTCTTCTTTAAGGAATTTAGCAAGTCTCTTCTAAGAGAACTCAACTTTTTCAGTCTTGGAACGTAAACTATCTGCCATAGTTAAACAAACTGTAAGGAATAATGAAAGCACTAATGTTGGGAGTGTGTGGAGGAGTAAGGAATATGGATGAAGGGTTGAGGGTTTTAGACAGTAATGAAAGAAATGATTGAGTCTTGTTTCACAAGATAAGCTCTTAAAGTTTCTTATTAGTTTCATACCTTTCATTACACAAGAATGAGCTATATATATATAGCCCTGTACAGATGAGTACATATCAACTAGTATAGTGCGCACATATATACAATCAAGACTAGCCTAATTAACTTTCTAACTAACATGTAACCATTTTATTTAGCCCTATTTACATTCGTTCAAGCTATCCTTTCTTGTTACTGCAATGCTCTTGTTTTAAGCTTGTTCCATTGTTACTTTACTGTTCATTAGATCAATGCCTTAGCTCTCCTAGTTATCCTCTAAACCTCACTTGTAACCATATTGTTTCTGCCCTTCTAGCTTTTTATAGCCGCACCATATCTATCTAGTTTCTTCAGTAGGTTTCTAACCCTTAGTTCACTTCTTGTATCAAAGAGGGCCAATTGTGTGGAGGAAAAGCTTAGCACTGAAATCATTGAAAATTATTGAGAAAATCTATGATTTAAGGGATGAGAGAGTGTTGTAGTACCCTTGGTCAGTCGGGCTCTGTTAAGCATTTTTTACTCTTGTAGTAAGGCAAGGGATTGTAAGCAATAGCTAGTATGAAGCTTTTGACATGTGAAGAGGTTAGAAAACACTATTTTAGGCATTTTTTCTCTACCTGAGTGCTAGATCTTCTCAAAAGTAGTAGGTAAGGTGTGCACAGTAGCCGCACAATGTTTCTGTGAAAGAGAGGGTGTCTTCTACCTTGTAATGATGATTAAGCAAGATTTTGGTTGATTGAAAGCTAATTGAGAGGTTTACCGTGGGATTAGAGAGAGAGAAGGAGGTAGGTCACGGGTTCTTAACAAACCCTTTGCAAATGAATAGCCAGGTGGCTAAAATGTGGAGATAGGCTTAGATCTACAGTTGTAATTATAGCAAAATGGTAAAATGGAAGCTAATCATTTGTGTGCCAAGTGTGTATGATGTATCCCCAGCTATCCATGTGAATTTCAAGTGGCTAAAAGTTGTAAGAAGTGCCCAATTACACCTCAAGGAAGTGTGAGCTCACTTGGTTCCCATAAGGTTATGATCATGATCTCCTTAGCCAACCAAAACACAATCCCCATGTGAGATCCCAAGGGGGTGACTTGGGATCCATATGATGCATGATGTACATGTCTGCATGGAGTAAGAGCTTTAGAGAGTAGAGTGTAATTGAGATTAGACCCTTTTACTCTCTGTTGACATTGTAACTCTTTTGTAGATTTCTTGGACCTGTTTTGTTGGGTTTTGCTGTTTGGGATAACTGGGATGACCTTGTAATGATCTCCATTTGGTTTGAAGCTTGTTGTTGGGCCAATTACAATCATGACTCACATCACAACAATAGCTTTATGTTTAGCTCTCAATTTCATTCAGCAAACCTCTTATTCATGCAGGCTCTTGGAATGGTTTTGAGTAGATAAATGTTAGGTTAAGGCCCACGTACTAGTTGTTCAACCGAATGGGCCCTTGTGTTACCATGTTGTTATCAAGAGTTGTGATTCACTCAAGACAAGGTACCTCATTAGTTTGCAACAGCTAACAACCATTTAGGTCATGTTTTATGAAAACCATTTAATGTTCAAGAGTTGTGATCACGCGGGCTCCTTTTTGCAAAGGTACCTCTTTGACTATATAGTGGTGAAAGTTTAATAGGACTTCTTATAGTTTTGTCCTTGGAACCTATGATTGTGTGGCCAAGTATTTGGTAAGAGGCCACAAGGAGTCGTTTAAGTGTTTGTAGGATTTTAGTAACATGCCAAGACTTGAAAATTGGGCCATATGAGGATTTTGTTTAAGAGAAAATAGGTTATTGATGACTTGGGCTGAGAGATTGGTTGTTTGTGATTTGTTAGGGGATACAGTAAGATAGAGAGGGGCTAATGTTTAGGTGTTTTGATATGTATATTTACCCTTTGAGAGGGCTAGTGAGGTGTTGTCACATGGCCGCGAAAAAAGGAGTATCAACACTATTTTAATTTTTTGTACAATTAAAAATTATTAAAATAAATATTTTTTGAGATATATTTTTTATTATATTACTATAAGTGACATATATTTAAATATAACATAACACAATAAATTTAATATTCAGTCCGTGTCGAGTTAGGCTATGGCTTTTTTACATAATCTCAAGCATAACCTAAAAAAATTTCAGGTCTATTTTTTTGTCCAAGCACGCAAAATTTAGGATCAGGCTTTCATGCCAGGGGCGCATGATCACCTCTAAGCGACACCAGAAAGAGAATGCTAGGAATATCTCGTTCTAACCTAGTAATGATTTTCTAATGATATTTGTACCACCAGTTCGGACACCTTCTCAAAAGCCTTATAAGCCACTCGTTATACTGATTTTATTAAGGAAAAAATTGATATAACACATAAATTATAAGTGATTGCTTTTTAATATTTATTAAATCACTTTCTAATTATCGAAAATAATGATTGAATGTAAGGGTAAGTATAGGAGCGCCCAATTCTAACCATTCTTTCTGCACGAAAGTGAAATATCGTCCCCATATTAATTTGACAACTGGAATGAAACAGTTGACTATCCTTAACATTTTTACACTAAAATTTTCAGGATTTATAAAATTACAGATTAAAGTCTCTAACTCTCAGGAAGTCATAATTATTTTACCAAAAGAGGAGAAATTTGTATGGACAAGAAAAAGAGGTAGGGAACACGCTTTAACACATTTTTCATCTCTCTTGTCTTTCCTTATATGAGGACCGTAAAAAATTTGAATGCATTTGGTTGTCAAAAGGCGCGAAACATGTTTTTCTAAAAGTTGATCTTTTTAAGAGGTGCAAAATGCATATCCTAGAAGCTACCGTCGTAACAATGTGAAAGCTTAAGATCAGCGTAGAAGATAATAAATGAACATTAATATAGACCCCATCATTTGGGCATAAAAAGAAAAAGGGGGAGCATTTTTTGTAATTATATCAAAGAGAATAACCATATTTTGAAGACATGCTGCTGATAGGAGAAGACTGACTTTAGGCCTTAAATTATGTGTTGACAGTCATTTTCCATGACTTTGTCAAATTATTCCCTAAGCCTATGAGAAATTATGTGTGAAAGGACTAATGTGGCATGCAAGACAGAAAAAGACAAATACATTATAAAGTACAAACCCTTTGAAAAAAAACAAAGAAGAGAGAATGAAATTAAAATAAAGATCAAATTATGACTTTTGCCTTGTACATTGGGAACCGGATTTCTTTGGGGTAGATGGGAAAGAAGCTTCAATTCTTGTTGTCGATTGATACGAACTTGTATCAAGTGGTTTTTGGATAGAATAAAAAGGAGAAGAATAGGACAGAAAAAGAGAGAATTAGAGAGGAAGAAGAAGGAAGAAAGAAAGAAAGAAGAGATTCCAAAGACGGAGCATAAGACAATAGGAAGAAGAAAAATTTGCAAAATTCCCACCTTTTGACGTGAACACTCACTGCTTACTGAGGCAAGAGGTCCAGTTACTTAATAGAAAGTTTATTTAATAATCATTATAAGTATTTTTTTCTCTTTTTGTGCAATAAATTTTTTTTTTTTACTTTTCAATGCCAAAGTGTTCATCTAACAAGTCATCCGGTTACAGTTAAGCCATGAAAACATACATATTAAAATTACATGTCATACCCCATACAATTATGTGCTAATGTGCTCATGTTAGATTAGATCAAACTTGTGAATTCTTAAATGCCTTAAAATTAGTAACTAAATTTTTAAAACTCTATTATTAGATCATGTGTTCAAGATTTTAAGTTTACTGATGAAATCTTATCATAATATTTGTTTAGATCAACCAAAATTTTCAAAACAATATGAACATGCATTTATCTTTTTGCCAAAAAAAAAAAACTGGGACAAAGTGTGTGAATGTGTCTCCCATACCCCCAAATTTAAATTACATATTGTCCCCAATGTGTGAATAATATGGAAAAATCTGACTTGGGAGATGGAGAAAAAGAAAAAAGAAAGTAATACAGGAAAACAAAAGATACTAAAACTAAACAGTAATAAGAAAAAAAAAAGGTCAACATAAAAATAAACACTAACAAGAAATGTGAAAAATAATAAAAACAAAAGGATAACTTGTTAAAGATGAGGCACCAGGGGCGGGAGGTAGTTGATCTAGAATGGCCTGGAGCATTGCTTCTTGTCTCGCAATGCCTGCCTCCAACCTATCTATGCACTGATGAACTAAGCATGTAGCCTCCCGATCCTCTCATCGAATATCAGCTATCTCGTATCGGAAAGAAGACATCTCCTCAAGGATGTGGTGATACTTTGTGGGTCCTATGTCAGCATGGTCCTCCTCCCAAGTATGGCCAACTGTGGGGTCCTCGACCTCCATAGGATCATCCTCTACCCTCTTAGCAGCTGGTGCAGGCCCTCGGAGTCCTCTAGGCATGTGTGACTGGCTCTGGGTCCATTGACTCTTGCCAAAGAAGGGGTGCTCCCTGACTGGACCATCCGTGGAGGTGCCCTTAATTCCCTTCTTCTTGAAAATGCATGAGAGGAAGAACGGGAATGGAAGCCCCCAGGAATTAGCAGTGGTGACCTGGCGTGCATGGACGTGGTCCCAAAACTTATGAATCTGGCTCCAGATGATAGCAAGGGTGGAGTACTAATGCCTGGAGGAACTGGTCACACCTTTGAGTCTTGTGTCCCAGTGGGCACACATTACACTGTAGAATAGAATCCATAAGCCAGAGTTGTGGAGGCAACTTGGATCGGCTCCTAGCATTGTTGTGCCTATCTGCATACTGCCTGGCACATATGTCCTCAATGATGGTGGAAAGGGAAAAGGACTTCGGCTGCTCATCCAAATGGATGCCCTCAGGCAGATACTCATCATGATAATGGAGGGCAGTAGCTATATCTGAAGATGTCACATCAATGTACTTACCCTGAATAGATGAGGACAAGACACTCGGCCTGCTGCGATCGAAAGAGAGGTTCTCATAGAACTGAACCACGAATCGAGTGTAGGTAGTAAAGCTGATGGGTTTGAATAACCTCTTCAAACCACGACGTTTGAATTCCTGGATGGCCCATTGAGTGGCTTCAAAGTGTTTAAAATCGTCGTCTATGTTGAATGTGGTTTCGAATAAGATCCCGTTGCTCAAAAGTAGGCCGGGATGACTGTGCTCGGCTTCCCAAAGCACGGAATGTGGAGGCAGTGTGCTTAGGCATCTTAGACAAAATTCTGTAGAAATACTGTTACACTGTGTTGCACTCATTCAAAAAAAGGTGCGCCCACTCACACTGCTCCCTGCGCTCGATCGCAATGAGTCAAGATTTTTCTCGAACAGGTGGTGTGCAACTTGTGAACCAAGTTCAGCTCAACACTGCCTAAAGTGTTCCAACCTCCTACAAAGCACCCAAAAACAACCAAAGAGCACAAAGAAAACAGTATATATGAATTTAATTCTTAAAAACAACAACTAATTCAAAAACAACCGAAAATAGGAGGATATGGGGAGTGACCGTGTGTGGGAGTGAAGGGAAAAATTGAAATTACTTGTTGGTGGAGAGGGGGTGGGGACGACGGTGTGGGGTGGCCGGTGAAGTGGTGGCAGCCGTGTGATGAGTGCAGAGGTTGTAAATGTAGTGGTGAGTGCAAGAGAGTGAGAGTGAATGTGAGGGGAAAACAAAATGACTTAAAATAAGCACGTGACTCTCTGTCCTAAGTGCACTTGATTGTACTTGTGCGTAGGTGTGTGCATGTGGATGCGCTCGTACACCATTGGGCACATGGCTAGATTACGCTCGAGCGCACTATAATATGCGCTCGATCACAAGGACAGAATGCACCGTACCACTAAACTAACTAAAGTAAGGACAAAAAAAGTTAAAAATAAAAATGTATCATACTCAGTGGCCTCAGTACCATTATCCTCAATAGAGGCGCTTGAGCTACACGTTTATCAAAGTGAAAACTACTCAAATGCTCTCTATAGTAGCCTCAGTGCTACTCTTGCGGAAAGGAGCACTTAAAGTCCACCACCTGTGGCTCAAGTGCTCTTGGTGCCTCTGTATACTGGATAGGCTGGAGTGCCAAATCTTCATCTCTTGGTAGCAATTTGATTTCAAGGTATGGCTTGACTCTGTGTCTATTTACAGTAAATGCTTGAGTGTAGTCGGAACCATGAATCTCCAAAGCACCATGGGCAAAGACTTTGGTGACCACATAAGGACCAGACCATCAGGACTTAAGCTTGCATGGGAACAATCTTAATCATGAATTGTAGAGCAACACCTTTTATCCCACATGAAACTCCTTCATAACTAGCTGTTTATCGTGATAGGCTTTAGTCCTTTCTTTGTAGAGCTTGGCATTCTCATATGCATCATGCCTTAATTCTTCCAGCTCATTCAAGCGCAGCTTTCTCTTTTCACCCACTTGTTTTATGTCAAAATTGAACTGCTTGATGGCTCAATAGGCTCGATGCTCTAACTCCACCAGTAGATGACATGCTTTCCCAAAAAACTAATCGGTAGGGAGATATGCCAATTGGTGTCTTATAAGCTGTCCTATATGCCCATACGGCATCATTTAGGCGTAGAGACCAATCCTTCCTACTCGGATTCAGGATCATCTCCAAGATGCCTTTGATCTATCGGTTACTTATCTCTAATTGGCCATTGGTTTGAGGATGATATGGAGTGCCAACTTTATGGGTGATCCCATATTTCTTGATTAGGGCAGCAAAAGATTTATTATGGAAGTGGCTGCCTCCATCCTTGATGATTGCTCTTGGAGTCCCAAACCTAGTAAAGATGTTATCCTGTAAAAACTTTACAATCACTTTGTGATCATTAGTCTTTGAGGGGACAGCCTCGACCCATTTGGACACATAATCCACACCCACAAGAATATATAAATAACCATATGAGTTAGGAAATGGACCCATGAAATCAATACCCCATACATCAAAAAGCTCTACCACATGAATATTTTGCAATGGCATATGATTTCGGGATGAGATGTTACTTGTCCTCTGGCATCTATCACATGAGTTGCAAAATGAAAAGGCATCTTTAAACAAATTAGGCCAATAAAAACCTGATTGTAATACCTTAAGAGCTGTTCTCTTGGCCCCAAAGTGTCCTCCACAAGCAAACTGATGGCAATGTTGTAATAAGCTTAAATGCTCCTCCTCTGAGACACACCTTCTGATGATTTGATCAGGACAAAATTTGAATAGGTAGGGGTCATCCCAATGGTAGTGTCAAGACATAGATATTAACCGCTTCCTTTCTTGACTAGACATACTTGGAGGAAAAACTTTAGCAGTTATATAATTCACAATATCAGTATACCATGGGAGTGATACCTCTAATGCGAATAATTTTTCATCAGGGAAATTCTCATTCGAAGATAGCTCATTTTTTTCATCCTCATGAGGTAGCCTAGATAGGTGATCTACGACTACATTCTCACTGCCCTTCTTGTCTCTAATCTCCAAGTCAAACTCTTGCAATAGGAGTACCCATCTGATTAACCTAGGCTTTGCATCTTTCTTAGCAAACAAATATCTCATAGCAGTATAATCAGTAAATACAATAACCTTAGAGCCAATTAAGTATGATCTAAACTTCTCCAAAGGAAAAATGACAGCTAACAATTCTTTTTCAATAGCGGAATAATTTAGCTGAGCATCATTTAAAGTTCTAGAAGCATAATAGATAGCATGAGGTACCTTATTTATTCTCTAGCCCAAGACAACTCCCAAGGCAAAGTCACTGGCATCACACATCAGTTCAAATGGAAGACTTCAATCAGGTGCCATCATTATTGGTGTGGAGGTGAGTAAGTTTTTCAATATGTTGAAAGCTTTCATACAGTCTTTAGTCCATTCAAACTTGGTGTCTTTAGCTAACAGTGCACAAAGAGGTCTAGAGGTTTTAGAAAAGTCCTTGATGAATTGTTTGTAGAATCCAGCATGTTCAAGTAAACCTCTAACACCCTTGATTGTTAGAGAAGGAGGCAACTTTGAAATGATGTCGATCTTAGCCTTGTCTACCTAAATACCTTTGTTGGAAATGGAATGACCCAACACAATGCCTTATTGAACCATAAAGTGAGATTTTTCCCAATTTAACACTATGTTGTATTCTTCACATCTCTTTAGGACACTCTTCTGATAATTGAGTCATTCATCAAAATTAGAACCAAAACCACTAAAATCATCCATAAATACCTCAACGAATTTCTCCACCATGTCGAAAAAAATGCTCATCATACATCTTTGAAAGGTGGCTGGTGCATTGCATAAACCGATTGGCATCCTTCTGTAAGCAAATATGCCGAAAGGGCATGTGAAGGTGGTATTTTCTTGGTTTTCTGGTGCTATGGCAATCTGGTTGTAACCACTATACCCATCCAAGAAGCAATAGTAGCTATGACTAGCTAATCTCTCTAACATCTGATTGATGAAGAGTAAGGGAAAATGATCTTTTCTGGTCAACTTGTTCAGCCTTCTGTAATCAATGCATACCCTCAAACCAGTGGTTATTCCTGTAGGTATTAGCTCTTCATCTTCATTTTTCACCATTGAGATCCCACTCTATTTTTGGAACAACTTGGACTGGATTTACGTATTTACTGTCTGAGATGCGGTAGATAATGCCAACATCCAATAGCTTCAATACCTCTACCTTGACGATCTCTTTCATGTGTGGGTTGAGTCTTCTTTGAGCATCCTGGGTGAGTTTTGCTTCATCCTCAAGGTAGATATGATGCATACACTTGGCTGGACTTATCCCCTTGATGTCAGCAATAGTCCATCCGATAGCAGATCTGTGCTCTCTAAGAACTCTTAGTAGTTTCTCTTCTTCCCCAACACTTAGATTGGCAGCAATTATCACTGGTAATGTCTTATTTTCTCCCAGATAGGCATAATTTAAATGCTCTAGCAACTATTTTAATTCCAAGTTTGGTGCCTAGACAATGGAAGGGAGAAAAGTAGCATTAGTAGGTACAAGAGGTTCAAATGGAGGGGTATACTTACTTGAATGTTTTGGAGAGGCCTCAAGGAGGTGCACAGCTTCAATGATGTCATCAGTAACATCTTCAGATTCTAGCTCAATATTCAATCTTGTGAAACTATGAGTGAGAGTGGTTTCCAATGGATCAATGTGATGGACCTGAAAAGCTTGCTCAACAAAACTTTGCATCATGCATACATTAAAACATTCAATATCATTTTGGGGTAATTTTAATGCATCAAATATTTTGAATTCTATTTTCTCACCATTTACCTTCATACTTACGATACCCTTTTTCACACAAATTTTTGTATCAACAGTTCTCATAAAGGGTCTTCCTAAGATGATAGGCAGAGGTAATGGCATATGGCATTCTTCCATATCTAATACAATAAAATCAACAGGTAAAATAAACTCACCTATCTTTACCAAGACATCCTCAAGAATACCTCTTGGTTTTTTTATGCTTCTGTCTGCCAATTGCAAAGTGATGGAAGTCAGTTGAGGCTTAACCAAACCTAGTGTTTCAAATACCGCGTATGGCAGCAAATTGACACCGACTCCTAAATCCAGTAATGCACGCTCAAACAGCTGGTCACATATCCTACAAGGAATGGTAAAACTACCTAGATCCTTTAGCTTTGGTGGTAGTTTTCTTAACAATACCGCACTTACCTCTTCAATTAAAGCCACTGTCTCATGCTCCTGAAACTTCCTATTATGAGTGCAACAATCTTTCAAAAATTTAGCATAAGCAGGTATTTGTTGAATTGCATCTAATAAAGGAATGTTTATCTCTACTTTCCACAAAGTTTCAAAAATATCAAGCAGTTTATTTTCTTTCTTTGGCTTTACTAACCTTTAAGGGAAGGGTGGTGCATTCACCTTCTCCATTTCACTTACCTTTGATGCAGATGGTTTCTCTGGAGATGCTTGTGCAGGCTCATCAGTTCCTATGATCTTACCATTTCTGAGAGTTGTAATGGCCTTTAGTTGTTGATGTCCTCCTAGATTAGGTAGTGTTTGGGCTGGGAGTTCACCTTGCTTTCTTCCACTCAGCTCCTTAGCTAATTGCCCCACTTATAGCTCTCGTCTTTGAATGGCTTGTTCATGCTTTACAGTGGTTTGTCTTTGCTCAGTCCGAAATTATCTTTCATCTGCCATGAACTGATCTTGTGAAGTCATCAATTGTTGTTGCTGAGTTGCCAATGGCCTCACAAGACTCTCTTGGTCGTTTTTCTTTGATTCGGGAACTAATTGGGCTACTGGTTGGGAGTTCCTTTGCTGCCCTTAAAGGTTCAGGTCATTCTGATTGTTAGTCCATGAGAAGTTGGGGTGGTTTCGCCATCCAGGATTGTAAGTATTTGCATATGGATTGTTCTTGGGCGGATAGTTGTTTGGTCCCACATAGTTTGCTTGCTCTGGATCTGCAGATGAATATAAAGGGAAAGTTTCAGTAATGTGATCAAAATGAGAACATATAGCACATACCTGGAGTGGTGTAGCTTGTGGACTAGTTGAGATGTTCTGAGCAGTCATGGCTTTAACAAGCATATCTAGCTTCCTTTCCACATCAGCTATCTGATTTGAAGACCCACCATTTAAAGTCACCTCATACATACCTTTGCTCTTAACTCCTTCTCTACCTCTGGATGAGAATTGTTGGGTATGCTTACTTAGTGTCTCAAACAGCTCCATGGCTTCTTCACTGCTCTTTTCCATCAGCACAACTCCACAACTTAAATCTACAATACCTTTACTTAGGTCACTTAGACCTTCATAGAAAGCTTGTACCAGCTCATCTTGAGGTAGATTATGATGTGGATATTTGAGAAGCAGCTCATTGAAGTGTTCTCATGCTTCAAAGAACAGGTCTCCATCATTTTCTTGGAAAGATTGAATCTCTTTCCTCATCTGTCTTGTCTTTTGTGCTGGGAAAAATTTCTTTAGGAACCTACTGGATAGCTCTTCCCAAGTATGGATGGACACTGCAGGCAATGAATTATACCACAACTTAGCATTATCTTTTAATGAAAAAGAAAAAAGAATTAACCTGATTCCCTCTTGATCTAGGCCTTAATGTGCTAGAACTTGCAGAGATCAAAGAATTCCTGAAGGTGCAAGTGTGGATCCTCAACAGGTGTACCCCTGAAATGAGTCAAAGCACTGAGTATCTACGAAGTATGTAATAATTGCCTTCTGCTTCATGTTGATAAGCAATACATGAGGGCAGGATGAGGTTCCATGGGATGAAGGATTGCTTCATGGGTCTTCGCTCTGGTGGTGGTTGATTGTCCAGCTATTCCGCCATTAGTGCTTCTCCCTCGAATTCTTCTTCTTCCTCTTCAATGTTATCTCTAAGCCTTTGTCGAATGGTTCACTAAAGCTCTGTATCGAGTGGAAAGAAGGTTTGATTCATAGATCGAAGCCCTTACATGAATTAGCTGAAATACTTCAGTGCAGTAGTTTCAGTACTGCTATTTGGGTAGTCTCTGCCTCGAGTGCGCTCGATTGCAGGTGCCAAAAATTATTTTGCTGCAAACTTGAAACAGAAACACAGAAAACTGTTGTTATTTGTCTAAGGTTCAAACAGGTCCAACCATGGTTTAAAAATGGTTAAAGTCCAAACCAAAGGTGGAGTATCAAAGTTTAGCAAGTTAGAAGACTACACACATGTGTGTGCATCAATTTGGAGCAAGGGAAGGCCATACGCACTAGTGTGCGCACTTTTGCACACAATCAGGGAAGTGTACGCACAGCAGCAGCATCAGTATCAGCATGCGCCATGGCGCCCAGCAACCAGCACCATGGCATCCAGAATGATGTGCTGAAGGACCGCATTAATGCCATGGCGCCCAGCACCAGCACCATGGCATCCAAAATGATATGCTGAAGGACTGCGTCAGCGCCATGGTGCCCAGCACCAGCACCATGGCGTCCAGAAGGTGTGCAAAGGTGCCCTGCCCAGCACCATGGCACCCCTTATTGAGTGCCTAGGTGCTAGGTAAAGGGCTGCACACATGGACAGCCTATTTTAATACCCTTTTAAGTGCATGAATGCAAGGTTAAAATGCACAACACCACTTGGGAAGTGATGAAGGGCTATGATTAAGTGGAGATCATAATCAAAGGGTGGAAATTGATTCACAAGAATGTCTAAGAAGTGAAAGGCTATAAAAGGAGTTCCCAAGCCTCATTTTTCACATATAGAATACAACACATATAAGACACTCTTTGAGATCAATTATAATACAAGAGAGAATTGTGTGAGACACATAAACACAAGAGGGACTCTTTGTAGTGAGGTTGGTTGTAAAGAAGAGAGTAGTATAGAGAGAGAGCATTGTAATCTTCTTTCTTCTCTTCTTGGTTTCTTCAAGAACTTGAGCTTCTTGAAGGGGATTTCTGTAACTTTTAAGAACCATTTGAGATAGTGCCGAGAGTTTGGAGGAACTCATGGGGACGTAGGCACATTGCCAAACCTCGATAACAAATTGCTTGTCTTCTTTCTTTCTTTGATTTTCTGTTCTTGTGTTCGATTGCTGAAATTCTTTCTACAAGTCATTCTAAACTTGGGTGTTTGGAAGATCACCACCTAGGCATCTTGTCAAGGTGATTTCCAAGAGTGGTATCAGAGCTGCACAGCTGGTTATCGAAGCAAGAAGTAGAAGATGACGGAGCGAAGACTCCAAGAATCAAAGATCAACTTCTTGGGTGATTCAAGAACGGTGTAAAGATCAAGATCCGATCATGTTCTTGAAGGTTGATTCAAGAACAGTGTTAAGATCCATCTTCGATCTGTGTTCTTGAGGTTGAAGAAAGCATTTGTGGGTAGTGTATAAATTTGGGATCTTGTCCGCAAAAGATGGCTTCAAATTTCTGTGTAGAGAAGTTTGATAGAAAGGGAGACTTTGCCTTTTGGAAGCGGAAGATCAAGGCGGTTCTAATGCAACAGAAAGTGGACTTTGCTATTGGAGAAGATGATGCTTTTTCGGCAAGTGTCATGGAGGACCAACGGACCGAGATGAAGAAGATGGCTTACAACACCATTTTCTTGCACATGTCGGATAGTGTCACAAGGGAGTGCGGAGACTCAGAAGATCCGACTGTCATATGGAAGAAACTAGATGAGTTGTTTCTTACCAAAACTCTTCCTAACAAGATTTATCTTCTTAAAAGAATCTTTGCTTTTAAAATGGATCCTAATAAAGAGTTGCAAGATAATCTTGATGTTTTTAATAAGCTAGTTCAAGATTTGAATAGCTGTAGCATTATTTTTCTAGATGAACAATTGGCTGTCATTTTGTTAAATTCTCTTCCTGATTGCTTTGATAACTTGATTAATGTCATTGAGTATGGAAGGGATACTTTGACAAAAAAGATTGTGATCAATGCCATAAGGGCACATGATTTTAAAGCCAAGATGAAGGAGACATCAAGTGGTGATGGGCTATTCGTAAGAGGAAGGCCAGTAACTCGGAATGGCAGTTGCAACCATGGCAACTACCGAGAGAAATTAAGAGGTAGAAGGCAGAACCATGGGAGATCTTATTCCAATACAAGACTTGGAGGAGGAAGGAGATGCTTCTACTACAACAAGGAGGGTCATTTCAAGAAAGATTGTAAGAAGAGGATATTGGATGAGAGGAGAAGCCATACCAACAATGGAGAGGCTTCGGTTACCAAAGGAGAACAACAAGATGATGTGCTTGTTGTGTGCTCAAATGTGAGCAGGAGGCAAGGCAGCGGAAAGTGGATTCTTGATTCCGAGTGCACTTATCATATGTGCCCTCACAAGGAATGGTTCAAGAATTTCAAGGATATCAATGATGGAAGGGTCTTCTTGGGGAATGACAATTCTTGCCAAGTGAGAGGGATTGGAGACATCTAATTGAGGATGTTTGATGGAGTCACAAGGCTACTGCGAAATGTGTGGTATCTTCCATATTTGAAGAGGAACTTGATCTCACTGGGGCAGCTGGATTCCATGGGGTATACATACAAAGTAGAGGGAGGAAAGATCAAAGTGGCCAAGGGATCTTTGGTAGTGATCAAGGCAGCAAGAAACGATGGACTCTATGAGATGATCGAAGAGACAGAAATCAATGATCAAGCAGCAAGCTTGATGGCTGAGATGGACAAGGCAGCCCTTTGGCACACTCGTTTGGGTCACATAAGCGAAAAGGGCCTACAAGTGCTTAGCAAAGAAGGTCTACTTGGTGGTGACAAAGTAGAAAAACTGGATTTCTGTGAGAGTTGCATTCTTGGGAAGCAACACCAGGTCAGCTTCAACACCGAAGTGCACAAGTCCAAAGGGATTCTTGACTACATTCATTCAGACCTTTGGGGACCAGCTAGGACACCAACACAGGGAGGTAACTTTTACTTTCTGTCTTTAATTGATGATTATTCAAGAAGAGTGTGGGTTTATTTGCTTAGGAATAAATCTGATGCATTGAATAAATTTGTTGTGTGGAAGAAGTTGCTGGAAACTCAAACGGGCAGGGTAGTTAAGGCTTTACGAACCGATAACGGCTTAGAATTTTGCAATAATGATTTTGATAAATTCTGTGAATTAAATGGCATTCTAAGGCATAGGACGGTTGTAAAAACACCCCAGCAAAATGGAGTTGCTGAAAGAATGAATAGAACTCTTATGGAGAAGGTTAGGTGCATGTTAATAGGATCTGGGTTACCAAAATATTTTTGGGGAGAAGCTGTGGCTACAGCTGCATACTTGATAAATAGATCACCCTCTAGAGCTTTAGAGCTCAAGACTCCCATGGAGATGTGGAGTGTAAAACCCCCTGAATTAAACAACCTTAGGACTTTTGGTTGTGCTGCATATGCACATCAAAAGGAGGATAAACTTAGCTCAAGATCTAGAAAATGTGTATTTCTAGGATATGGTGATGGGGTTAAGGGATATAGGTTGTGGTCCTTAGAAAATAAGGGCATGAAACTGATTATAAGTAGGGATGTTTTTTTTTAATGATTTGTTATTTCCCTACTTGGAGAAAACTAACCCTGTAGGGGCTAGTGAGCAAACCAAACCGGAAGTTGTTGAGCATCGCATCAAGGAGAACTTGGTTCAGGTAGAGCAGAGGAGGCAAGAGGGTTCGGACCAGGTAGAGCCCTTGGGTGAAGGCCAAGAAGCTCAAGAAACTCAAGAAGAGGCTGAACAAGAAGAGGTTGATGCAGTAAATAACTACCAGCTCACAAGAGACCGAGGAAGGAGAGTGGTTAGACCACCCTTGAGATATGGGTTTGCGGATGCTAATGTAGCAGCTCCTTAGATAGAAGGAGAGGTTGAACTAGAAACTTACACGGATTCCATGGAGTGTAAGGATTCGTCAAAGTGGCAGCTGGCTATAGAGGTAGAAATGGACTCTTTGATTAAGAACAACTCTTGGGAGCTGGTGCCCAAACCAGAAAAACAGAGAGTGGTGGATTGTAGATGGCTCTACAAGATTAAAGAAGGAAATACTCCAGGGGATGAAGTCCAGTATAAAGCTAGGCTGGTGGCGAAGGGGTTCACACAAAAAGAAGGCATAGATTTCACCGAAATCTTATCACCGGTTGTGAAGTACAAGACGATCCAGATAGTGTTAGCATTGGTGGTCCAATTTGATTGGGAAATTGAGCAAATGGATGTGAAGACAGCGTTCTTACATGGAGAGCTCGATGAGACCATTTTCATGAGGCAACCCGAAGGCTATGAGGAAAGAAGGCAGGGAGAGTTAGTGTGCAAATTAAAGAAATATCTCTATGTCCTGAAGCAATCACCTAGGCAATGGAATAAGAGGTTTGATTCCTTTGTAATCAGCTTGGGTTTTATGAGGAGCTACTATGATTCTTGCTTGTACTATAAGGGGCAGAAGATTGAGGAGATGGTGATCATCCTTATCTATGTTGATGGCATGTTGCTGGTTGGGAGCAGTATGGAGAGGATAAATAAATTGAAGGCTCAACTCAGTGAGGAGTTTGAGATGAAGGATCTTGGCCATGCACTAAAGATCCTTGGGATGTGTATCATCCGGGAAAGGGAGAGAAACAGATTGAAGATCTCTTAAACTTCCTACATAGAAAAGATGATATTTAAATTCTCTATAGAAGATAGCAAACCAGTGAAGGTTCCCCTTGCTGGTCATTTCAAGTTCTCTAGTGATCAATGTCCAAGATCAGAGGTGGAGAAGAAGGAAATGGAGAAAGTCCCATACTTTTGTGCTGTTGGTTCTGTTATGTACACCATGGTAAGCACTAGACCGGACATTGCTCATGCAATAAGTGTTCTCAGCAAGTTTATGAGTAATCCCAAAAATGAGCATTGGCTTGGGATGAAGTGGTTACGGAGGTATTTGAAGGGAAGCCCAGAAGTAGGGATGGTATATGAGAAGAGGGGTAATGCCATCTGCCTTGAGGGGTTTGCAGATTCTGACTATGGAGTAGACCAGGATAAAAAGAGATCGATTACCTCCTATTTTTTCAACTTAAATGGATGTTGTGTAAGTTGGAAAGCTCAGTTGCAGCTAGTGGTAGCACTCTCAACAACCGAGGCTGAGTACATAGCTGCGACGGAGGCCATCAAGGAAGCTATGTGGTGCAAAGGGTTGCTTGAAGAGTTGAAGGTACTGGATGAGCAAGTTGTGGTATTTTCGAATAGTTAAAGTGCCTTGCACTTGTGTAAAAATCCAGTGTTCCATGAGAGGACAAAGCATATGGATGTTCGGTACCATTTCATTCGGGAAAATGTTACGAAAGGATGCATCCATGTGGACAAGGTTACCACGGAAGAAAATCCTGCGGACTTGGGTACTAAAGTTCTACCTCTAAGTAAGTTCAATCATTGCCTTAAATTACTTAGGATTGGAGTTGGTTAATTGGTGACTCAAGATGAGTTTGGATCTCGAAGCTTTCTGTATAATGGTTCAGGTTTTTTGAACACTTAGACAAAGGTAGAGATTGTTGTTATTTATCTAAGGTTCAAATAGGTCCAACCATGGTTTAAAAATGGTTAAAGTCCAAACCAAAGGTGGAGTATCAAATTTCAGCAAGTTAGAAGACTGCACACATGTGTGTGCATCAATTTGGAGCAAGGGAAGGCCATGCGCACTAGTGTGCGCACTTCTACACACAATAAGGGAAGTGTGCGCACAGCAGCAGCATCAGCATCAGCATGCGCCATGGCGCCCAGCAACCAGCACTATGGCATCCAGAATGATGTGCTGAAGGACCGCATCAGCACCATGGTGTCCAGAATGATGTGCTGAAGGACCGCATCAGCGCCATGGTGCCCAGCACCACGGCGTCCAGAAGGTGTGCAAAGGTGCCCTGCCCAGCACCATGGTGCCCCCTGTTGAGCGCCTAGGCGCTAGGCAAAAGGCTGCACACATGGACAGCCTGTTTTAAGACCCTTTTAAGTGCGTGAGTGCAAGGTTAAAATGCACAGCACCACTTGGGAAGAGATGAAGGGATATGATTAAGTGGAGATCATGATCAAATGGTGGAAATTGATTCACAAGGATGTCCAAGAAGTGAAAGGCTATAAAAGGAGTTCCCAAGCCTCATTTTTCACATATAGAATACAACACATACAAGAAACTCTTTGAGATCAATTGTAATATAAGAGAGAATTGTGTGAGAGACATAAACACAAGAGGGACTCTTTGTAGTGAGGCTGGTTGTAAAGAAGAGAGTAGTATAGAGAGAGAGCATTGTAATCTTCTTTCATCTCTTCTTGGTTTCTTCAAGAACTTGAGCTTCTTGCTGTAACTTGTAAGAACCATCTGAGATAGTGCAGAGATTTCGGAGGAACTCATGGGGACATAGGCACATTGTCGAACCTCGATAACAAATTGCTTGTTTTCTTTCTTTCTTTGATTTTCTGTTCTTGTGTTCGATTGCTGAAATTCTTTCTATAAGTCATTCTAGACTTGGGTGTTTGGAAGATCACCACTTGGGCATCTTGTCAAGGTGATTTCTCAGAAAAACAACAAAAAGAAGAAATAAATTAGATATTTGATGAAACAAAATAAAACTGAACAAAAAAATAAAACTGAACGAAAAATAATTTTAAATAGAAATTTAGCACAATCCCCGGCAAGGGCCCCAAAAACTTGTTGTGCAAAAATCTTCCTAAATTAATAAGCAAATAATTAAACAGTTTTACTTGCAAGTGCACAAGGTCAACTTAGTAGTATAGTGTGCAAAATGCGAGATCATCTCCACAGGGATTGGTAAAGTTCAATTTAAAATTAAATTCGTAATATATAATGATAGAAATAAGTATTGAGTTTAAATTGATAATGATAAAAGCATAGGGCTTTGATATCCACCACTAATCATATTTTTCCAATAAAACAGTGTGCCAATGCTTTAGTCATATCATGAATACCTAATGTTGTCAACCTAAGGGCATGGTATATACTCCTTAAGCTATTGATTTTTCTAAACAAAGAGTAAGGTATGGTTTATACTTTAACTCTTTTATTTCTTAAGGGATTTAGCATGGTGTATGCTAAATTGTTCCTTAAGAGAACATATTATCTGTGAAAATCGACAAACACACAAGACCTAGGGCATGTTATATACTCCCGATTTCCCATTTTAAGTTTAGCATGGTGTATACTAAGTTATTCCTTAAGAGAGCATATTATCTGTGAAAATTGACAAACGCACAAGACCTAGGGCATGTTATATAATCCCAGTTTCCCATGTTGATTAACCCAAGAATCCGGCATGGATTTCTTTTGTTATTATTGTTAAACCCAGGACTCGGTCATCCAAATTGATCTATCCATACCACATGCATATGTTGATCAGGCAAACACATATGAGGAATTCAATAAAACAGACATTAATCAATTAAAGCATCATAATACAGCTATTGCAAAGGCAACAATACTCATATATGGAAAAGCATAATTAGGGCTTCAATCGAGCCCTATTAGTCAGTTAGTTACACATGGTTCTAATGATAAACATCTTTATAATGTAAAATAAAGAGAGAAGAATAAACCCAAAAATACTTCCTAGAAGAGCCGTCAATTCCTCCGCCAAAATCTCTTCTCCGAAAGCTAAAACTAAAACTAAAAAGAAGACCCTGTTTATGTGTTTTACAAGCCTATTTATAAGGTTTAAGGACAATTGGAAACCCTAACTCGTCAAATAAAAACCTAACCCAACTTTCCAAAATAGGTTATGTTGTTTTACTGCACGTGTGCACTAGATCACACACTGGTGCGCTCGAGCCTTCTTCTTGTGCGCACGAGTGCTGCTGTGCTCGATCGCACTATGTTCAGCTTCTAGTTCTTCCACTTTTTTTTGTTCTTCAAACCAGATAATGCTCCCTTTTCTTCAATAACATAGGAAAACACAGAAAGCACAGAAAAGATATAAAATAGCATGAAATAACACAACTAGGAACTTAACAAATGTAAATTAAGTGGCTTAAATACGAATATTTAAGCACTTATCATCGGGCCTATCTTCAACACGTTCATGTTCCAAGTAGAGCTTCAACCTATGGCCATTAACTTGAAATTCACGACCGTCGGAGGGATCTTCAACTTCTACCACTCCATTCGGAAAAACACTCTTCACAACATAAGGTCCCTTCCATCGTGATCGCAATTTTCTCGGATGGAAGTGTAACCGAGAATCATAAAGAAAAACTCGATTACCTTGTTCAAAATTTTTTCGGAGTATTTTCTTATCATGTACCGCTTTTATTCTTGACTTTAAGTCCTTAGCATTATCATATGCATCATCCCTCAACTCCACAAGTTCACAAAGTTGCATTTTCCTCTCCTCACTGGACACCTTCAAGTCATAATTAAAATTTTGAATAACCCAATATGCTCTATGCTCAAGTTCTACGGGTAAGTGACATGCTTTGTCGAATACCAACCGATAAGGAGATGCTCCAAGAACCATCTTGTATGCTATTCGGTATGCCCAAAGTGCATCCGATAGGTGCAAAGACCAATCTTTTCGATTTGGATTTACCCTTTGCTTAATCTCCCTATTTGCTAGTTTCGCTTGGCCATTGGTTTGTGGATGGTAAGCTGTAGAAACCTTATAGGTGACTTCATACCTGCGTATCAAAGCCTCAAAAGAACGGTTACAAAAATGTGACCCTTGATCACTAATTATAACACACGGAGTACCGTACCTAGATAAAATATGATCTTTAAGAAATTTAACAACTTTATTATCATTAATGCGGTAAGGTATAGCTTCAACCCATTTAGAAACATAATGAACAGCAAGCAAAATGTAAAGATACCCAAAAGAAGGTGAGAATGCTCCCATAAAATTAATCCCCCAACAATCAAAGATTTCCACCACTAAGATCAGGTTGAGAGGCATCATATGACGGCGGGACAATGAACCTAGCTTTTGACATCTTTCACATGAACGACAAAACTCATTAGTATCCTTGAATAAAGTAGGCCAATAAAAACCACATTGCAAAATTTTTGCGGCTCTTTTTCTAATAGAAAAACGAGCACCACAAGCATAAGTATGACAAAAAGTTAACACACTATCAATTTCCATATCCGGAATGCATCTTCTTATTATTTGATTGAGGCAATATTTAAAAAGATAAGGATCATTCCAATAAAAATTCTTTACCTCAGCTAAAAACTTACGCTTATCTTGTGTACTCCATGTAGAAGGAACTTGACGGGAAACCAAGTAATTTGCAATGTCAGCATACCATGATGTGTGACAAAGGACATCAAATAAATTCTCATCTGGAAAGGCTTCATGAATGGGCAAAATGTCGGTATCATTCTTAAACTCCAAACAAGATAAATGGTCCACCACAACATTTTCCACCCCTTTCTTGTCTTTGATGGTCAAGTCAAATTACTGCAAAAGCAAAATCCAATGTATCAAACGGGCCTTAGCAACCATTTTTGAGAAAATAAATTTAAGAGCACAGTGATTCGTGAATATAGTAATAGGTGAACCAATTAAATAAGAGCGAAATTTATCCAATGCAAATACTAGGGCTAGTAATTCTTTCTCAATTGTGGTGTACATCATTTGAGAATGATTCAAGGTTCTACTAGCATAATAAACAACAAATGGTTTTCCCTCCCTTCTTTATCCTAAAACAACTCCTAAAGCATAGTCACTAGCATCACACATAATCTCAAAAGGCAAGGTAAAATTGGGTGATTGCATAATAAGGGCAGTTGTAAGCTTAGAGACAAGTGTCCTAAAGGCTTTCTCACATTCGGGGCTCCACTTGAATTCGGTATCCTTCAACAAAAGGTTACATAAGGGTCTAGAGATAGCACAAAAATTTTGATTAAACCTTCTATAAAACCGGGTATACCGTAGAAAAGACCTAACATCTTTAATATTCTTAGGAGTGGGTAGTTTAGAGATTAATTCAAATTTTGATTTATCCGCTTCTATTCCCTTTTCGGACACTATATGGCCCAAAACTATTCCAGAAGACACCATAAAATGGAACTTCTCCCAATTAAGCACAAGCCCCTTCTCTTCACACCTACACAAAGCATTTTTCAAGTTAGATAAACATGAATCAAAAGAAGTTCCAAACACAGTTAAATCACCCATAAACACTTCCATACATTTTTCAACGATGTTGATTACGCACAAAACATAACGCGGTATTGTAGTACAGCTTTAGGGTGTCGATTCCACAGGGAAACAAACTAATTACAAAAGAAGGTGTAAACCTCAACACAAATGATAAAAGTTAAAGTGACAAAATCTGAATTGTTGATTGCGTGAAAATTGTGTAAATAATTGATGGATAATATAATAAAGAAACAACAAGGTTCCGAAAATCCTCCCTGGGTTCGTTGCCCTAATCCTTAATTAAGTTGTTTTTATCTCGATTGCAAGTTTCACATCCCAAACAGGCAATCGGCAAATATTCAATTAAAGCGCATATATAAACCCTAATGTAATTGATATGAATTATTCTTTACATTCAAGCACACATGACCTAACTTATAAATTATCAAAAGACGACGATATATCTAAACGACAATACCGCAGCAATAGACAAATCTATAAAAAGGATCTACCGGACTCAATCACACCCAAACAAATACACATAAGAAGAGTATGACTAGACTTATATGGAAAAGAAGCATCCAATCACCGGACTAATAAGAAATCTACTAATTAAATTAAAGAATAAAACATAAAAATGTTTAATGAAAATAATACCAAACTACAACTGAATCAAATAAAGGAAAATAAGAACAACTAGACCTAGGGATTCATCCCTTCGCCTTGCTTGGAGACTAGCCAGCCATGGGGCTCATGCGTCCACGAGTTGCCTCCGGCCTCTCAATGATCATCTCCCCCTTGGTAGTGAAAGTTTCAGTGATTTCTCAGCTTACCCTCCAAAAGTACTTCGGATTGCTCCTAAGAGCCCTCTGGATTGCTCCTAAAGGCCCTCTGGATTCACTTTCTGATGATTTCAAATGATCTCAGATTCTCCGATGGTCCTTAAAGCTGAAGTGGAGTGGGTCTTATATAGGAAAATACCACGAGTGCAATGTGTTTCCAATCCGATGTGGGATATGAGATATAGAAATGTGTTTCTAACCGATGTGGGATGTGGGATTTAGGCCTTCACATGCCCTTCACGCTGAAATCCCGCACAACCCGCACAGCCTGACTTTTGTCTACTTAAACTGCCATAACTTTCTCTAGAAAAATTATTTTTACGAACCGTAAAATTCTCCAAAAAATAGTTTTCCAGATCTTTCTAAGAATGTATGGCTCATCTCCTGGTTCTTCTTGTATCAATACAGTTTAATTTTCAAAGATGATTGATCTGTACGGGTAATTCTTACAATTTAGTGAAACTCTTTTCCAGTGCAGGCAGCAGCTGTTGCTCTTTTAAGCCCTCCATCTTGTCCTTCTGGAAGTATTCCTTCACTCCAATATGCCTTGAGTCTTTGTGCTTCAAGCAATGATAACCTTTCCTCCTCTTTTGAGCTTAAAGTACCTGAAAATACACCGAAATAGATCAATGATCCAAGAATGATACTTTAGAGTTGTTAGCGTATAAAAGTGCAATTAAAACCTAGATCAACCCTAAAATGATAACAATTAAGTACTATTAAGATCCATTTTATGACTCTCATTAGATTATTGCTAGTCCCTAGCAATTCAAGCAAAAACAAGAGATGAATTCTACGGTGGGAATCAAAGTAAATGAAAAGCAATATTAGTGTTAAGCAAGAGTAATTCACATTTTGTCTAAAAAATTGCACATAACACACGGCACAAAGAATCATTAAATTTCACCCAAATCCAAAAGTAATCCAAACATCAATCTTAAAATCGTTATTGACTCTTAACATCCATCTTACCACAAACCATTAATCCGAACACCCGGATGATTTTATGCATAACATTCATGAATACAAGTCTTGGCCTCTAAAACATGATAAATTTCATGACGTCAATCACAAAAAAAGCTCCATATGCTTACATTTCAAATCACTCTCCACTATTGTAGAAAAATCACATTACATTGGATCAATAGGTCTTTAATAGGCTTGTAACATTAGGCTAAGGTAAACGTTAAGAAAAAATGGGAAGGATTCACAAGAAAAAGAACTCAATCTATTAGCTTTAAATATAATCACTTTTAAGCACTAGATAACCTTACTTCAACACCCAACTTTTTCGACCATTTTTCGAGCATTTTTCATTTTTGTTTTTTCAAAATCACCACTTTTCTTTTCTTTTCTTCTTTCTTTGCCGTAATTCACTTTTCTTTTGTATTTTGGCATAAGACCATTCACCTCTTTTTTCATTTTCCTTTTCTTTTACATAACCCCCAACTAATCTCCTTTAATGTACTTGGGTTATGGTAGTGATATTTTCTCATATTTCCATCCTTACTCCTTTTAAATGCTTCTCAACAAATATGTATAGCTAAGTTCTTTTAAGAGAAAGGTAAGGATAAAATATTCTCTTTAGCCTCATAAAGGTGACTAAATGGGCTATTGAAAGAAACAAGGCTCACTTCTTTTTCAAGAAAATGCTCAAATAGGTGACTAGTGGTAAATATAGCAATGGTAGGTTTAACAGGCTCAAACGGTCCAAAAATGGCCTATATCATATCCTAAGTAATGTGCATTCTAGGAATTCGCCTCAAGTGGTTATCAAGTAAGTTATAGAGCTTGTCGAGACCACAAAAATATTCACAAAATAATCACACATAAAACTTTTCTAAATATTTAAGACTAATCATAATATCTTACCACAAACTAGAGTCTCTAACCAAATGAATATTGATGCTTAAATTAATTTCAAACCGAAGCAAGATTTAACTTCTTCTAAATGCTATATGTTGTCTTAATTTAGGCTCATATCATTGACATGTGAATAAACTCTAAGGTTTTACACAAAGCATGCTAAAAACAAACAAAAAGAGAGAACGACTCTAAGCAGTTCAATAGAAAAAAAATGTATGGAAATAAAGAATATAGAAACAAAGAGATGCGTTTCCTCCACCCCCAACTTAAAAATTGCATTGACCTCAACGTAAAAGAAAGAGTAAAGGAAACTCCCTTTGTAGCCAAAGGTGCACAGAAGCTGAAAATTATGCTCCACCATTTGAACTGCTTCGTATATTTGTCCCTGAAAAAGAAATACTAAGTTAATACTGGAAAACAAAAAAAAACAAACAATAAACAAGAAAAAGAAATATGAAAACAATAAAAGTAAAAGAATATTTTGTGGGGTGCGTCCCATGAGCGCTAAGTTTTACGTCTTTAGCCAGACGCTCTTATTCCCTCCTAGACAAACATGAACTGAATGCACCAACAACTACTTCACTGTCAAATTGGGTGCTTGTATGCTTTGAAAAGGCCTCAAGGATGTCATCAGTAACATCTATAAATTCTGGCTTGATATATGCTCTTATGAAGCCATGAGTGAGGGTGGACTCTAATGGATTAAGGTGTTGGACCTTTTCCATGAATGTGTCAATCATGTATGCTTGGTGGGTTTCGTCCACATCCTTTGATTTTTTTTGTTGTTGGGATGTGTAATAACTTACCACTCAGTGTCTCAATGGCATTCACCTCCTTTATATTCTGTTGCGCTAGGTGTTGACAATAGGGTGTGGACTGAGCTTGAGAAGGGAACTTACCTCGCTCAGTCACACTCAAGTAGCTCATCAACTTGGACACTTGGCTCTTTATCTCTTTATTTTCTTCAACAGCCTGCATAATTAAAGATTCAAGTCTTTGATTAGTCTTACCCTGTGCCTCAATAAAAGCATGTAAAGTGTCTTCTAAAGAACTCCTAGAAGATACAGGTGCATGATATGGTTCAAGATATGGTGCAGGGGGTTGTGCAAGCTGCTAGTTTTCAGACTTCCAGCTGAAATTGGGGCGATTTCGCCATCCCGGATTATAGTTATCAGAGAAGGGTTCCAAAGGCTTCTTGTACATGCCTAAGGCATTACATTGTTCCTTATACATCCCTCTCATCTCAGCAAATGTGGGGCACTCTTGGGTGAGATGATCTATCCCGCCACACATAAAACATTGTTCAAAAGATTTTGTATGATTAGCTACGTGTGTTGGCTTTAAGCTCTTAGTCTTTAACACCTCTAGTTCCCTAGTGAGCATCTCAACCTTGGCCTTAAGGTTATATTCTTCCCTAAGATGGTAAATTCCACCACCATTTGGGTTCCCTATAGGTCTTGGCCTATTTGTGCTTTCAGTAGCACTAGGTCCAGTCCAAGTGTGAGCTTTTTCAGCAAGCGCATTGAGGTACTCTATAGCCTCATCAGGATCTTTCTCCAAAAATTCACCATTACACATCATCTCTATGAATTGGCGCTCTCTATATGTAAGTCCCTCATAAAAATTGCTCACCAAGCGCCAGTTCTCATACCCATGGTGAGGGCATATACTCAATAACTCCTTAAATCTCTCCCAAGACTGATATTAGGTCTCACTATCCTTTTGTGCAAAGGTGGAGATTTGCCTTTTCAAAGCGTTGGTCTTATGTTGGGGAAAGTATTTGCTAAAGAAAGCCCGAGTCATCTCAGTCCATGACCCAATAGATCGTGGTCTTAGTGAGTATAGCCAACTCTTAGCTCTATCCTTCAAAGTGAAAGGAAAGAACTTAAGCCTCACAATGTCATCGGTTTCATCTTGAATATGAAAAGTCGCGACTACTTCCTCAAACTCTCTAATGTGCACATATGGGTTTTCATTATCCAAGCCATGAAATGTAGGGAGTAACTAAATCATCCCTGGTTTAAGATCTAATTGGCGAGTATTGGCTGGAAAGATGATGCATGATGGTGTGGCTGTGCATGTAGGGTGGAGGTAATCCTGAAGTGTCCTAGCAACATTCTCATTAAGGTTATCGGTTATTTTAACAAAATCCTCTAAATTCTCACTTAGGTTTCCTCTATGGGTTGATCTAGGTGAGGTTTCACTATCAGACTCGGAAGGAGATGGATTATCAAATAAAGGGTTTAAAAAGTTTAATCCTGACTCTAGCACAGGCCTACAAGCAAATATACCCAAAGTGTCTCTATATCTGGGCATGCAAGATCACAAAATAATAAAAATATTATATAAAAAAAAGAAAAAATAAAATAAAATAAAATAAAAAAATTAATTCAGCAAGCTAAAAGAAGGAACGAAGTTACCGCCTTTACAGCTGATGAAAAAAAAAGACTATTTACAACTCTTCTACCGTCATGTCAAAAGTTGACAATCTTCTTTGTATTTAACCGCGTTTCCCCGGCAACGGCGCCAAAATTTGATTAAGCCCAAAACATAACGTGCTACTGTAGTACAGCTTTGGGGTGTTGATTCCACATGAAAACAAACTAATTACAAAAGAAGGTGTAAACCTCAACACAAACGATAAAAGTTAAAGTGACAAAATCTGAATTGTTGATTGTGTGAAAATTGTGTAAATAATTGATGGATAATATAATAAAGAAACAAAAAGGTTCTAGAAATCCCCCCTAGGTTCATTACCCTAATCCTAACTTGATTCAGTTGTTTTTATCTCGATTGTAAGTTTCACATCTCAAACAGGCAATCGACAAATATTCAATTAAAGCGCATGTATAAACCCTAATGTAATTGATATGAATTATTCTTTACTTTCAAGCACACATGACCTAACTTATAAATTATCAATAGACAACGATATATCTAAATGAAAATACCACAGCAATAGATAAATCTATAAAAGAGATCTACCGGACTCAATCACACCCAAACAAATACACATAAGAAGAGCATGACTAGACTTATATGGAAAAGAAGCATACAATCACCAGACTAATAAGAAATCTACTAATCAAATTAAAGAATAAAACATAACAATGTTTAATAAAAATAATATCAAACTACAACTGAATCAAATAAAGGAAAATAAGGACAACTATACCTAGGGATTCATCCCTTCGCCTTGCTTGGAGACTAGCCAGCCATGGGGCTCATGCGTCCTCGAGTTACCTCCGGCCTCTCAACAATCATCTCCCCCTTGGTAGCGAAAGCTTCGACGATTCCTCAGCTTGCCCTCCAAAAGTACTTCAGATTCCTCCTAAGGGCCCTCTGGATTGCTCCTAAAGGCCCTTTTGGATTCACTTTCTGATGATCTCAGATGATCTCAGATTCTCCGATCGTCCTTAAAGCTGAAGTGGAGTGGGTCTTATATAGGCAAATACAACGAGTGTAATGTGTTTCCAATTCGATGTGGGATGTGGGATATAGAAATGTGTTTCTAACCGATGTGGGATGTGGGATTTAGGCCTTCACATGCCCTTCACGATGAAATCCCGCACAGCCTGACCTTTGTCTACTTAAACTGCCATAACTTTCTCTAGAAAAATCATTTTTATAAACCGTGAAATTCTCTAGAAGATAGACTTCCGGATCTCTCTAAGAATCTATGTCTCATCTCCTGGTTCTTCTTGTATCAATACAGTTTAATTTGCAAAGATGATTAATCTGTACGAGTAATTCTAGCAATTTAGTGAAACTCCTTTCCAGTGCGGGCAGCAACTGTTGCTCTTTTAATCCCTCCATCTTGTCCTTCTGGAAGCATTCTTTCACTCCAGTATGCCTTGAGTCTTTGTGCTTCAAGAAATGATAACGTTTCCTCCTCTTTTGAGCTTAAAGTACCTGAAAATGCACAGAAATAGATCAATGATCCAAGAATGATACTTTAGAGTTGTTAATGTATAAAAGTGCAATTAAAACCTAGATCAACCCTAAAATGATAACAATTAAGTACTATGAAGATGCATTTTATGACTCTCATCACATGTCGCTAAAAATACTCATCATGCATCTTTGAAAAGTAGCCGATGCCTTACATAAACCAAAGGTCATTCTACAAAAAGCAAAAGTACCAAAAGGACATGTAAAGGTGGTCTTCTCTTGATCCTCTAAGGTAATTCCTATTTGGTAGTATCCCGAATACCCATCTAAAAAGCAATAGAAATGATGACCAGCCATACATTCAAAGATTTGATCTATGAATGGAAGGGGAAAATGGTCTTTTCGAGTAGCCGAATTAAGTTTCCTATAGTCAATGCACATATGCCACCCAGTCACTACCTTAGTTGGTACTAACACCCTCTCTTCATTTTCTACCATGGTGACCCCGGCTCTCTTAGGAACTACTTGAGTTGGACTAATCCACTTACTATCGGATATTGGATATATAATTCTGCATCTAATAGCTTTAAGACTTCTTTCTTAACTACCTCTTTCATAATTGGATTTAGCCTTCTTTGTGGGTCTCTACGAGGGTTAGCTCCTTCTTCTAGATAGATCCTATGGGAACAAATTAAAGGGCTAATACCTTTTATGTCGCCTATAGTCCAACCTAGTGTAGATTTATACTTTCTTAACAAATTCAACAATTTATCACATTGCACATCACTAAGTTCGAAAGAAATAATACTGGAAAGGTATCACCTAGGTCTAAGAGGGCATGTTTGAGCCCTTTAGGTAGCGGAGCTAAATTAAATGTTGGTGTCTCCTCGGAAGATGGTTTGGGTGCCTCCCTCTCTTTAGGCAACTCATCAAAGCATGGTTGCCATGATTTCTTAATAAATCCCTGTGACTTATCAAAAACATCAACAACATCAACGACATGGGGATAAATTGAAGAATCATCAAAATCAAAATTATTAAAAGGAATTCCAAAGAATTAGAATTATCTTTAATGTACTCATTCTCCAAAATAAGCTCATCGATCATGTAAGTGTCGAAACACTCATCCTCTTCATGTGGCTGCCTTGAGACTCGAAAAACATTCACCTCTAGAATCATATTTCCAACTGATAATGTCATTAGACCATTCCTACAATTAATGAGGGCATTGGCAGTGGCAAGGAATGGTCTTCCAAGTATCAAAAGAATTTTTGACTCTGTGTTCACAATAGAAATGGTATCTAACACCAAAAATTCGACGGTAGAATAGAATTTGTCAATTTGCACTAAAACATCTTCCACGATACCTCTTGGTTCTCTTACCGATCAATTCGCTAGTTGAAGTACCATGGAAGTCGGTTTGATCTCACCTAGACCGAGTTACAAGTAAACGGAGTAGGGCATGAGATTCACACTAGCCCCCAAATCTAGCAATGCTTAGCCACAAGCTTTGTTTCCATTTTGGCAAGCCACCGTAGGACAGCCCAGATTTTTATACTTGGATGGTGTATTGCTATCAATTACCACACTTGCTTGCTCCATTAAGAATGTTTTCTTATTCATATTGTGCCTCCTCTTGAGTGTACATAGATCCTTAATGACTTTAGCATAGTTGGGAACCAGTTTTATGACATGAAAAAAAGGAAGGTTAATTTTAACTTGCATAAGTTGTTCAAGAATCTCACCTTTTAATGTCGAATTTCTCTCCTTAGGTTTAAGGAGTGCTTGAGGGAAAGGCACCGATATAGAATCACTATGGGCATCTTTTTCCTTGGGGGCTTCATCCTTGTTACTCATGGTGTTAGGAATCAAGTTTGATGGTAGAGTGGGTCCATCAATTTCCTTACTGCTGCGAGTAGTCATGGCATTAACCTCTTTAACATTTTGATTATTGGAATTGGAGGTTTGTACCATATGTTGTCCCCTTAGATTAGGTTGTGGCTGCGAAGGAAAATGACTTTGCTCTTGAACCATCAATAAATTAGTCAACTTGGTGAGTTGGCTCTTTATCACCTTTTGTTCCTCTTTGACCCCTTATTGCTCCTCTAGCAACCGTTGATTTATCTTGCCTTGCTCTTCCACAATCTGGGCATGTACCTACATACATGACTTAAAAGCATCTTCCAAAGGTAAAGATTGTTGTGATGCATTAGATGAAGTTGCTTCCAGTCTCCATTGGGTACTAGATTGGGTAGAAGGTTATGTATCGGATCTCCAACTAAAATTAGGGTGATTCTTCCAACTGGGATTGAGGTGTTAAAGTAGGGTGAGTATGTTTTCCTAAAGGGTATACCTAAAGCATTACACTCTTCTTTCATCTAAAAATAGGTTGGACAATCCATAGGTACATGATCTACCTCATTACACATAAAACAAGGTTCGTGGGACTCTACCCTAGCAACTGGTTCGAGGGCTCTAGCATCCTTGGTTTTTAAAACCTCAATTTCCTTAGTTAGGACCTCTAAATGGGCTTTAAGGCTATCCTCTTCCTTAAGTTGATAAATTCTGGCAGTTTGGTTTCTCTTAATACTTTCTATGGCATTGGATCCCATCCAAGTGTGGGCTTTTTCCAATAAATCATCTAGCTTCGTCGGGATTTTTATGAAGAAAATCTCCATTACACATTATTGCTATAAATTGCCTTTCCCTACTTAGAAGTCCATCATAGAAATGGCTAACTACCCACCAACTCTTATACCCATGGTGCAGACAAGAATTCAAAAGGTCTTTGATATGTTCCCAAACTTGATATAAGGTTTCACTTTCTTTTTTGTGCAAAGTTTGAGATTTGTCTCTTAAGGTTATTGGTCTTATGGATTGGAAAATACTTTTGGAAGAAGGCTTAGGTCATCTCATCCCAATTACCTATAGACCTAGGCCTTAACGAGTACAACCAAACCTTGGCCTCATCCTTAAGCGAAAAGGGGAAAAACCTAAGTTTGACGGTGTCTAACATATCGGCTCTACTTTGAAAGGTTGCTACCACTTCCTCAAATTCCTTAATATGAACATAGGGGTTTGCATTCTCTAATCCATGGAAATTTGGTAGCAGTTGGATCATGCCTGGCTTAAACTCAGGTTGTTGAACATTAGGGGGGAACATGATATAAGACGGTGTGGTCGTTCGGCTAGGGTGCAAGTAGTCCTTAAGTGTCCTAGCAACATTCTCATTGTTATTGTTGGCCATGTTAACAAAATTCTCTAAATTCTCATTTAGGTGTGCACTATGATTTGATCTATGTAAGCTTTCACTATCGGACAAAGAAGGAGAGGGTAACTCTATTTCGGATCTTTTAATGAATCTACCTCACTTATCTCTAAGTCTACGCATACACCAAAGGAATTAGAGGGGAGAAGAATAAAGAAAACAAAATAAAATCAAAACAAAGAGCAAAGAAAAATGTTACCATCTTGTCTCAAAGTTGACAATCTTCCTTGTAATTAAGCGCAGTTCCCCGGCAACGGTACCAAAATTTGATAACACTTAAACTAACACGCGATTATTGTGTATAGTTGAGGTGTCGATCCCACGAGGAAAGCGAACTGCAAGAGAAAGTGTAAACCTTAACACTAAATGATAAAGTTCAAATAAGAAAATCTGAGTTTTACGAATGAAATTATATAAGAGAGTTGTGAAAATATGATGAAGAATTCAACAAAGAAATAATAAAGTTCCAGGAATCCTTCCTAAGTTCGTTGCCTTATTCCTATCTTGACTCAACTGTTCTATCTCAATTACTAGTTTCACATCTCAAACAAGCAATTGGTAAATATTCAATCACAGCATATAAATACCCTAATGTAATTGTCATAAATTACTCCTTAATTCCAATTCAAACACACAAGATCTATCTTATAAATTATCAAGAAACGACAATATATTTCAATAATAATATTGCAGTGATGGACAAACCTATAAGATAGATGTACTGAAATCAATTGCATCTAACAACTTTGACATAAGAAAAGCTTGACTAGACTTATATGGATAAGAAGAACGCAATCATCGGATTAAGAAAATCTAAGAGAAGAAGAACATAAATTTCAGCTGTCACATGAATTCAAATCCTTCTTACTTAATCAAAGTGTAAACCATAAACAATGTCTAACAATCAATCCATATAACTGAATCAAAGATAGAAATAAGAACAACTACACCTAGAAACTCATCCTTTCTTCTTCCTTAGAGTTTAGTTGGACATGGAGTTCATCCTTGATCACCTTGATGAAGAAAAAGATGGAAGCTCTCTTCAAAAACTCTCCTCTTGTTCTTTGAGTCTAAATTCCTATATATATAGCTATATGGAGATGGATTTGTATATAGAAAAGTCACCCTAGGGTTTCTGTTCAGGCAATGTGCTTCTGCTGCTGTCCAAGCCCAGTTCTGCCTGACCTTTGTCTACTAAAACTACCATAACTTTCTCTAGAAAATCATATTTATGAACCATAAAATTCTCCAGAAAACAGACATCTGGATCTTTCCAAGCATATATGGCTCATCACCTGGTTCTTCCTGAATCAATACAGTTTCATCCGCAAAATGACTGATCTGTCACGCTGAAATCACGCATAGCCTGACCTTTGTCTACTAAAACTGCCATAACGTTCTATAGAAAAATCATATTTACAAGCCGTAAATTCTCCAAAAAATAGACATCCAGATATTTCCAAGCATATATGGCTCATCTCCTGGTTCTTCCTGAATCAACACAGTTTAGTGAAACTCTTTTCCAAATGCTTGTGAACATGCATAGAATCTTCATGCTTTAATCAACGTTAGCTTTCCATCTCTTTTAAACCCAAAATACATCAAAATGCATCAAAATAAATCAATATACCAAGAATGACACTTAAGAATTATTAAAGCATAAATGTGTAATCAAGTCCTAAATCAACCCTAAATGCTAACAAATAAATACTATTAAGATTCATTTTCTAACTCTCATCATCACTCTGGCATCCTTAGAACACTCTTGGGGCTATCAACAAACTTCTCATGGCCAATTATGAAAGTAGATGTCAAGAAATTTGTTAAAGGCTACCTTATTTTCCAAGCCATTAATTGCTCCACCACTAAAGCCTCAAGATTACTACAACCACTACCTATGCCAGATCAAGTTTAGGAAGATGTTTCCATGGACTTCATTACTGGGTTTCCATTTTGGAGCCTTATAGGCCTCTTTTACTACCAGCACTATAGCCTAGTTATTCACTAATATTGACATCAAACACAATGTCTTCCCTAAGTCTATAATCTCTAATAAAGACTCGATCTTCTTTAGTAAATTCTGGAAGCAACTATTTTCTAAGTGACACTACCCTTATCATGAGTTCTTCTTACCATCCAAAATCTGATGGCCAGACAGAGGTCTTCAATAGATTCTTGGACTAATATCTAATAGTGTTTATACAAGACAACCCCAAGCTATGGCATACCTTCTTGTTCTGGGTTGAGTTCTGGTACAATACTAGTTATCATTCAGTTGCTCGTATGACACCATTTAAGGCTATGTATGGGAGAGCTCCTCCTACTGTTCCAAATTACATTAAACAAACCTCCAATATAGAAGCAATAGATCACCAGCTATCCAAAAGAATTCAACTCCTACATCAACTCAAGAGTAACTTGTTACAAGCTCAAGCAAGGATGAAAGCTCAGGCAAAGATGAAAGTTCAAGCAAACAACCATAGGAAGGATTGCTCCTTTAATAAAGGTGATTGGGTTTTGGTTAAGTTACAACCCTATAGGAAAATTTATGTGGCACATTGAGCTAACAATAAGCTCTTATTTTGGACCTTATCAAGTTGTACATAAGATTATAAATGTAGCATACAAGTTGCAGCTTCCACAGGACAGTAGAATCCACCATGCCTTTCATGTTTTGACACTGAAACCTTTCACAAATACCTCTTTAGTTTCCAAGGTCTTATTTCTATCAGCATAATGCATCAATAATCAACTTGTGATCCTCCTTTAGGTTGTCTTATCTAACAGACAAATCATATTCAAAGGGCAGCTCATTCCCTAAGTCTTGCTGCAGTTGGAAGGATTGCTACTTGAAGAAACTTCTTAGGAGAATTTTATTGATTTCCTGAAGTCCTATCCCCACCTTAACCTTAAGGACAAGGTTATTTTTCATGGGTATGGGAATGATACAAGCAAATAAATAGAAGCTATACAATTACAACCTAGGATAGTTAAAGAAACGACTGAATAATGAATGACATGGGGAGACAAGTTAGGGAGAGGATAGTTCAAGACCTGTAACTGAGCTAGAGAACAATGGAGTTAAGAGAAGTACTTGGATTAGAAGGACATCTCAGTGGACTAAAGACTATGTCTTATATGCTCACATGGTTGTATACTAGGGAGAAGTAGTTAGGATTCTGTTACAAAACTATTAGGAGCTATAAAGGTTGTTAGTAAGTTGATTGTATAACTAACTAATAACTACTTAACTGTCAAGAACATAGCAAAGGGATAAATACCATATAAGAGGATCATTAGAGGCATTGAATAAGATCGTTAAAAGCTTTAGGTTTTCTAGAATCGCAATAAAACCCTTGTTTAATTAATTCCTAGAATTCTCACTTTGGCCCATTACTTTTTCTTATTTTTGTAATTGTCCAATTCTGTGTGACCTCTTAGGTTCAATGTTTTGCTGGTATAAGGTCATAACAATTGAATCCCATCCAATTAATTAAAACTTCTTTTAATTTTAATTCGAATTAAAACTCCTTTTAATTCTTTTTTAATTAAGAATTAATTATAATTAATTCTTAAGGGTTTCTATAGGTCATAATTGACACTTAGTAGTTTGTCATGACTACCCAGACAATATAAATTAATGTGAACCTTTCCGTTGATAGTTACCATACAATTCAATTCTTCCATCATCAATGTCCTTGATTAAACCTAAGGCATATATTTACTGCCAAGCCTTAATTATTAAATTATATGTATCTAGATCTCAAGTCCATAATTGAAATGGTAAAATTAGAAACTACTTTCTAATTTTCACCCCACCTTGGCTAAGGAATTTTCAAGCTATGACTTAATAAGATCGCATAAGATATTCTCTCTCTTTTATATAGAGTTATGGATCTTCTATTGTACACTCACATAGCTCCATGCATAAGTGATCATATCAAATTTATACCCTTTTGTGAGCCATGACTAGAATCACATTTAGGTTGCATCAAAGTATGATGACCTATACACAAGGCATCTATGGTGCCTCAATCCAATGATCACTTGCACAACTGCAACGTAAGAATTCCTATTGATAGCTAGTAAAATGTTCATTAGGAATTTATTAGTCGAGTCAATTTAGTGTACCTATTCTCTAATAAGAACCTACATAATTTATTTTAGTGTCTCACACCCTAATGATCGTGAGATCAATCAGCCCCAACTCCTTAAGGATATATAGTATGTACTAATCTATCTGAATTCACTAATGCCCTTCTTACTAATCCTATGATTAGGAACATTTAAAAATAAAGCTTAAGAAAATACATCTCACAAGCATGATCTCATCAAGGTTCTTATTTTCATTGCTCTTACTTTATCAGCTTTATCATTTAATGCACGTGCAGTTATTTGTAATGAACATGATAATAAAATAAATACCACTGATAATTTTTTTGCCAAAAAATGAATAAGATTAAATACAAGTATATTGATCATAACATCAAGTGTTATCGGCTTGTAAGGCATATTACTATCAATCTCCCACTTGCACTAAAGTCAATTGCCCATAGATCTCACGCCTATCTTTTCAAAATTGCAATAGAATTGCTATTGAGAAATCGCCTTAGTTAGTGGATCTATTATGTTTTCTGTTGATGAAACTCTTTTCCTTTACATCGTCTCTTCCAATGATTTTCCTAATCAACTGGAATCACCGCAAAACGTGTGTGGACTTTTGATGAGATCTTGGTTCATTTGCTTGTATAATAGCACCATTGTTGTCACTTTACAAAGTTACGAGATTGATAATATCTGGAACACTTCTAGTTTAGTAATGAACTTCCTCATCCAAATATCCTGATTTGTACCTTCTGATGCACCAATGTATTTCGCCTCCGTCTTGAATCCGTAGTGGTTTCTTGCTTGGAAATCTTTTAGCTTATTGCTCCACCATTTAAGGTGAACATATATCAAGAGATTGATTTACTATCGTCTTTATCAGATTGGAAACTAGAGTCTAAGAAGCCCTTAAGTTTCAAATCTCCTCCTCCATATATGAGAAATAAATCTTTGGTTCTTCTCAAGAATTTAATAATGCTTTTCATAGCTATCCAGTGACCCTCACCTAGATTGGACTGAAATTTGCTCGTAGCACTTAAAGCATATGCGACATCAGACCTTGTACATAATATAACATACATGACGGAACTAATTTTTGATGGATATGGTGTGTTATTCATGCGTTCCCTCTTCTCTGGAGTCTTTGGCAACATATCCTTAGAGAGAGTAATTCTAGGAATCATTAGTAAGAGTCCCCATTTTGAATTTTCCATGCTAAACATTTTTACCACTTTATTTATATACATAGATTAGGACAAGCTTAGCATCCTTCCAGATTTTTCTCTATTGATATTTATCCCAAAAATATAGGATACTTCTCCTAAATCCTTCAAGGAAAAGTTCTTTGACAACCAAAACATGGTTTATTGTAATATACCAACATCATTCCTAATGAGTAGCATGTCATTAATGTATTAAACTGAAAAATGTCATAGTACTCCCATTGGCCTTCTTATACACACATAGCTCATCTTCATTTTTGATAAACTCAAACGATTTGATTGTCTCATAAAAAAGAATGTTCCAAATATGGAAGCTTGCTTTAATCCATAAATGGATCTTTGAAGCTTGAATACCTTGTGGTCACTATCACTAGATGTAAAACCCTCAAACTATGTCATATACATATCCTCCTCTATGTTTTCATTGAGAAATATAGTTTTTACATCCATCTGCTATATCTCATAGTTATGGTATACAACTATTGCAAGTAAAATCCTAATGGATTTAAGCATGACCACTAGAGAGAAGGTTTCGTCAAAGTCAATTCTTTGTCTTTACTTGAAATCCTTCACTACTAGCCTTACTTTATTGGTTCCTATATTTCAATCCACTCTAATCTTTCTATTAAAGAACCATTTGCAACCTATAGGTACTATATCTCCAAGTGCATCGATCAAAGTCCATACTTTGTTGGAGTACATGGAATTCATTTTGGATTTCATAGCTTCTAGTCATGATGAGAGTCATAAAATGCATCTTAACATAACTTAATTGTTAGTGTTTTAGGGTTAATCTAGCTTTTAATTGCACTTTTATATGTTAACAACTCTAAAGTGTCATTCTTAAATCATTGATCTATTTCAATGCATTTTAAGGTACTTTAAGTTCAAAAGAGGAGGAAAAGTTATTGTTGCTTGAAGCACAAAGACTCGAGGCATACCTGAGTGAAGGCATGGTTGTGGATGGACAAATGAAGAGAAATCAAGTCTTGAGTGTGTGTGTTGTGGCCTGAAGAAGTCCAAGCCTCAGCCTCAAAGAAAGAAGCACAAAAGAACAAGGAAACCAACCAGTGTGCACCGCGACCTGGACTAGGTAAGGCCGCGACGCCCAGAAGATCACCCACAAAGGCCATCAGACAGAGCCGCAGCCTGGACTAGGCAGGGCTGTGGCACCCAGAAGCATACTCAACCAAGAACAGACAGAGCCGCGGCTCTAGTAAGTGAGAGCCGCGGCGCGCACACGATCCCCTTCTCTGAGTTATGACCTAATTAGGACTTTAATGATTGTTTAAACCCTAAAACACCCTTGGACCTTTTGTATTATAAATAGATCACTTAGAGTTTGAGAGAAAATCAGTCATTAAGGCTAGAAAACACAAGAAGACTGCTATATTCTCCTACATCAAAGTGTTAAGAATAAGCCCCATAGCCAACTAATCTCCAAGCAAGGCGAAGGGATGAATCCCTAAGTGTAGTTGTTCTTATTATCCATTATTGATTCAGTTGTAGTTTGGATTTATTGCCAAAACATTGTTATGATTTACTCTTTAATCTAATTAGAAGATTTTTCTCTTAATCTGGTAATCGTATCTTTCTTCTCCATATAAGTCTAGTCATGCTTTTCTTATATGACGTTGTTTAGGTACGATTGAGTCCGGTAGATTTATCTTTTAGGTTTGTCCATTACTGCAATATTGTCATTAAAGATATATTGTTGTTTCTTGATAAATTTTGGGTGTAATCAAATTTTGGCACCGTTGCCGGGGAAAACGCGCTTACATACAAGGAAGATTGTCAACTCTAAGACAATACGGTATTATTGTTCCTTTCTTTCAGTTTTTGATTTTCTGATTTCTTTTATTTTTTCTGTTTTTTCCTTTTAACTCATTTTGGTGTATGTTTAGACTGAGAGATTCGAGAGGCGGATTCATTAAGGGACCCGAAGTAGAGCTACCATTTCCTTCCACGTCTATTAGTGAAACATCACCTAGATCAAACCCTAGTGTACATCTAAACGAGAACTTATAAGACTTTGTTAACATGGCTGAAAATCCTAATGAGAATGTTGCTAGGTCACTTAAAGATTACTTGCATCCTAGCCGAACAGTCACACCATCATGCATTATGTTTCCAGCCAATACTCGCCATCAAGATTTCAAAACAAGGATGATACAATTACTCACTACATTTCATTGCTTGGAAAATTAAAACCCATATGTGCACATTAGGATGTTTAAGGAAGTAGTTGTGACTTTTCATAGTCAAGATGCAACTGATGATATCGTGAGACTCAAGTTTTTTCCTTTCTCTTTAAAGGATAAAGCTAAGAGTTGCCTATACTCGCTGAGATCATGATCTATTGGGACATGAAATGAGATGACTCAGGTCTTCTTCAATAAATACTTCCCTCAACATAAGACCAATGCTTTAAAAAGGAAAATCTCCACCTTTGCACAAAAGGATAATGAGACTTTATATCAGTCTTGGGAGAAATTTAAGGAGCTATTAAGTATGTGTCCTCACTATGGGTATGAGAGTTGGCACTTAGTGAGCTACTTTTTTGAGGGACTTACCTATAGAGAGCGCTAATTTATAGAGATGATGTGTAATGGTGAATTTTTGCAAAAAGATCCTGATGAGGCCATAGAATACCTCAATGAGCTTGCTAAAAAAACTCATACTTGGACTGGACCTAGTGCTACTGAAAGCACAAATAGGTCACGACCTATAGGAAACCCAAGTAGTGGTGGAATATACCATCTTAGGGAAGAAGACATCCTAAAAGCTAAGGTTGAAATGCTCACTAGGGAGTTAGAAGCATTAAAGACTAAAAGCTCAAAGCCAACACATGTGGTTAATCATGCTAAATCTTCGGAACCATGTTTTGTATGTGGCGGGGTAGATCATCCCGCTCAAGAATGCCCCACATTCGTAGATATGAGAGGGATGAATGAGGAACAATGTAATGCCTTAGGCATGTACAAGAAGCCTCTAGCACCTTTCTCTAGTAGCAACTTGCACAACCCCCTAGATCATACCCTGCACCATATCATGCACCCTCATCCTCTAGGAGTTCTTTAGAAGACACTTTACATGCTTTTATTGAGGCAGAGGGTAAGACAAACCAAAAATGTGAAGCATTAATCACACAGGTTATGGAAGAGAATAAGGAAATAAGGAGCCAAGTGACCAAATTGATGGGCTCCTTAAGTGTGACTGAGCAAGGTAAGTTCCCCTCTCAAGCTTAGTCCACACCCCATAGTCAACACATGGCACAAACAAATCTGGAAAATGTGAATGCCATTGTGACAAGAAGTGGTAAGACAATACACACCCTAACAACGAACAAAACCGAGGATGTGGAAAAGGGTCAAGGTAGCAATGGATTGGAGCTGCTCAAGGACCCTGAGATTACCAAGAGCCATGTTAAGGCACCATTCCCTCAAGCCTTAAAATCAAACAAGAAAAATTTGGACCTAAACAATGAAATCCTAGAGAATCTAAGGCAAATAAAACTCAATCTCCCTCTTTTGCATGTGATTAAACAAGTTCCTACCTATACGAAAGTTCTCAAGGATTTATGTACAATTAAGAAGAAACACCATGTAAAGAAAACAGCATTCCTAACAGAGCAAGTTAGTGCTTTAATTGAGCAAAGAATTCCCCTAAAATACAAGGATCCAAGCTATCCAACCATTGTATGTAGCATTGGAAATCATGAGGTTGGATAAGCCTTGCTAGATTTAGGAGCTAGTGTAAATCTGATGCCATTTTCTATTTATTTGCAGCTGGGATTGGGAGAAATAAAACCAACTGCTATGGTATTACAATTGGCTGACCGTTCAGTCAAAGTACGCCGGGGTGTGGTAGAGGATGTTCTCATTCAAATTGATAAAATTTACTATCCTGTTAATTTCCTAATCCTTGACACTACTTCTGTTGTTGACACTAACTCTAAAATTCCTTTGATTTTGGGTAGACCTTTCCTTGCTAATGCAAATGCTATAATTAATTGCAGGAATGGACTCATAAAGTTGTCTTTTGGAAACATGACCCTCGAGGTGAACATCTTTAATGTTACAAAATAGCCCAAAGATGAGGACGAGAACCACCACTTATACATGATCGAGTCACTCATCGATAAGGGAGTTTCCATAGCTCATGGTTTTGATCCGCTTAAATATTTTCTTATTAATTATGAGATTGATTCTATTAATGATAAAACTGATATAATTGATATTTGTGCTATTTTTAATAAACCTCTAGATTATGGCACTCGAGCATGGCAACCAAAGTTTGAGGAGTTGCATGAAAGAAGCGAGAAGCAAAACCCCTCAAGTGTGGAAGCACCTAAAGTCAAATTGAAGCCACTACCTAAGGATTTAAAGCATGTTTTTCTCAGTCCAGGTGATACTTTTCCTGTTATTATCTCATCTGAATTGTCTGAGTCTCAAGGTGAGAAATTAATTCAGACCTTAAATGCACATAAATCAGCCTTAGGTTGGAGCATGGCTAATTTAAAAGGTATTAGTCCCTTGATCTGTTCTCATAAGATAAATTTGGATGAAGGGACTATTCCTCGTAAAGACCCTCAATGTAGACTTAACCCCACTATGAAAGAACTAGTGAAGAATGAAGTGTTAAAACTATTAGATGCGGGAATTATATATCCCATAGCTGATAGTAAATGGGTAAGTCCTACACAAGTCGTTCCTAAAAAGTCCAGAGTCACTGTGGTAAAGAATAACCTACTAGAGTTAGTCCTTACAAAACTTGTGACTGGGTGGCGCATGTGCATTGATTATAGAAAATTAAATGTTGCCACTCGGAAAGACCATTTCCCACTCCCCTTTATCGATCAAATTCTTGAGCGTGTAGTTGGTCATCCTTTTTACTGTTTCTTAGATGGTTATTCTGGTTACTATCAAATTGAAATTGCATTAGAATACCAAGATAAAACCACTTTCACTTGTCCTTTTGGCACCTATGCTTCTCGTAGAATGCCATTTGGATTGTGTAATGCCCCTGCCACTTCTCAACGTTACATGATGAGCATTTTTAATGACATGGTTGAAAATTGCATGGAGGTTTTTATGGATGACCAAACTGTTTTTGGATCTTCATTTGATGCATGCTTAATGAATTTAGAAAGAGTGTTGATTCGTTGTGAGGAAAAGGAATTAGTCTTAAATTGGGAAAAATACCATTTCATGGTACCATCCGGTATTATCTTAGGGCATACTGTTTCTTCTAAGGGGATAGAGGTCGATCAATCTAAGATTGAATTAATCTCTAAATTGCTCACACCTAAGACAGTAAAGGATGTAAGATCTTTCTTTGGTCATGCTGATTTTTATAGGAGGTTCATACAAAACGTTTCCAACAAATCTAGACCACTATGTGCCCTCCTAGTTAAAGATGTCCCATTTGAGTGGACTCAAGCTTGTCAAGAGGCCTTTAAAATGCTAATTGGCAAGCTTACTTCAGCACCTATAATACAGTCACTTGATTGGACTTTACCCTTTGAAATCATGTGTGATGCTAGTGATTATGCTGTAGGTGCTATTCTTGGACAACGAAGGGATGGAAAACCTTTTGTTATTTACTATGCTAGTAAAACCTTGAATAGTGCTCAAATGAACTACTCCACCACTGAAAAAGAATTGCTAGCTGTAGTATTTGCTTTGGACAAGTTTCTTGCTTATTTAATTGGTTCTCCTATTCTTATCTTCATAGATCATGCAGCCCTCAAGTACCTTCTTACAAAGAAGGATGCTAAGGCACGACTAATACGATGGATCCTACTCTTGCAAGAATTTGACATCACTATCAAGGACAAGAAAGGAGTAGAGAATGTGGTGGCTGACCATCTATCAAGGCTCATATTTGAGGACACCTCTGATGACATGCCAATCAAGGATGATTTTACCGATGAGCATTTACTCTCTATTACTTCTCTACCATGGTTTGCTTATATCGTGAATTATTTGTCTACAGGTGAGATTCCAATGGATTGGAGCACTCAAGACAAGAGAAAGTTCTTGTATGAGGTATATAATTTTTATTGGGATGACTCCTGTCTTTTCAAGTACTGCCCTGACCAAATTTTAAGGCGTTGCATCCCTAATGAAGAGATTGCCAGTGTCTTGGAATTTTGTCACTCCCACGCTTGTGGAGGCCACTTGTCAATGAAAAAAACCGCTACAAAAATTTCACAGTGTGGATTTTATTGGCCCACCTTGTTTAAAGACTCAAATATCTATTTTTGCTCATGTGAAAAGTGTCAGAAGTTAGGAGTTGTGTCTCATCGTAATATGATGCCCTTAAACCAAATTTTAGTGATTGAAATCTTTGATTGTTGGGGCATTGATTTTATGGGACCATTTCCTCCTTCTTTCGGATATCAATATATCATTGTGGCAATAGATTATGTGTCAAAATGGGTAGAGGAAGTAGCTTACCGAAGCAATGATAATAGAACGGTAATTAAATTTCTCAAAGAAAATGTGTTATCTCGATTTGGTACACCACGTGATATAATTAGTGATCAAGGTACACATTTTTGCAACCGTTCCTTTGAAGCTTTGATGAGAAAATATGGGGTGTTACATAAGATTTCCACAGCTTACCACCCTCAGACAAGTGGACAAGTAGAACTTGCAAATAGGGAAATTAAACAAATTTTAGAAAAAGTGGTTAACCCGGATCGCAAGGATTGGTCTTTGAGACTAGTTGATGCGCTTTGGGCTTACGGTACAGCTTTCAAAACCTCTTTAGGTATGTCACCATATAGGCTTGTTTTTGGAAAGCCTTGCCACTTACCTATAGAGCTCAAGCATCGAGCTTATTGGGCCATCAAGTCTTTTAATTTTTACATAGGAAAGGCGGGTAAGCTTAGGAAATATCAGTTGACCGAGTTAGAGGAGTTAAGAAATGATGCTTATGAGAACTCTCGAATCTATAAGGCTAAAATGAAAGTGTTTCATGATAAAAATATTTTGAGGAAAAAGTTTAAGCCTAATGATCGGGTGTTCTTATACGACTCTAGACTACATAAGCACCCAGGAAAACTTCGTTCGAGGTGGACCGACCCTTTTATAGTAAAGAATGCTTTTGAAAATGGGGCAGTAGAAATAGAGGATACTAGAGATGGTCGGATTTTTAAAGTAAATGGTCAATGCCTTAAAGTCTTAATCGATAGGCAAGATCCAGAAGTGGAAGACATTCTGCTTATGGATTCAGTCTATTCCCCTTGACCACACCACACAAATATGTTTTTATTTATTTTTCTTTTGTTCTGTTTGTTTTGTTAAGTTTATTTTAATTTTAATTTTTAGGTTTTTTAGTGTAATCTGATTTTAGTTTAAGAATTATTTTTATTTGACTTATTTTATTTTATTTTTTTCCTTTTGGCAACAAACAAGTTTTTTTTAAACTAGAAACAGGTCCAAGCAACCCGTGCACCTAGGCCCAGCCCAAGGCACACCTCGTCCCACAGGACCAAGCCCATCTCACCCAAGCCCGCACCGCGCCCCAGTTGCAACCGTGCCATGCCACCTAATAACCAAGCCAGCACACCCGCGCCCACGCCTTCAAGCCGCAACGCCCACTGAGCTGAGCCGCGGCGCCAGCTGCCACCTGTTTTGCACACCCACGATGTGCACCATTTTAAAACCAAATTTCTGCACTTCTTCTTCATTTCGACTTTGAGAAAACACAGCGTACTTCTCTCTCTGTCCTCCTCTCTCAAAACCCTCACATACCCACTCACTTTTACTCAAAATTTTTTGTTTATAAACATCATTTCTTTGAGGATTTAGCACTAATATTGCAGATTTTGCTGGAAATTTCTCCAAAAAAATTGGTTCTAAGAGGATTTTGGATTCTTCAAAGCAACTTCAAATTGGTGGGTACTCTTCCTTCTCTCCAACATTGGGCATTAAGTAAGACCAATTTCTCCTCTTTGTTGTTCATTTGTGCTATTTGGGTGGTTGATTTTGAATTAGTACTATTGTTCTATATATTTGATTCAAATGGCCCCTAAGACTAAGAGACCAAGGGGGAAACAAGCTCAAGAGTATGATGAGAGAAAATTTGTTAGTTTTGAGGCTAGTGAGAGATATGTGAGGATGATGCACACTAGAAAACCCATTCCTAAGAGAGGATTCAATATCACAGAGAGGGGGAACCAAACCTTGTTTAGAATGATTATTGATAGGCATTGGGGTACATTTTCTAGACAACCATCTCATTCCCTCACAAATGTGGTTAGAGAATTCTATGCTAATACAGACGAACATAGGAATGGTAAGGTGAGGGTGAGAGGCAAAATAGTTTCTTTTAGCAGCATATCTATCAATAGATTCTATGGGCTACCTGACATAGAAAACAGTGAGTATATTGCATATACGTCTAATATTAATTATGAAGAGATTTGCAATACTCTTTGTATTCCGAGTACTACATGGAAAATGATGGGTGATACCCCTATAACCTTGCCCAGTACTTCTCTAACTGTCAATGCTCGAGCTTGGCAATATTTGTATGTTAGAGGTTGATGCCTGCTACCCACTATAGTGACCTTACCATTGAGAGAGCTGTTCTGATTTATGCCATTTTGATGGGCATGACTATTGATGTGGGCCAGATCATATTTAACTCTATCATACACACTGTGCAACAAAAGCTTGGATTGTATTTCTCTTCCTTAATTACCCAATTATGCATCCAAACCAGAGTCTAGTACAGTCCTGATGAGGACGCCCAGCAACTAAAGAAGCCCATCGATGATGGCATGCTCACTCTGATTAAAGCCTCAAGACCACCAGTTCCGGGAGAGAGAGCAGTGATTGCAGCCCCTCCTCCCCCTAGGCATTTCACTGTTGCAAAGTGCCTTGAGCATTTAGAGATTCATTTTGACGAGCATCAGAAATTCTTGTATGATAGGTTTGATCGTCAAGAACAATTCTTAGCTAGGCAAGATGATTATCAGGCGAAGGTATACTCTTCTTTTGGTCAGATGTACCAACACCTTGCCTCTGCTACTGGTTGTTATATAGATCACTTTCCCACTTTGCTACCTTTTTCAGGTTCATCTTTTGATCCAACTCCAAAGGAAGGTGAAGAGAATGAAGAAAATGAAGAAGAGGATGAAGACTTAGAGGATTAGTTTTGGGTCCTATCTTGTTTGTCCCCTTTTATTTTATTTTTTTCTTATTATTATCAGATAACTATACTAACATTTGTTGTGTCTTTCCTTTTGTTGTTTTATTTTGTTTTTCGTACTTTATTTTAGTTTTTATTTATTTCCATTTCATTTGTTAACCTAACATACGGTGGGAATCTTAATGTTACACTGCAGTTGCTTTCTTTTTGTTTGTTTTGTTCTATGTTATAGATCGAAATTTCAGCAAGAAACACGGCATGCAGTTCAAATTGTGGTGCACAATTTTCAGCTTCTGTGCACTTTTGCTTACAAAGGGAGTTTCCTTTACTTTTTCTTTCACATCGAGGTTAATGTAATTTTTAAGTTGGGGGTGGAGGAAACATATTTCTTTTTTTCCATTGAACTGCATGGTGTCATTTTCCCTTTTTATTTGTTTTTAGCATGCTTTGTGTTAAGCCTTGGAGTTACTTCACATGTCAATGATATGAACTTAATTGAGATAGCATATAGTATTTAGAAGAAATTAAATCTTGTCTTGGTTTGAGAATAATTTAAGTATCAATCTTCATTTGGTTTGAGACTCTAGGTTGTGGTAAGATTGTATGATTAGTCTAAAACATTTAGAGAAGTTTTATGTGTGATTGCTTTGTGAATACTTTTGCGGTCTTGACAAGCTCTAGAACTTATTTGGTAATCACTTGAGGCGAATTCCTAGAGCACACTACTTAGGATATGATGTAGCCCATTTTTGGATCCTTTGAGCCTTTCAAACTTACCCTTGCTATATCTATCACTAGTCACCTGTTTAAGTCTTTTTCTTGAAAAAGAATTTGAGCCTTATTTCTTTTAATAGCCCATTTACTTATCTTTATGAGCCTAAAAATATTCTATCCTTACCCTTCTTTTAAAAGAACTTAGTTATACACATTTGGTGGGAAGCACTTAAGAGGAGTAAGGATGGAAATATGAAAAAATATTACTGTCATAACTCAAGTACATTAAAGGAGATAAGTTGGGGGTTGTGGAAAGAGTAAAAATAAAAATAAAATATAAAATATAAAACAAAATAAATAAAATAAAAAAAGAAGGAGCAGTCTATCAATTTTGCCTAGTTAACCCATATGTTGGGGAGAAAGGAAAGACATTGGGTTTTGCAGATGCATAGAAGACTCACGAATAAAGGCAACTCTCAAAGGAACTACCTTGGGTCGATAATTCCATGACATAATCTGTCTATTCTGCTCCCGTGCCTATCCACTTTCTTTTCTTCTACCGAAGCTCTCCTTTGATTGAAAGAAATTGTCACCTAGTGATTTGGCATCCAAGGAAGTAGTCCCATCCCACAGTCAGATTCTCTCCTTGCCCAGCGATATGGCACTCAAAGAAGAAGATTGTCTACTTACTTGTCGACATTCGAGTCTATACTTGATTCAAGCGGAGATCCTTAACAGAATTCCATACAAGCAACTGGGGTACCATAATTCGCCCTAGAAGAGAATTCAAAGAATGAGATTAGAATCGGGCTCTATTTCTACTTCTACTTCTTCTTCGCTACCATCAACCTTAATTGTAGAATCATTGTAGTTACTTGACCGCAATCAGGAGTAACTATCCATCTTGGAACTGACTTTGCATCCCTGGTATCCATCTTGAAGTCCCCAGCAATAGGACTTGTAAGTCATTTTCTTTTTCCCCCTCATGCAGTGAATTGGGCACATCCCTCTTGCACCTATGAAAGAAGGAGAATTCAGAATTGACTATTCCAGGGTGAGTCAGAGTCTTATCTTTACACTCTTTCTCCCACCTTTGAAGGTTTGGAACATCAAAAGAGAGTTAACAAAAGAGCTTTACAAATGACATTGCCCTTTGTTGTGCATTTATCTACCTAAATTAATAGGCGAATAATCGAACTTGTTTTACTTGCAAGTGCATAAGGTCAACAGTAGCATAGTGTGCAAATGTGAGATCATCTCCACAAGGATTGGTGAATTTCAATTCAGAATTAGTTTCACAATATAAAATAATAGAAATAAATATTGGGTTTGGATTAATAATGATAAAGACGTAGGGACTTGATATCCACCACTAATCATGCTACCACAATAAAACAATGTGCCAATGCTTTACTCATGCCATGAATACCTAATGTTTGTCAACCTAAGGGTTTGGTCCACACCTGAAGCTATTGATTTCCCTAAGAATTGAGTTAGGCATGGTGTATACTATAACTCTTTTCTTTCTTAAGGGATTCAACATGGTGTATACTGAGTTGTTCCTTAAGAGAGCATAGGATTTGTGGAAATCGACAACCACACGAGACCTAGGGCTTGGTCCGCTCGCGGTTTCCCATGTTTATTAATCTCGAGAACCCAACGTGGATATCTTTTGTTACTATTGTTAAACCCAGGACTCGGTCATCCAAATTGATTTAACTAACTAATCCATACCACATGCATATGTCGATCAGGCAAACACATATTAGGAATTTAAATAAAAACAAGCATTAATCAAGTTAAGCATCACAACATAAATATTGCAAAGGCGCCAATACTGAATTATTGAGTAAACATAATTAGGGCTTCAACTAAGCCCTTACTAAAAAAATTAGTTACACATAGTTGTGATGCTAAATAACATCATAAAGTAAAATAAAAAGGAAGAAGAAACCCGAGAACACTATGAAGAAGAGTCGTCAATTCATCTCCATGAAATCCCCTCTGGCCTCTAGCCTCCAAAACTAAAACTAAAGGGAAGCTAAAAAAGTCCAGTTCTGTGTTTTACAGGCCTATTTATAGGGTTCTAAGGACACCTCAAAACCCTAATTTCCAAAATAAGACCCGAAGCAATCTTTCCAAAACTGGCTCTGCCGCTTTACTATACGTGTGCACTCGATCTCATGCTTTTGTGCTCGAGCCTTCTATGTGTGCGCATGAGTGCTTGTGCGCTCGGTCATAGAAACCTTGCGCTTGATCGCACTTGGTTGCTTCTAAGTCTTCAGATTTCTTCCTTAGAGCTCCAAAATGCTACCTTTTCTTCAAGAACCTATAAAAAACACATAAAACACAAAAATGAAGTAGAATATACTAAAATATATAAACAAAGATCTTAACAACTGTAAATTAAGGGGCTTAAATATGAATATTTAAGCACTTATCACACCCCTAAACTTACATATTGCTAGTCCTTTAGCAATACAAAATGAAAAACTAACTGAAAAACAAAATTAAAGATAAATTCATCATTCATGATATCTAAAAATTTAGGTTGCACATAAAATCATGATATTTGTTCATGAGTAGGCTTAAAATATAAACACATCTTCGTAATGAATAAAGTTTAATTTCTAATCACTTATACAAGGCTGGTGTAAGGTATCATTAGTCTGACTTACTGTATGGTGAATTAGTACATAAAAGATGGAGCTTCCAAATAACTCCAATGTAGAGTGTTTCGGTGTCTTAACATTCATCGAATTTCCTATCAGAATGAACAATAATAACATAGTTTAATTTCTTTTTTTTTCTTTTATTATGTGATTTTTGCCACGTTGAGTTCCATTAAGCTTTCTAATTGACCCATGTAGCGAGTGTTTAGCTAATGACTCCCAAACCAGATGGTTTTAGGGCATTGAGTGTAAAGACACCCCTAAGGACTTACTAACTCGAGTCAAAAAGGCTACGAAACTAACTGGTCTTAATGCTGCCAAGCAAAATTCTCACTTTTTGACGTGAACACTCACTGCTTACTAAGGCAAGAGGTCCAGTTACTCAGTGGAAACTTTATTTAATGATTATTGTATGCATAATTCCCACATTTTGACGTGAACACTCACTGCTTACCGAGGCAAGAGGTCCAGTTACTCAGTGGAAACTTTATTTAATGATCATTGTATGCATAATTCCAACCTTTTGATGTGAACACTCACTGCTTACTGAGGCAAGAGGTCCAGTTCCTCGGTGGAAATTTTATTTATTGATCATTATGAGCATTTTATTTTCTTCTTTTATGCAATAAACATTTTTTTCTCTATTTTTCTATGCCAAAGTGTTCTTCTAACAAGTTATCCGATTACAGTTAGGTCGTGGAAACAGATACATAAAAATTATATGTCATACCTCACACAATTATATGCTAATGTGCTCGTGTCAGATTTAGATCAAACTTGTGAATTCTTAAATGCCTTGAAGTAAGCAATTAAACTTTTAAAACTTTATTATTAAACTATGTGTTCTAGATTTGAAGTTTACTGATGAAGTCTTAGCATAATATTTGTTTTAAATCAACCAAAATTTTCAAAACAATATGAACATGCGTTTATCTTTTCAATAATAATAGAAAAAAAAACTGGGATAAGGTGTGTGTGAATGTGTCTCCCATACCCCCAAACTTAAATTACACGTTGTCTCCAATGTGTGAATAACATGAAAAGAGCTGACCTGGGAGATGGAGAACTAGTTGGGCTAGCATGGCTCATAGTACACCCCCAAACTTAAACTGATGCACACATTGTCCCTGAAAAAGAGAAACTAAAGTAATACGGGAAAACAAAAAGAAACTTAAAATATATAGTAAAATAAATATGAAAAAAATAAAAAAAATAAAAAATTAAAGGATAAGTTGTGGAGTGCCTCCCATTAGCGCTAAGTTTTACATCTTCAGCCAGACGCTCTTATTCCCTCCCAGAAAAGCATAAGTTGAACGTATCAGCAACTGTTTCAATGCCAAATTTGGTGCTTGGATGCATTGGAGAGGCCTCAGGGATATGCACAACTTCAATGATGTTATCAGTAATATCTGTAGATTTCGGCTCAATTTCTGATCTTGTGAAACCATTGGTGAGGGTAGACTCCAAAGGATTAAAGTGATGGACCTGAAAAACTTCCTTAACAACACTTTGCGTCATGCATACATTAAAACATTTAATATCATCTTGGGGTAATTTTAATGCATCAAATATTTTGAAGTCAACCTTCTCACCATTTACCTTCATACTTACAATACCCTTTTTCACACTAATTTTTGTATCAGTAGTTCTCATAAAGGGTCTTCCTAAGATAATGGGCAAAGGCAATGGCATAGGGGATTCTTCCATATCTAATATAATAAAATCAGCAAGTAAAATAAATGGACCTACCTTTACCAAGATATCCTCAAGAATACCTCTTGGTCTTTTTATGCTTATGTCTGCCAATTGCAAGGTGATGGAAGTTGGTTTAAATTCCCCCAATCCTAGTGTTTCAAATACCGTGTATGGCACCAAGTTGACACCGGCCCCTAGATCTAGTAATACATGCTAAAAAATCTGGTTACCTATCCTGCAGGGAATGGTAAAACTACCCGGATCTTTCAGTTTTGGTGGTAGTTTTCTTAATAGCACATTACTTACCTCTTCCGTTAAAGCTACTGTCTCATGTTCCTGAAACTTGCTCTTATGAGTGCAACAATCTTTCAAAAATTTAGCATAAGCAGGTATTTGTTGAATTCATCTAATAAGGGAATATTTATTTCTACTTTCCACAAAGTTTCAAAAATATCAAGCAGTTTACTTTCTATCTTAGGCTTTACTAACCTTTGAGGGAAGGGTGGTGCATTCCACTTCTCCATTTCACTTACTTCTAATGTGGATGTGCTATCTGGAGATGCTTGTGTAGGCTTATCAGCTCCTATAATCTTACAATTTCTGAGAGTTGTCATGGCATTCAGTTGCTGATGTCCTCTTGGAGTAGGTATTGTTTGGGTTGGAAGTTCACCATGCTTCCTTTCACTCAACTCTTTAGCTATTTTCCCCCTTTGTACTTCTAGCCTTTGAATTGCTTGCTCATGCTTTGCATTGATTTTCCTTTGCTCAGTTCAAAATTGTCTTTCCTCTCTAGGTCACTTTGCTTTGATTCTGAAACTGATTAAGCTGCTGGTTGGGAATTCCTTTGATGCCCTTGAAGGTTCAAGGCATTTTGATTATTGCTCCATGAGAGGTTGGGGCAGTTCCGCCATCTAGGATTGTAGGTATTTGCATATGGATTATTTAGTCCCACATAGTTTTCTTACTTGGGATCTATAGATGAATACAAAGGGCAAGTCTCAATAGTGTGATCAAATTGAGAACATAAAGCACATACCTGGCGTTGTGTGGCTTGTGGACGAGGTGGGATGTTCTGAGCAGTCATGGCTTTTATAAGCTTATCTATCTTTCTTTCCACAATAGCCATCTGATTTGGAGATCCACCATTTAAGTTCACTTCATACATACCCTTGCTCTTTACTCTTGGTCTTCTCTATATGAGAATTGATGGGTGTGCTCGCTTAAGGTCTTAAAAAGCATCATGGCTTCTTCACTACTTTTCTCCATCAGCACACCTCCACAACCTGAATCCACAATACTTTAAATATATCACTCAAACCTTCATAGAAAGCTTATACTAGCTCATCTTGAGGTAGATTGTGGTGTGGGCATTTGAGTAGCAGCTCATTGAAGTGTCCCTATGCCTCAAAGAAAAGGTCTTCATCCCTTTGTTGGAAAGATTGAATCTCCCTTCTCATTTGCCTTGTCTTTTGTGCTGGGAAAATTTTTCTTAGGAACCTACTGGATAACTCCTCCTAAGTATGGATAGAATCGGCAGGCAATGAATTATACCACAACTTAGCTTTATCTTTTAATGAAAAAGGGAAAAGAATTAACCTAATTCTCTCTTGATTTAGGCTCTGGATGTGCTGGAACTTGCAGAGGTCAAAGAATTCCCGAAGGTGCAAGTGTGGATCCTCAGCAGGTGTACCCCTGAAATGAGTCAATGCACTGAGTATCTGCGGAGATATGTAATAATTGCCTTCCACCTCTGGTTGATAAGCAATGCATGAGGGTTGGTTAAGGTTTCGTGGGATGAAGGATTGCTTCATAGGTCTTCGCTCATGTTGCTCTGACACTTGTCCTTCTCCCTTGAATTCTTCTTCTTTCTCCTCAATGTTGTTTCTAAGCCTCTGTCTAATGGTCCACTCAATCTCTGTATCAAATGGAAAGATAGTTGGATACCTGGATCGAAGATCATGCATGAATTTTAATTGAAAGGCTTTAGTACAGCAGTTTTAGTACTGCTGCTCGGGTAATCTCTGCTTTGATTGCGCTCGATCGCACCAAGGAGTGCGCTCGAGCGCAGTTCTGCTACAGTACCTAAAATAGAAAAACAGAAAACGAAAAGAAGGAAAAATTAGGTTTTTTTTATAAAAGAATAAAAAGAACAGAAAAGCAAAAAAGTGAAAAATTAGGTTTATGATAAAATAAAACAAAACAAAATAATAAAACCTAAACGAAAATAATTGAAAATAGAATTTAACGCAATCCCCGGAAACGGCGCCAAAAACTTGTTATGCGTTTATCTACCTAAATTAATAGGTGAATAATCGAACTTGTTTTACTTGCAAGTGCACAAGGTCAACAGTAGCATAGTGTGCAAATGCGAGATCATCTCCACAGGGATTGGTGAATTTCGATTTAGAATTAGTTTCGCAATATAAAACAATAGAAATAAATATTGGGTTTGGATTAATAATGATAAAGACGTAGGGACTTGATATCCACCACTAATCATGCTACCACAATAAAACAATATGCCAATGCTTTACTCATGTCAAGAATACCTAATGTTTATCAACCTAAGGGCTTGGTCCACTCCTTAAGCTATTAATTTCCCTAAGCAACGAGTTAGGCATGGTGTATACTCTAACTCTTTTCTTTCTTAAGGGATTCAGCATGATGTATACTGAGTTGTTCCTTAAGAGGGCATAGGATCTGTGGAAATCGACAACCACACGAGACCTAGGGCTTCATCCGCTCCCGGTTTCCCATGTTGATTAATCCTGAGAACCCGACGTAAATATCTTTTGTTACTATTGTTAAACACAAGACTCAGTCATCCAAATTGATTTAACTAACTAATCCATACCACATGCATATGTCGATCAGGCAAACATATATGAGGAATTTAAATAAAAACGGGCATTAATCAAGTTAAGCATCACAACATAAATATCGCAAAGGTGCCAATACTGAATTATTAAGTAAACATAATTAGGGCTTCAACCAAGCCCTTACTAGAAAATTAGTTACACATAGTTGTGATGCTAAACAACATCATAAAGTAAAAATAAAAGGGAAGAAGAAACCCGAGAACACTATGGAGAAGAATCGTCAATTTGTCTCCATGAAATCCCCTCTGGCCTCTGGCCTCCAAAACTAAAACTTAAGGGAAGCTAAAAAAGTACAGTTTCTGTGTTTTACAGGCCTATTTATAGGGTTCTAAGGACACTTCGAAACCTTAATTTCCAAAATAAGACCCGAAGCAATCTTTCCAAAACTAGCTCTGCCGCTTTACTATACGTGTACGCTCAATCTCATGCTTTTGTGCTCGAGTGCAGGGTTGCACTCGAGCCTTCTATGTGTGTGCACGAGTGCTTGTGTGCTCGATCACAGAAATCTTGCGCTCGATCGCACTTGGCTGCTTCCAAGTCTTCAGATTTCTTCCTTAGAGCTCCAAATTGCTACCTTTTCTTCAAGAACCTAAAAAAAACACATAAAACAAAAAAATGAAGTAGAATATACTAAAATACGTAAACAAAGAGCTTAACAACTGTAAATTAAGGGGCTAAATATGAATATTTAAGCACTTATCACCCTTATGAACCTATTAAATATAAAGGATGGTCCATTCAATGGGTTTACAAGAAGGGGGATGGACATCTTCTTCTCAATTTACTAGTCCTTCCGACACAACTACCTCCATTCACTAGACATCACTACTCGATACAAAAGAAGAAGATCGGCTCTACTGCTCACTCTCGAAGAAAGGGTCGATTCACTACTCTTATATTGCATTGATCCCACGAACTAAGAGAGAAATTCTTGTCTAATAGCAAATATAAACTATACGGCGAGAATTTTGTCATTCTATTGATTTTCACTTCCTTATAGGCACCGCTATCCTGTATTTGAGAGAGCTCAACAGGCAATTTTGAATGGTCCCCTAATGGGATTTCACCACTCATTCTAGATATAGCAACTCGGTCATTGAATAAAATTCTCACTTGATCCGCTGGAAAAGGAACTCTTGCGGGCTACCCGAAAGATTAATCAATTAGATTGGCAAACTAGCCCTTGAATGGCAGAAAATGTAGGAGAGAATGATGGTGAGCAAGAATCTGATAAGGATCTGGTGATGAAAAGCCAATTGGAAGAAAGTCAGGCTTGGTAAACAGTTCTTTGGGATCAGCTTCCACAGGCTGGGGTTCAAGGGCACAAGAAGCCATAACTCAAGCTGTAAAAGCTGCTTTAGATATAGTATCCGTACAATGAGTTTTACTCTCTTTTGACTAGGAATAGTCTGGTGGCTGGGAGAATTAGAGGATCACTAGTCTTCCCCGTAATATATTAGTATGATACGAAAATGTTTGCTTTTTGTAGGCAACCATCGGGTATTCACTTTAGAAGGTCGTAGTTCACCCTCAAAGAAGATTTTCAGGTTGAGATCAGCGAGACAAAGGGCGAGGGATCGGATAGTATCTGGAGCAAAGTGGATGAGGTCTAAGTAATAAGTATGATATTGTCTATGATGGAAGGCGTCAGAAGTATGGATTCTTTCTACCTTCTGTCTTTAAACCTTCCAGGTAAAGTGGCATCCTCTTGTTCCTAAAGAGATTTACCGGTGTTGTCGAGAGAATTCATTAGGATAGCTAGAATCGAAGAATTAGTTGTATGAATTATGCCTGAATAGCCTATAAATACCTAAATAGCATGAGTTTCTTGAATGGCCTAAATGGCGAAATAGCCTAAAACTTGACGAATAACCTGCAAATAGCACATAAACCTAGAGTTGGTCTTCAGAATGGAGTTTGCTGAATCGTGTTGTAATGCCTCCTCTGCCTTTTATCAATAGGTAGTAGTAAAGAGATACCCTTCCCTGTCAGATGTTAAGAAAGTGGTTTTTGACATCGAGTCATACAATGGCTTTGCCAATAAATAGACTATCAATAGTTGTACTAGACCCTGACCAAGCTTTAGGTTCTTCTTGAAAGCACCTACCACAGAAGCTCCTAGTTGATCGATTGGATTAGATCTCCTTGCTTTGAGACATTCTTCTCTACCTTTCCATCTCATATAGGTGCAAAAGTTAGCAAGCCTCATTTCACTCATGTGAGGTCCAGCAATTAGAAACTTTTGAATCTCATATACCAGAGAATGTTACTAATAAGATTTTAGCTAAGGAGCTTGCCAAAAACTTGAACTTTTGAATCCGGCCTAGTGGAAAAACTAATCAAAAATCATAATTTTTAGGTCTTTTCTTTAGTGAAATTCGGGGTGACATCAAAAATGACGGGGTTTGGTGAAACTTCCAACTTTTGAAGTCGTTTCCGGACTAAAATGAGGTTAGATTGAAAATTCCTAAGAAAACATCAACTGAGATGCTTTTTGGGTCGGTTCTTGCTGAAATAGGGTGGATGCCCTTTTTTCTGAAAGAGCAAGTATCCGGAAAGCAGTCCAACTCCTCTGGAAATGACAGCCAAGATAGGGAGTCCAGAACCAGTTAACCCAGATAATCCCCATACAAACAGAAAAGACTAAAGAGCCCCTGGGAAAAGGGGAGAAGGGATGCATTTGTAATGACCCATCCCGGATTGGCCACCCCCGAGACAGTGTCATCACATTTTGAAAAATCTCAGTATGACACATATATGCAACAATAAAGATTTATCAATTGCAAATTTACATCAATCCTCAACCCTTAACATGGGAGATACATCATTCAGATCTTAACTTAAACATTGTATACAACATAATATGCATGAATAATTACAAAAAAAAAATTTCTCATTAGTCTGAGGATGTGGACCACGTGGCTTACAGATAATAAATTCGTCCGAATCTCAGCTCACCAACTATCTGTCCTGCCTGCTGCCTAAAATTATTTAACATTGAGAGATGAGCTTCACAAGCTTAGTGAATTAAATTTACTAGAAGTATTCAATTCGTATAAATAGTCTTTTAATATTTAATCATTTATATCTCAGATAACTTGATAACAACATTCTATTATCACTACACATATCATAAGTCTCATTCTCTATCAATTTCTTCTTCTTATATATTTCTTCACCTTAAGACCATCAATTATCTCATAATTACCTCGTTATGAGGTTCACAGCATATAGTCTACCATTTAGATAAATTTTATCATATCAAACTTCTATGTTTATTTCTCACCATAATTGTCTCTCTACGAGACTCATTCATCTATAAATTTAGTATAACAAAAAACACTTTAGCATTTCAGTAATACAATCAATACTTAAAACAGATGCAATGCATGAATTATTATTAGGGAATATCTTCCCACATGCCGACATGTTTTTATCTTACATCGACTCCCTCCCGATTCTTTTATTTCATGAATATGCATATGAACAATGATATGAAATATGCATATGAACAGTAATATAACAACAAACATATACCAACAAGAAGTGGAATCTAGCAAGTTGTACATGAATAGCCTAAAATATATATATATATATATATATTTCAACTCCATGTCATATTTATTAAATTAATTTTTTACCCTTTCTTTACGAGTACGGGTATTACAACATTGTACTTTCTTTGGTGTTCATGTGCACAGTCGGACCGACAGCCCAAATGTCCTATCGTGCCCTACCAACAAGAAGTGGAATCTAGCAAGTTGTACTTGAACCCAACATTCGGGAAACAGAGACAATCCCTTAGAACCAACAAGCAAAGCTTTCAGCCTGGGGAGCTTGGTCAATACACTACCACTTGCCCAGCTATTCCTAGAACAGAAGCAAGAGGAAAGGCCAAGCCCTATCCAAAAGACATAAGTGCTTTCGGCTACTTGATCCTATCCCTAAACAGCGGTTGAAAAGGACCCTAGCTTTAGCAAAGAGAACATACATGGGGAATCAATCTCCAAGAAGTGGAATAAGGGCACTGAATTCGAGTTATGGAAATGAAGGTATTGATCTTCAGTCAAACCATTGGGCATGGTACTTATATTAATTAAGTAATATATTGTCCAATTCTCCCTCAAAAATCATCATCGGCTTAGCTTTACAACCTCTCGCCTCTATTCAGCCGATACAAGGATGATAAGAGTGCTTGCCGAAGCTTTCAAAACAATCTTTGCGTCTGGAAGGATGGCTAGAATCTTCTTTCATAATCACTTTCTAAAGCTTGTGTCAAAGTCTTTTCGTCTACCGATCTGGGCCAAAAGCCCTATGTTTACCGACCTCCCTTATTCTTCTTTAGCTACCCATCCAATCACTTTCATAGAATTTGTCCAACATTAGGAATTAGATGTTGATGTGCCCGGGCACTCCAATGATTGATTGTGCAGCTATATTCTATTATCGACTAAGAGAAAAACGGCACAAAGACCGTTCTCGATTGATGAGCTAGCCCTCTACACTATGGATTGTTGGTTCCCCCGCCGATATGTGCTCAAGAAAGATGATGAGATAACAAATGAAGGATATTCATTCGATTAGGTTGGAGTTGAGTTTTCTCGCTCTACTCATGGAGTGCGGTATACCCAAAAAAAAAAGAAAAATCAGGGAGTTTTCAAGCTCTTCACATTATGAAACTGGAATCCTTGAATTTCTTGATGGTATTCGATTTCGTTCCGTCGGCGATCCTTATTGTGATGTCTCCTTGTGTTTTCGTTCCTCTAGCTAGGCTAGAGCAATATATTCTAGATTGAAAGAATTAACAAAATAGAGTGAAAATCCTTCGCGTATTAGGAACCAGCCCGTTGTTTAGCTATGTATAAGACTTTCTTGGGATGACTAATTGACTGTAATTGGAATTAATAGCTCCTTACCCTAAACAAGCAAGCATAATAGAGCTTACAGTAGTCGTCTATCTTCGCCCGATCACCGAACCATCAGCTCCTTGAATCAGTCAGCAAATTAGTAAGTCCATCAATCTGTAGTGGAATAGTCTCACCAGCCAGTAGTAGAATAGTCAAGTAGTGGGTGAGTAGAGTTTGGGCACCAGACAACACAGCAAGAAGCTTTTCGGCCACCCTATCGCACACGAGATGAGAGTATACAGTATGCGTAACTAACTGGTATCGGTTATAGTTAAATGAGTAGGATCAAGCTCAACCAACGACACCTAGTCTGGATCAGAGCAACAGTGTTTACCTTATTACTTCCCTTTTTTTGTTAACTTTTGTCCTTTTTCTTGCTATCTTTAAAAATCTTCTCCATCTTTTTCTTTCTTAACCTCCTACTTTCCGGAGCAAAACAATTTCCTGTTATCTTATCAACCGATAAGTCAGTAATAGTTAGAGCTTTGGGCATTGGGGCACATAGTAAAAAGTAGCTCCCTCTAGGCGCATGCAATCAACTCAACTGAAAGAAAGGGGCATACAATTCTTTGATTTCATTTCTTGCCTGTTGCACTGCATGATAACAAATTCAATTTTTTAATTGGATTCGATCAGAAATTTCCTTGTCCCACCTAGCAATGAATTAGGTTAAAATAAAAAGAAAGGATTTATTACTTCAACCTCTTTTCTCGTGGTAGATAGGAGAGACAGTCAACATAGTTGTACTCATACCAGGGCATAGAGGCATTTCAATATTCACCTAGGAGACAGTCAAAATTGTGTCACATTCCATATCTTTCACTTCACCATGATCAAGACCTAGCCTCAGTTTAGGGACAATCTCTAATTTTCTAGACCCAATAGGACTATTAGGGTTAGGATTTTCAACCATTGGGACCATCACAATCTCAATTGGAGATGCAGGCCTCTCAAGATCTCTAAGATGAGGTATATTTTGGCTTTGTTACCAAAGGAGAAGCAATCCCAACAGTAGAGCCCTCACTATGAGCAACACATGAAATTTGAATCTTCTAGGCAGTAGATAAGCTCTCAATACCATTCCATTAGCAACTGGGCACATACCAATCGGGCCTTACCCCACCAAACAGAAGAAAAAAAATATCGAAAAAAAAAGATAGACACTTGAAGGAACAAGAAAAAGAGAAGTGTCTTTCTTTTATTCCGAAGGATACTCATTCAATTAGGTTAGAGTTTTGTTTTCTTGCTCTACTCACTACCGAAAAAAGAGAGACTTATGGGCTCGTATTAAAGCTAAGGTCTTGATTGAGCAACTAGTACTCATATCTATCCACCTCTCCAGACACAATATCTTGAGTACCTATGATGGTGACCACATCTGCTGGTATGTGATGTTTGGACATAGAATTGAGTCCTTATGAATGGGCAAAGCCAGGTGCTCTTATTTTATGACAGTAGGGACAATTGCTTCCATTACTGACCAGAAAGACACCAAATTCTCCTTTAGGTGCTTCAACTAAGGTATAGGTAGAAGGAGTTGGTACGAAAAACCTTCTGTATAAAGTTTGAAATGGTGAATTGAGGTAGAGTGGACCGATGATCCTATAGTCATTTGGTCAGCTATTGAAAGCAAAAACCTTGCATCTACTCCCCCTATTATATAACCGGTCCCATCTCTCTCCAGACCTAACGTGGTAGTTTCCTATCATAGGGCTTTCTACCTATAGATTGAGCCATTACCAACGAGCTAATTCCTTTAAAACTCGGTTGACTGCTTCTATAGATAAGGTAGAGTGCCCTTGGCTCAACATTATAGTACATAGGGCTTCGGTGCTACTACAGCGCTTCGCTAACTCAACACCTCACTATGAGGCTTCGCTTACGCTTAGAAAAGTATTGAACCTTTGCGCTGACCGCTCACTTTCTTAGTAGCAAAAACGCTTCTCTTTACCCCTTAAGTAGAAGGACAAGAAAAAGATTTTTGGTTTTCTTGCTCCCACTTAAGTAGTAGCAAAAAATGGGCGTGCAACACCTGGAAGTCCAGGTGTTGCATCAATTGACACTAAGCAAACAATTAGAAATGGTTTTAGAAGAGCGGTGAGTATAAATTTATATATATATATATATATATATATATATATATAGTTTTTCTTTTATTTATTCATTACTTACCAAATCCTGTTTGCCTTTCTCCTTTCCTCAATTCAAACTACTATATTTATTTAAACATTTGAGGACCAAAAGAAAGATTGAAAGAGTAAAATTTTAAAGAGGTTTACGGGAGAATTTTATATAGTGTCATGGGAAGCTCTAAGAAAAACATAAGGTAATAATGTAAAGTTTATTTTTGAAATTTAACATACATGAAATTCCCAAAATTCAACGTGGGAATTTTCAAAGGATGTAAGTTATGGAGGAATTGAAGAATAAATTAGAAATTTAATATTAATATTATGTCAAGTGTTGACAATCAGCAACCGGGGGAAATTGCTTAAAGGAGCAAGAAAAGCAAAGAGGTGTTCCACGATAGCTCTAAGTGCTACGCGGTGAGCTAGATTTACTTTAAGTAGTTAAGATAAATATGAAATATATGGTGATAGTATTTGAATAAATCATTAACTTATGATTTTGTGATAGATGAAAGTTGGTTGATAGGTATAATAGGAATAATGGATGTGTAGAGAATTATTTTATAAGAAATAATATTATTGGAATAATGAGTCGATTTAATAATAAGGGTGATAAGTGAAATTCTTCACGAGCTATGGTTGATGATTTGATAAGATTTATGATAAGAGGAATTTAGTGGAATTTTTCAAATAATAATTTGAAAATAATCAAGATAGCTAATTTGAATGTTTGAATACATGCTTGTTTTTATATTATTGTTCATATGCATATTTCATACCATTATTCATATGCATATGCATGAAATAAAAGAATCGGGAAGGCAACCAGTCTAAATGATAATAAAAGAACCAGGAAGGCAACCGGTCTAAATGAAAATAAAAGAATCGGGAGGGCAACCGATCTAAGCTAAAATATGTTAACATGTGGGAAGACATTCCCAATTAATAATTCATACATTGCATTTGTTTTAAATATTAATTTTATTATTGAAATGCTAAAGTGTCATTCATGATTGTAAAGTATTTATAGATGAATGAGTCTCACAGAGAGACAATTATGCTGAGAAGAAATATTGAAATACGAAATGATGAGAATTTTCTGGGTGACTGATTATATGCTATGAATCTCATAATGAGGTAATTATGAGATAGAATTGATAGTCTCAAGATGATGATTAATTATATGAGAATAAAAGATTTATAAAGGATGGGGATTTGATATGAGTAATGATAATAGAATGTTATTATCAAAATATATGAGATATAGATGAACAATATTTGAAGACTAATTATACAAATTGAATACTTCTAGTAAGTTTAACTCACTGAGCTTGTGAAGCTCACTCCTCATTGTACAATGATTTCAGATAGCAAGTAGGACAGATAGTTTGGTGAGTTGAGATTCAGACGAAGTCATTATCTGTAAGCCACGTGGTACACATCCTCAGACTAATGGAAAAAAAAAATATTTGTAAATATTCATACATATTACGTTGTATATAATGTTTAAGTCAAGATTTGAATGATGTATCTCCCCTATTGAGGGTTGAGGATTGATGTAATAATCGCAGTTGGTGTTATTTTTATTGTTTCATATATGTGTCATGCTGGGATATTCAAAATGTGACAACACCATCTCGAGGGTAGCCAACCAGAGATGGATCGTTACAATTTTGGTATTAAAGCATTAGGTTTTATGATTATGTAGACTGCATAAAAAGTAAGAAATTGGAAGATTAAAACAAATTATATTCTAATGAATAGTCTGAGGATGACATGTAGATGTGCTAGAGCTAGAGTTAGAGTTGTTGATTTGAAAGGGCGTGGTAGGCCCCCAATATTTTGACAAGTCGAGGTTGAGTCTGAATCTATGATTCCTGGAAAGGAACCTGTTGGCAGTATAATTGATATTAGTAGATGTTTGAGAGAATCTGAAGTTGAAAAATGAGCTAAGATAAGCTCTTGCACATGCTTTTGAGAAAATAGATGTAACAGATGATACAGTTGATAGTCTATAGCATAGACTTGATGAACGGGCTGAAGTAGTTCTTGAGGTAGTTGTAAATCCAGTAATGGTAAACGTTCAAAAAGGGGAAAGGTGAGTTTGTGCCCGAGATACAGGGAGATTGTTTTGTTAGATATATTAAGTTAAATGTTTTGTTGTCAAAATGATCTATGAATCCTTTTGAGCCCGAGCTATGGGTGAAACATGTAGACAGATTATTTGGTACTTTACCAGAGACTGGCGGGCAGATGGTCACTGTAATACCCATATTCGTAAAGTAATGGTACAGAAGCAATTTAATGTTATGGTGTGAAATTAAACTAATATATATATATACGTGAAAGATTTAGTATTGAATAAAATAATTCTTTTGAAAAAAAAATTGGACGTGTGAGGGCGTAGTTACAAAAAAACAAAAAAAAACAGGACACATCTAACGTAGAGAAAAAGAAGAAAAAAAAAGGTTTTGTTTTAAAAAAAAACGTAAAGCGTGACAACACCTGGACCCCAGGTGTTGTCAAGATATTTTCAAACTTCTGCATGCATTACAAATGTAAATTTTGGTGGCAGGTGTTGTGCGGTTTGGTGTTATATATATATATATATATATATTGTTTCAGTTTATTTATTACTTCCCAAACCCTGTTTGATTTTCTTTCTTTCACAATTCAAACTACTCTATTTCTCTAAACCCTTGGGGACCGAAAGAAAGGTTGAAAGAGCAAAATTTTGAAGGAGTTTACAGGAGAATGTTATAGAGAGTCATGGGAAGCTCTAAGAAAAACAGAAGGTAATAATGTGAAGTTTATTTTTGAAATTTAACATACATGAAATTTTCAGGAATTCAAAGTGGGAATTTTCAAAGGATGTGAGTTATGAAGGAAATTAAGAATAAATTAGAAATTTTAATATAAATATTATGTCTAGTGTTGACGATCAGCAACCGAGGGAAAATTGTTGAGAGGAGTAGGAAAGGCAAAGAGGTGAATGTTGGAGCAATTATCTACCTAAATAAATATGCAAATAACCGTCCGAGTTTTACTTGCAAGTGCACAAGGTCTGTGGTAGCATAGTGTGCAAGTGCGAGATCATTTCCATAGGGATTGGTAAATTTCATTTTAGAATTAGTTTCTTCAAGTTTAAAAAGAGAAATAGCAGTTTGATTGTGAGTAAATAACAATAATGAGAACATAGGACTACGATATCCACCCTAATTATACTTTCCCACTAAGTAAAGCTTCAATGCTCTAGCCTTATTATGAATATCTAATGGTTGCCAACCTAAGGGCTTGGTCCACACCTTAGGCTATTGATCTCCCTATGTAACGAGTTAGGCATGGTGTATACTCTAACTCTTTTCTCTCTTAAGGGATTCAGCATGGGTGTATACTGAGTTGTTCCTTAAGAGAGCATGAGAGCTGTGGAGATCGGCAACCACACGGGACTTAGGGCTTGGTCCGCTCCCAGTTTCTCATGTTGATTAACCCGGGAATCCGGTGTGGATATCCCTTGCTACTAATGTCAAACCCAGGACTCGGTCATCCAAATTGATTCGACTAACTTATCCATACCACATGCATACGTTGATCAGGCACATACATATGAGGAATTTAATACAAACAGGTATTAACCAAGTTAAATATTCTAACAATGCTATAGCAAAGATAATCAATGAATGAACATGTGGAAAAGCATAACTAGGGCTTCAATTGAGCCTTGTAGGAGTTTAGTTACACATACAAAGTAAACTAAACATTCTAAATATAATGAAATAAAAACAGAAAACTAAAACTGAAGAAGACTCGGGAGACGAGTCGTCAATTTCTCTCTTAAGCTCTCTACTTTGAATCTAGAACAAAAGGTCCAGTTTATGTGTTTTACAGGGCTATTTATAGGGTCCTCTTAGTGTCCTGAAACCCTAATTCCTTCTTGGAGTTGGAAGACTTTTTTCCATATCTGGCTCTGCCGCCTCTGGAGTTATTGCGCTCGAGCGTATGCGGGATGCGCTCGAGCGCAAGTGTGCGCTCGAGCTTTCTTCAAGTGCGCTCGTGCTCTTGTGCGCTCGATCTCAATGGAGTGCGCTCGAGCACAATTTGCTAGATGGCAGATCTTGACCTTTGCTTCTAAAAGCTCCAAATTATCATCTTTTTGTCCAAGTCTTGTGAAAAACACATAAAACACGAAAATGAAGTAGAATCCATAGAAATAGATAAATAAAGAGCCTAACAAGTGTAAATTAAGGGGCTTAAATATGATTATTTAAGCACTTATCATACCCCCAAACTTATATATTTCTAGTCCCTTAGCAATACAAAACTAAAGACTGTGTTAGAACAAAATTTAAAGATAAATTCATTTCCATGATATTCAAAAATCTGGGTTGTGCATAAAACTATGATAACCGTTCATGAGTAAGCTTAAAATAAAAACACATTTTTGTATTGAAAAAGGATTTTCAAAAGCTCATATTACTTACCTAAGGCTGGCCTAAGGCATCGCAAGTTTGATTTGTGTGTGATGACTTAGCACATATAAGATGGGGCTTCCACATAATTTTAGTGTATAGTGTTTCGGTGCCCAAACCTTTATCGAATTTCTTATCAAAGAGAACAAAATGGCATAATATTTGCTTCTTCTTTCTTTTTCTTTTGTCATGCTATCTTTGCCATGTTGAGTTCCATCGAGCTTTCTATTTAACTCTTGTAACGAGCGGTTGGCCAATGACTCCCAAACCAGATGGTTTTAGGGCATTAGGTGTAATGACACCCCTAAGGACTTACTAACTCGAATCAAAAAGGCTACAAAACTAATAGGTTTTAATGCCCCTAAATGAAATTCCAACCTTTTGATGTGAACACTCAATGCTTACTGAGGCAAGAGGCCCAGTTACTCAGTGGAAATTTTTATTATGATCATTAAAGTCTTACTTCCCACCTTTTGATGTGAACACTCAATGCTTACTGAGGCAAGAGGCCCAGTTACTCAGTGGAAAGTTTTTAATGATCATTAGAAGCTTTTTAATCACTTTTTTGCATGATGAACATTTTTCTTTATTTTCCTTATGCCAAAGTGTTCTTTTTAGCAAGTTCTCCGATTATAGTTAGGTTATGGAAACATATATAAAAGAATTATGTGTCATACCCCACATAAATGCATGCTAAATGTGCTTGTGCAAATTTGGATCAAACTTGTGAATTCTTTGGTGCCTTGAGATAGGTAACTAACTTTGTAAAATTCCTAATACAAGACTATGTGTTCTAGTTTTTAAGTTTACTAATGAAATGTTATCAAATTTTTAAATCAACCAACATTTTTGTTACCAAATGAACATACATTTATCTTTTCTAAAAAAAAAAAAAAAACTGGGATTTAGTGCGTGCACGTGTTTCAAGTGTGTGTGTGCAATAGTATCTAGTATCTCCCACTACCCCCAAACTTAAAATACACATTGTCCCCAATGTGTGTGTGGCATGGAAAGATCTGACCTGGGAGATGGAGAACTAGGTTGCTTGCTTGTACGCGCCCCCAAACTTGAATTGGATGCACGCAAGAAGTACCTGACAAAGAAAAATAAACATTGTTCTGGAAAACAAAATATAAATAATAGACATGTAAATATAACTATAAACAAATGAAAAGTACTAAAATGAAAAAAGATATGTCTGGGGTGCCTCTCATTAGCACTAAGTTTTATATCTTTAGCCAGACGGGGTATCCTCTCACTGCTGATCATCTGTGGGTGCAATCGAGGAGGGTACCGAGTGCAGGAGGTAGGCGGTCAAGGATGGTCTGTGTTGTGAGTTTTAAATTACTCGCAAGCGCACGAGTCGTTTGCAATATAGTGTTGTGCAAGTGCGAGGTCGAATCCACAGGGAATTGCGTTGTGAAAATGTAATTTTATCTAAACTAAACTTATCTTAACCTAGTTCCGAGTTTTGAATTATATGTTGCAAAACAAATAAAAACTAAACTAAATTGATTTAAAACTAATAATAAAGACACTAAGGTTTCAGAATCCACCCCGCCGAAGTTAAGCATATATCTCAATGTTCTAACAATAGCCTATCAAAACATTCTATGAATCCAACTTAAGACAAAAAATAACGAATATCCTGATTAAACCAAAAGCATCCAATGTATCCGCTTTTAACAAATCACAAAGGAAATCCAATTTAATCGAAAACGATTCGATGTATCCATCAGATGAAACACAAGGAATATCCAACAGAACAATTTAAACACAATCAATCCTAAGATTCTACTCAAATAATTGATAGAACATTTATACTAAAACATCATAAACAAAACTGAAACTAATATGCCAAACAACGGCGAGGCTTCATTTTCAACCTTAGTTAAATATTCTAGCCACTCATAGTTATGAAACTAAAGTTCATAATAAAAGTACTAAACATTTAAACTAAACAAAACAAAATGATAAGAAATATTTACTATACAAGGGAGAAATTCCACTTGCTGTTGGGCGGCGCTTCCCCTCATGGTAGCAAAGCCTTCGGGGTCCACCAGAATGCTAGCAGACATCCATCGGATTACACCAAATGGCTCAGGAATTGCACACCAAATGATGAAGTCAGATGGTGTTTATATAGGGGGAGTCTCGAAGCACTATAGGTTTCAGATTCGATGTGGGATACTGCCCCGAGTGCACTCGATCGCAGAATAGTGCGATCGATCGCATTTGCGCTCAATCGTAGGTCTTGTGCACACAATCGCCTGTGCGCTCGATCATGAGTCAGGTGCGATCGATCGTAAGAACACTACACTGCAAAGATTTCGATGTGGGATATTGACCATGCGCTCGATTGCAGCACGGTGCGATCGATCGCTAATGCTCTTGAAGCTTGACATCTCTCGAAATGCTTCATTTTCTCCACAAACCTATAAAAATACAGAAAACACATAAAATAAAATGAAATAATACAAGTTAAGAACCTAACAAATATAAATTAAAGGGCTTAAATATGCAATATTTAAGATTCATCAAATACCCCCAAACTTATATTTTGTTAGTCCCTTAGCAAAACAAAACAAAAAAACTAAATGAGAAACAAAGAACATAAAGATAAGTTCATCACTCATGTTATCCAAAAATTTAAGGAGCACACACCACCATGATATTTATTCATGAGCAAGCTTAAAAAGATAAACCCATCTTCGCAATGAATAGAAATGTTAAAATCTAATTACTTATAAAAGGCAGGTTAAGGCATCACAAGTCTGACTCAGTGTAAAGTGAATTAGCAAATAAAAATGAAGCTTCCGAATGAGTCCAATATGTAAGTTCTCTATGTCTCAAGATTCACCGCATTTACCGTCAGAATGAACGAAAATGGCATAGTTTTTATTTTCTTCTCTCTTTTTTTTTTTTGTAAGGCTCTGCTATGTTTAGTTTCCTTAAGCTTTCTAATTGACCAATGTAGCGAGTGTTGAGTCAATGACTCCCAAACCAGATGGTTTTAGGGCATTAGGTGTACAGACACCCCTTAGGACTTACTAATTCGAGTCAAAAATGCTACGAAATTAAACTGGCCTTAATACTATTAAACAACATTCCAACCTTTTGACGTGAACACTCACTGCTTACTGAGGCAAAAGGTCCAGTTACTCAGTGGAAAGTTTATTTATGATCATCATTTTCATTCATTTTTTTTATATATATATGCCAAAGTGTTAATCCAACAAGTCATCCAGTTTCAGTTAAGACAGAAACGTACATATTAAAATCACATGTCATACCTCACATAATGCGTACTAATATGCTCGTGTTAGATTAGAGATCAAACATGTGAATTCTCAAATGCCTCAAGTAAATAACTAAATTTTAAAACTTTATCAACAGATCATGTGCTCCAAAATTTAAGCTCACCAATGAATCACATCACAGAAATTGTTTAAATCAACCAAAATTTCAAGATAACATGAGCATGCATTTACCTTCTTTTTTTTATATATATGAAGAAAAACAACAACAAATTAGGACAAAGTGTGTGTAATGTGTCTCCCATACCCCCAAACTTAAATTACACATTGACCCCAATGTGTGAATAATATGGAAAGAGTTGACTTGGTATTGCTCATAGCATACCCCCAAACTTGAACTGAAGTACGCGTTGTCCCTGAAAAATAAAGACTGGGAAACAAAAAATACTGGAAACACACATTAATCATAAATATATAAAATAATAAACAAACAGAAAAGATAAGCTGTGGGGTGCCTCCCATGAGTGCTAAGTTTAAAGTCTTCAGCCAGACTCCCCCTAGTAGACGACACTCAATCTGAGTAACTAGGATCCTCCAATAATATTGTCTCTATGTCCAGACTCCTCAACTCCAAGAATGGTTTTAGCCTCTGTCCATTTACCTTGAAAGTGTTACCATTATTTGGATCCTCAATCTCGATGGCCCCATGCGAAAAAATCGACCGAATAATAAATGGGCCTGTCCAACGAGATATGAGCTTGCCTGGAAAAAGATGCAAACGTGAATTGTAAAGAAGAACTTTTTGACCTGGCTCAAAAGCTCGTCTCAAAATGTGTTGGTCATGAGTCTTCTTCATTTGTGCCTTGTAGGACCGTGCACAATCGTATGCATCATTCCGTAGCTCCTCTAATTCATTGAGTTGGAGCTTCCTTTGTGTGCCAGCCTTCGAAAGATTGAAGTTCAACTGCTTGATAGCCCAATAGGCTCTATGCTCTAATTCAACCGGAAGGTGACATGCCTTTCCATACACAATACGATAGGGAGACATGCCAATTGGCGTCTTAAAGGCTGTCCGATATGCCCACAGTGCATCAGTCAATCGCAGAGACCAATCCTTTCTACTAGGGTTCATAGTTTTCTCTAAAATATGTTTGATCTCGCGATTAGAAATTTTCACTTGTCCACTCGTCTGCGGGTGATACGGGGTGGCAACCTTGTGTATGATGAAATAATTTTTCATCAACTGCTCAAAAATCCGGTTGCAAAAGTGCTTACCTCCATCACTTATGATTGCTCGAGGCATACCAAATCGAGCAAAAATAGTGTCCTTCAAAAACTGGACCACAACTCTGTGGTCATTGGTCTTGCACGCAACGGCCTCCACCCACTTGGATAGATAGTCCACAGCAACTAGAATATGCAAGTAGCCAAAGGAGTTTGGGAACGGTCCCATAAAATCAATGCCCCACACGTCAAAAATCTCAATAATCAGAATAGGGTTGAGGGGCATCATATTCCTCCTAGAAAGACTCCCTAGCTTTTCACAATGCTCACAAGATACACAGTAGGTATAAGAGTCTCGAAACAGGGTAGGCCAATAAAATCCACACTGTAAAATCTTTGCAGTAGTCTTTTTAGCACTGAAATGGCCTCCATAGGCATGATCATGACAAAAGGCGATGACATTAGATTGGTCATGCTCAAGAATACACCTTCTGATGATCTGATCGGGACAATACTTGAACAGGTAAGGATTGTCCCAGAAAAAGTGTTTTACCATGGCCAAAAAATTTTATTTATCTTGCCGCCCCCAATGCAAAGGCATGTGTCCGGTGACAAAATAGTTCACTATATCAGCAAACCACGGCGCGGGACTGTGAGCAATATGCATCAATTACTCATCAGGAAAGGTCTCAGAAATGGGAGTGGCGGCCTCAGTGAAACCCACAATCAATTTGTCCAAATGATCTGCCACCACATTTTTTGAACCTTTCTTATCCCGAATCTCGATGTCGAACTCTTGAAGTAGCAAGATCCATCGGATGAAACGAGATTTAGCATCGTTTTTAGAGAAAAGATACTTCAAGGCTGCATGATCCGAGCAGATAATGACCTTAGACCCTAACAAGTAGGATCTGAACTTGTCTAATGCAAAAACGACTGCTAACAACTCCTTCTCAGTGGTAGAGTGATTAAGTTGTGCGCCGTTTAGAGTTCGACTTACATAATAGATAACATGGGGAAGTTTATCAACACACTGCCCCAAAACAACTCCAACAATATAGTCTGATGCGTCACACATAATCTCAAAAGGCACACCCCAGTTAGGTGGCTAAATAATGGGTGTGGACGTCAGAATCTTCTTCAGATCCCAAAATGCTTTCTTACAGTCCTCATCAAATATAAATGGGGCATCCTTCAACAATAACTTGCACAAGGGCCTGGTGATTTTGCTGAAATTATGGATAAATCGCTTGTAGAAACCTGCATGGCCCAGAAAAGAACGAACCTCCTTCACCGTACGTGGGGGTGGAAGGTTGAAAATCAAGTCCACCTTTGTTTTGTCGACCTCAATCCCTCGATGAGATATGATATGCCCCAGTACAATTCATTGCTTGACCATAAAATGGTACTTCTCCTAATTAAGCACTAGGTTCTTCTCCTTGCACCACACTAAAACCAAGGTGAGACGGTGCAGGCACTCCTCAAATGATGAACCGAAGACAGAGAAGTCATCCATGAAAATTTCTAAGATCTGCTCTACCATGTCAGAGAATATGCTGACCATGCACCGCTGAAAAGTAGCGGGTGCATTGCATAACCCAAAGAGTATGCGACGGCAGGTGAATGTCCCAAAAGGACATGTAAACATCGTCTTTTCCTGATCTTCGGGGTCCATGGGGACCTGGTTATATCCAGAATAACCATCTAAAAAGCAATAATACTCGTGCCCAGCCAAACGTTCCACCATCTGATCAATAAATGGAAGTGGAAAGTGATCCTTTCTTGTGGAAACGTTCAGCTTACGGTAGTCTATACACACTCTCCACCTTGACTAAACACGAGTTAGCACCAACTCGTCGTCCTTATTCTTTACTACCGTCAATCCCGTTCGCTTGGGCACGACATGAATCGGGCTCACCCACTTGCTATCAGAGATGGGATAAATGATCCTTGCATCTAACAGCTTAATTATTTCTGCCCTCACAACCTCTTGCGTAGTTGGGTTGAGCCTTTTTTGTGGCTCACTCGATGGCTTGGTATTCTCCTCCAAATGTATCTTATGCATTACCACCGAGGGGCTGATCCCCTTAATATCCTCAATGGTCCAGCCGATAGCTTTCTCGTGCTCTCTTAAAACATCTAATAATTTCTCCTCTTTAGCCTCACCCAAATCTGAAGCTATAATCACAGGCAAACAATCTGCTGGACCTAGGAACTTATACTTAAGATTATCCGGTAAAGGCTTAAGTTCATTCTTGTGGGGTTCAGGTGCTACCGTCTCCTCTTTCTCATTGCTTTCTCAAGGATCAGACTCCAAAATGGCATTCACTTGCTCGAGTAACTTATCTAAGCCCAAGTCCTCTCCAAAGTGAGCAAAGCATGCCTCTAGGGGATCCTCAATGCTTGATTCGTTCATAGTCTCCTCAAGAATCTCTTCTATCAAGCATACATTTCTCATTTCATTATACTCCAGTGGTTGCCTAGTGATATCAAAGATGTTTAACTCCACTGTCATATTTCCGAATGAAATCTTCATCACCCCTGTCCTACAATTGATCAGGGCGTTAGGCGTGGCTAAGAATGATCGCCCTAGAATAACCGGTATCTGAATCCCTACATTCTGAACCGGCTCTATGTCAAGCACAATAAAATCCACTGGGAAATAGAACTTATCTACTTTTGTCAAAACATCCTCAACTATTCCCCGTGGTATTTTCACTGACCTGTCAGCCAATTGAAGCATTGTGTTTGTGGGCTTTAATTCTTCTAACCCTAATTGCAGATAGACTGAGTAAGGCAGAAGATTCACACTTGCTCCTAGATCCAATAGAGCCCTCTCGATCTGGCTGACTCCTATCGTGCAAGAGATGGTAGGACTCCTCGGGTCCTTATACTTGATAGGTAGCTTACACTAAAGGATTGAGCGAACCTACTCGGTCAAAAATGCTTTCTTCGAGACATTCGTCCTTCTCTTGATAGTAACCAAGTCCTTTAAAAACTTAGCATATGACGGTACTTGATGGATGGCATCCAAAAATAGGATATTGATTTGGACTTGCTTGAATACCTCCAAAATTTCCTCATACTTACCTCCTTTCTTGGGCACTTGTAATCTCTCAGGGTAGGGCACTTTAGGTATAAATGACCTAGGAGGGTCTTTCACAGTAGATGTGGCTGTAAATGGCTCAGCATCTCTCTTCTCCTTATTGTCACCTTCTTCCCCTTGCTGCACAGCAGGGGTCTCTTCTACTCGATTGTCCACTTGTCTCCCAGACCTTAATGTAACAATCGATTGCACTTGTTCCTCCCCGTGCGTAAGATGTGAAGAATTTTCAACCATAAATTATCCCTTCGGGTTAGGCACGGGTTGATTGGGGAACTTTCATTTCTCTCTCTCACCCAGGTGACTTGCAATTTGCCCTATTTGACTCTCCAGCTTGGCAATTGCTTGGGTGTTTACCACTGTTGCACTCCTCACATCACTCATATTTTGGCTAGTCGTCTTCATGAACTCCTTAAGGGTGTCCTCTAGCGACTGTGAAACTGGCACTGGAGTTTGAATGGGTGCTTGATAAGCAGGTGATGGTGCTTGATGGGTATAACGACCATAACTAGGAATTTTTGGGGAAAATCCGGGAGGATACTGATTGTGAGCATGATGAGGGGCTCCTCCCTGATTCATTGGTTGGTTCTACTTCCATGAAAAATTTGGGTGGTTCCACCACCTTGGATTGTACGTCTCGGAGTACGATCCATTCGATTGCCTCTAATATACATTGAAAGCATTTACTTATTCCATAGAATACTCGGAAAAAGCCGACATTGATGGACAATTTTGTGCTAGATGCATGGGACTAGCACAGATGGAACAGCTATCAACATTAAATGTGTTGGCAGCATTGATGGACTGGCCCACAGTGAGAGCATCTAACTTCATCCTCAGGTCAGTGTCCTCCTTTACCTCATAGATGCGTCCTCTCTTGGGAGCATGAGTCGATTTATCTCGACAGCTTGAAAAATTCCACTGTTCCGAGTTATCGGACAACTTGTCCAATGCCTTGTATGCTTCCTCCCCCGTCAGACTCAAGAATGCCCCCCATTCATAGACTCGATTATGCTACGGTTGGGTTGAGTCAACCCTTGATAAAAGAACTGAATGAGTCTCCACTTTTCATATCCATGTGGAGGGCATCTGATCAGTAACTCTTTGAAGCGCTCCCAACTCTTAGAGAACTTCTCATCCTCGTCCTGAGTGAAAGAACTAATCTCCTTTTGGCACTCATTCACTCTAGACATTAGGAAAAACTTATGATAAAATTTACTAAGCAGGTTTTCCCAAGATGTGATAGACCCGAGCGTGTTGGAATCCAACCACGCCCTAGCTCTATCGTGAAGAGAAAAAGGGAAGAATCGAAGATGGACTGACTTCTCAGAGAAGTTCTGGAATTCGAATGTAGCACAAATATCTTTTAACTTCTTCACATGACTATAAGGGTTCTTAAGATCTAAGCCATGAAATGAGGGTAGAAGTTGGATGATATGTGGCTTTAAATCAAAATGGGTGGCATTGGTAGGTGGCAACACTATGCAAGAGGATGAATTAGTCGCAACGGTTGCGAACAAATCCCTAAGGGATGTAGTGGAGTCCACGTTCCAAGCTCTAGGTTGCTCTATATGTTCCGGATGATTTGCATTCCTAAAATTTTCTCCCATTTCAATTGTCTCTCTTTCAACTAGTGCTCTTTTCTGTCTCCTAAGAGTTCTTTCTATGTCGGGATCTAAATGTATCAAATCTAAATTCAGGGATCTCCGACCAAGCATACACCGCACAAAAAGCACTAAAATAACCTAACCCGCAGAAATTTGCAAAAATGTTTTTTTTTTATTATTTTTTATTTAACAATGCAAATAGAAACAAATAAAATTGCAAACAGAAAAATCAAACAACAATATTGCTAACTAACTAGTAGAAAAATAAAATTAATCGAGGTTGATCGAGTATCTGTGGAGATATATAGTAGTTTCCTTCTGCCTCAGGTTGATACATGATGCACGATGGTTGATCGAGGTTCTGCTGGATGAAGGATTGCTTCATCAGCCTTCGCTCAGGTGGTTGCTGTTCAGCTATCTGTTCTGCCATTGGTATCTCTTCCTTAACTCCTCCTTCTTCTTCTTCCGAGTTGTCTCTAAGTCTTTGTCGAATAGTTCTCTCTAGCTCGGGATCAGGATGCTTGAATCGTCGTCCGTGCATGAATCGGTGGCAGTTACTTGAGTGCAGCAGTCAAACACTGCTACTCAGATTACTCTCTGCCTCAATTGTGCTCGATTGCACAGAGGGTGCGCTCGATCGCAAGTAGCACAGAAAGCTCTCCTGGAGTACTTGAAACAGGAAAAAAAAAAAAAAGGAAATTGATTAGGGTTTTTAATGAAGCGAAAAAAATAAGATAAACACAATAATTAAGAATCGAATAAAAAGGAAATAACAAAAATTAAATTAAATGAGAAATTAATTCTAAAAATAAATTTTAGAGCAATCCCCGGTAACGGCGCCAAAAACTTGTTGGAGCGATTATCTACCTAAATAAATATGCAAATAACCGTCCGAGTTTTACTTGCAAGTGCACAAGGTCTATGGTAGCATAGTGTGCAAGTGCGAGATCATTTCCACAGAGATTGGTAAATTTCGTTTTAGAATTAGTTTCTTCAAGTTTAAAAAGAGAAATAGCAGTTTGATTGTGAGTAAATAACAATAATGGGAACATAGGACTACGATATCCACCCTAATTATACTTTCCCACTAAGTAAAGCTTCAATGCTCTAGCCTTATCATGAATATCTAATGGTTGCCAACCTAAGGTATTGGTCCACACCTTAGGCTATTGATCTCCCTATATAACGAGTTAGGCATGGTGTATACTCTAACTCTTTTCTCTCTTAAAGGATTCGGCATGGGTGTATACTGAGTTGTTCCTTAAGAGAGCATGAGGGTTATAGAGATCGGCAACCACACGGGACCTAGGGCTTGGTCCGCTCCCGGTTTCTTATGTTGATTAACCCGAGAATTCAGTGTGGATATCCTTTGTTACTAATGTCGAACCCAGGACTCGGTCATCCAAATTAATTCGACTAACTTATCCATACCACATGCATACGTTGATCAGGCACATACATATGAGGAATGTAAATACAAACAGGTATTAATCTAGTTAAATATTCTAACAAGGCTATAGCAAAGATAATCAATGAATGAACATGTGGAAAAGCATACCTAGGGCTTCAATCGAGCCCTATAAGAGTTTAGTTACACATGCTAAGTAAACTAAACATTCTAAACATAATGAAATAAAAACAGAAAACTAAAACCGAAGAAGACTCGGGAGACGAGTCGTCAATTCCTCTCCTAAGCTCTTTACTTCGAATCTAGAACAAAAGGTCCGGTTTATGTATTTTACAGGGCTATTTATAGGGTCCTCTTGGTGTCCTGAAACCCTAAGTCCTTTTTGGAGTCAAAAGACTTCTTTCCATATCTGGCTCTGCCACCTCTAGAGTGATTGCACTCGAGCGTATGCAGGATGCGCTCGAGCGCAAGTGTGCACTCGAGCCTTCTTCAAGTGCGCTCGTGCTCTTATGTGCTCGATCTCAATGGGTGCGCTCGAGCGCAATTTGCTGGATGGCAAATCTTGACTTTTGATTCTAAAAGCTCCAAATTATCATCTTTTTGTCCAAGTCCTGTGAAAAACACATAAAACATGAAAATGAAGTAGAATCCATAGAAATAGAAAAATAAAGAGCCTAACAAGTGTAAATTAAGGGGCTTAAATATGACTATTTAAGCACTTATCAGTGATCCACTGGTAGCTCTAAGTACTACTTGGTGAGTTAGATTTACTCTAAGTAATCAAGATAAATATGAAATATTTAGCGATAATATTAGAATAAATTATTAACTTATGCTTTGGTGATAGATGAAAATTGGTTGATAAGTGTGATAGGAATAGTGGATGTGTAGAGAATTATTTTATGAGAAATAATATTATTGGAATAATGAGTCGATTTAATAATAAAAGCGATAAGTGAAATTCTTGATGAGTTATGGTTGATGATTTGAAATGATTTATGAGGAGAGGAAATTTAGTGGATCTTGACAAGCTATGATTGATGATTTGATATGATTTATGAGGAAAGGAATTTAGTGAAAATTTTCAAGTAATAATTTGAGAATAATCAGGATAGCTAATTTAAATATTTGAATTCATGTTTGATTTTATATTATTGTTCATATGCATATTTCATATCATTGTTCATATGCATATGCATATGCATGAAATAAAAGAACCAGGAGGGGGCTGGTCTAATTGAAAAACCGTGACAGCCAGTATATGCTGAAAATAAAATAACCGGAAAGGGGCTGGTCTAAGATAAAAACATGTCGACATGTAGGAAGATGTTCTCTAATAATAATTCATGCATTGCATCTATTTCAAATATTGATTGTATTGCTGAAGTGTTGTTTGTTATTGTAAATTTATTTATAAATGAATGAGTCTAACAGAGAGACAGTTATGGTGAGAAAGAAACATAGAAGTATGATATGACAAGAACCATCTAAATGGTTTTAAGGTAAACAAATATATAAGAAGAAGAGATTGATAGAGAATGGGACTTATGATATGTGTAGTGATAGTAGAATGCTATTGTCAAGTTTTATGAGATATAAATGATTAAATATTAAAAGACTATTTATACAAATTGAATACTTCTAGTAAATTTAATTCACTGAGCTTGTGAAGCTCATTCCTCATTGTACAATGATTTCAGGTAGCAGGCAGAACAAATAGTTTGGTGAGTTAAGGTTTAGATGAAATCATTATCTGTAAGCCACATACGTGTCCACATCCTCAGACTAATGAGAAAATGAAACAAAAATTTATTTTGTAAATATTCATGCATTTTACGTTATATATAATGTTAAAGTCAAGATCAGAGTGATGTATCTCCCCTGTTAAGGGTTGAGGATTGATGTAAAAAAATTATGTTGGTATTTTTTATTGTTACATATATGTGTCATGCTGGGATTTTCAAAATGTAACAAAACTGTCTCGGGGGTGGCCAACCCAGGATAGGTCGTTACAATTTTGGTATAAGAACATTAGGTTTTATGATTCTGTAGACTACATAAAAAGTAAGAAAGTGGAAGATTAAAATAAATTATATTTTAAAAGTCTGAGGATGACACGTTGACGTGTTAGAGCTAGAGTTAGGGTTATTGATTTGAGAGGGCATGGTAGGCCTCCAATATTTTTGACAAGTCGAGGTTGAGTCTGAATCTATGGTTCCTAGAAGGGAACGTGTTGACAGGATAATTGGTATTAGTAAAGGTGTGGGAGAATCTGAAGTTGGAAGAGATAACCTAAGATATGCTCTTACACATGCTCTTTAGAAAATGAATGTAACAAATGATAGAGTTGATAGCCTATAGCATAGACTTGATGAACAGGCTAGGGCAGTGCCTGAGGTTGTTGTAAATCCAGTAATGGTAAATGTTCAAAAGTGGAAAAGTGAGTTTATGCACGAGATGCAGAGAGATTGTTTTGTTAGATATATTAAGTCAAATGCCCTGTTGTTTAAAGGATCTATGAATCCTTTTAAGTCTAAGTTTTGGGAGAAACATTTAGAGAGATTATTTGGTATTTTACCAGTAACTGATAGGCAAATGGTTGCCTTTGCTTCGTTTGAATTAGAAGGAAAAGTTTTGGAATAGTGGGAGGAAATTCCTTCCAGGGTAAATGCAAATGTTGATAGACCCTTAACCTGGAGTAGGTTTAAGGAGGTTTTCCTTGATAAATACTTTCCTTAGACCTTTAGAGCCCAACAAGATAAAGATTTTATTTATTTGGGGCTCTTATTTATTTGAGGCAAATATGTTGACTATGGCTCAGTATGATAGCGATTTATGGTCTTGTCAATGATTATACCGAAAATGGTAGACCTAGATGAGAAGAAGTGTAAGAGGTTCATAGATGAACTATATTTTAAGATTTGATCAAATCTATCTTATATAAGGCATATGAATTATGTCAGGTTGGTGGATATAGCACTTCAGATTGAGAAGGATGTGATGGGAATTAGAGGTATAAGGAATTAGCGGAAGAGGTCTAGATTTGAGGAACCAAGAGGTGGTACTAGTATGAGTGTGCAGGGTAGGAGACCACCCAGAGGAGGCATTCATTGTCATAGGGAACTGTAGTACGAAGTTAAAGAAAAGTAAAATTTGTTGCTTTTATAGCTCAGATTAATATTGGTGGGACACTTAGATTTAGGGGACATGTTATGGGAACTAGGAGTCATGGCAGAGGAAGTAAGTATGCCACCAAAGGGAAGTGGTAATCTGATGTATGATCAAGAGACAGAAGTTTGTTATAGATGTATTCATATAAGATATTTATCCCATAATTGTCATAATTTGAAGTGCTTTGTATGTAGAAAAGGTGGACATATCAATGTTAGTTGATCTTGGTGCAACCCATTATTTTTCATCCAGTATTTATATGAAGTCTATTGATGAGTGCCAAATATTGCATATTTTGGCCCTTTAATTTACATTTGTTAGCTTAGGAATTTGTTACTTTGAGTTGTTTTCGTTGTTTTACAGGTTTACAAGCTTGGAAAGAAGTTTCACTAAATTGCCAGAATTGCTCGTGCAGATCAGCCATTTTTGAGGATTAAACTATATTGATTTAGGAAGAACCAGAAGATGAACCATATATGCTTGGAAAAATCCGGATGTCTATTTTCTGAGAAATTTTACGAATTAATAAAATGAATTTTCTAGAGAAAGATATGGCAGTTTTAGTAGATAAAGGTTAGGCTGTGCATGATTTCAACGTGACAGATCAGCCATTTTTTAGGATTTAACTGTATTGATTCAGGAAGAACTACGAGATGAGCCATATATTCTTGGAAAGATCCCAATGTCTATTTTTTGGACAATTTTACGGATCAATAAAATGATTTTTCTAGAGAAAGTTATGGCAGTTTTAGTAGACAAAGGTCAAAGAGCAAAAACTGGAATCTGCAGTATCCCACATCGGATTGGAAGCATATTGCCCTTGTGACATTTCCCTATATAAGCCCTTCTTCACTTCATCTTTAATGTACAATTCCTGAGCCACTTTGGTGTTTACCGGTGGACGTCCACTAGCATTCTGGTGGATCTCGAAGGCTTTGTCACCACGAGGGGAAGCGCCGCCCGTCAGCGAGTGGAGTTTCTCCCATGTAAAGTTATTTATTTATTTCTTTACATTTAGTTGTTTTAGTTTAAATGTTTAGCACTTTTATTATGAATTGTAGTTTCATAGTTATGAGTGGCTAGACTCTTCAGCTAAGGTTGAAGATGAAGCCCCGCCGTTGTTCGGCGTAGTAGTTCAGATTTGCTTGTACAAATCTGACAATTTTTAGTATAAATGTTCTGTCAATTATTTGAGTTAATCTTATAATTGATTGAGTTTAAATTGTCTGTTGGATATTCCTTTTGTTTCATCTGATGGATACATTGAATGCTTTTCGATTAAATTGGATTTCCTTTGTGATTTGTTGAGAGCAGATACATTGGATGCTTTTGGTTTAGTTGGGATATTCTTTGTTTTTTGTCTTATAGTTGGATTCATGGAATATTTTGATAGGCTATATTTTTAGAACATATATGCTTAACTTCGGTGGGGTGGATTTGGAAACCTTAGTGTTTTAAAAATCAACTTAGTTTAATTTTAATTTCTTTTGCAAATTATCATCTGAAATTCAGAACTAGGTTAAGATAGAGTTAATTTAGATTGAAAATATACTTTCACAACGCAATTCCCTGTGGATTCGACCTCGCACTTGCACAACGCTGCAAACCACTCGTGGGCTTGCGAGTAATTTAAAACTCACAACAAGTTTTTGGCGCCGTTGCCGAAGAGTTGTTTGGTTTGCGAAAATTTTTTGTCTGAATTGATTTTATTTTTCTACTAGTTAGTTATCAATTTAAAAAAACAAAAAAAAATGTTGATGAATCCAGCACCGGTTTCACAGTCTTTAGATGACGCCCTCAAGGATTTCATTAAAATGATCGGCCCGTCCCTCAATGCTGCCAATACATTCAATATTGATAGCTGTTCCATCTGTGCTAGTCCTCTGCATTTAGTACAAAATTGTCCATCAATGCCGGCTTTTACCAAGTATCCCATGGAACAAATGAATGCTTTCAATGAGTGTTGTTGGCAATCAAATGGATCTTACTCTGAAACATACAATCCAGAGTGGTGGGACCACTCTAATGTTTCATGGACGCAGAATCAACTGAGGAATCAGGGAGGAGACCCTTATCATGCTCACAATCAATACCCTCCTGGATCTCCTCCACCAATTCCAAGTTATGGTCACTCAGCTTATCCAGCACCATCACCCGCTTACCAAGCTCTCATTCAAGCACCAGCGTCGGTTTCACAGTCATTGGAGGACGCTCTCAATGATTTCATGAAAACGACTAGCCAATCTATGAGTGAAGTGATGAGTGCAACAATAGAAAACACCCAAGCGATTGCCACACTAGAGAGTCAAATTGATCAAATCGCAAGTGACGTGGGTGAAGGAGAGGAAGGAACGTTCCCCAGTCAAACTGATCCTAACCCAAAGGAATAGTTTGCGGTGGGAAATTTATCAACTCCTATGCATTGGCAGGAACAAGTGCAATCAATTGTCCTATTGAGGTCTGGGAGACAAGTGCACAATCAAGTGGAAGAGAACCCTGCTATGCACCAAGGGCAAGAAAGTGGCAACAATGAGAAGAGAGATGCTGAGCCATCTACAGCCACACCTATTATTAATGATCTCTCTAGGTCATTTTTACCTAAAGCGCCTTACCCTGAGAGACTACAAGTGCCCAAGAAAGAAGGAAAGTCTGAGGACATTTTGGAGGCATGCTTTGCTCAATTTGAAGACGATTTGGATTTAGATAATTTGTTTGAGCAAGCAAATGCTACTTTGGAGTCTGCTCCTCAAAAGATCAGTGAGACGGAGGAAACCACAACACCTGAACCCCCCAAGAAGGAACTTAAGCCTTTATCGGACAATCTTAAGTATAAGTTCCTAGGTCCAGCAGATTCTTTGCCTATAATGATAGCTTTAGATTTGGGTGATGCTCCAGAGGAGAAATTATTAGACATCTTAAGAGAGCATAAGGAAGCTATAGGCTGGACTATTGAGGATGTCAAGGGAATCAACCCCTCGTTGGTAATACACATGATACAGTTGGAGGAGAATGCCAAGCCATCGAGGGAGCCACAAAGAAGGCTCAACTCTCTTATGCAAGAGGTTGTGAGGGCAGAAGATATTAAGCTGTTAGAGCCAGGGATCATTTATCCCATCTCTGATCGCAAGTGGGTGAGCCTGATTCCAGTCATGCCCAAACGTGCTAAATTGACTGTAGTAAATAAAGATGACGAGTTGGTCCCAACTCGAGTGCAGTCAAGATGGAGAAAATGTCTAGACTACCGTAAATTGAATGCTGCCACTAGGCCTGATCATTTTCCATTTCCATTTATTGATCAGATGGTGGAGTGCTTAGTTGGGCCTGTTTACTAATGTTGGGTCTGGCTGAAGACGTTAAACTTAGCGCTCATGGGAGGCACCCCACAGCTTATCTTTTTTTGTTTATTTATTATTTCGCATTTTTATTATTAATGTTTGTTTCTAGTGTTTTTTTTTTCCAGTTTTTATTTTTCAGGGACAAAGCGTACTTCAGTTCAAGTTTGGGGGTATGCTATGAGCTATACCAGTCCAGATAGTTCTCCATATCTCAGGTCAGCTCTTTCCATATTAGTCACACATTGGGGTCAATGTGTAATTTAAGTTTGGGGGTATGGGAGACACATCACACACTTTGTCCTAATTTGCTGTCTTTTCGTCGTAAAGATAAATGCATACTCATGTTATCATGAAATTTTGGTTGATCTAAACATTTTCTGTGATGTGATGTCATTGGTGAGCTTAACATTTTGAACACATGATCTGGTGATAAATTTTAAAATTTAGTTACTTACCTTAGGCATTTGAGAATTCACATGTTTGACCTAATCTAACACGAGCACATTAGCACACATTATGTGAGGTATGACATGTGATTTTAATGTGTATTTTTCCTTATCTTAACTGAAACTGGATGACTTGTTGGATGAACACTTGGGCATAAAGAAAAAAAAATGAAAAAAAAAATTACTACAACTTTCCGCTGATTAACTGGACCTCTTGCCTCAGTAAGCAGTGAGTGTTCACGTCAAAAGGTGGAATTTTGCTTGGTAGTATTAAGGCCGGTTTAATTTCGTAGCCTTTTTGACTCGAGTTAATAAGTCCTTAGGGGTGTCTTTACACCTAATTCCCTAAAACCATCTGGTTTGGGAGTCATTGACTCAACACTCGCTACATGGGTCAATTAGAAAGCTTAAGGGAACTAGACATAGCCGTGCCTTATAAAAAAAATAAATAATAAAAAAAAAAAAAAAACTATACCTTTTTCATTCATTTTGATGGGAAATTCGGTGAATCTTGAGACATTGAGACCTTAAGTTTGCTCATGAATGAATATCATGGTGATGTGTGCTCCTTAAATTTTTGGATACCATGAGTGATGAACTTATCTTTATGTTCTTTGTTTTTCATTTAGGTTTTTTTTTATTATTTTGTTTTGCTAAGGGACTAGCAAATTGTAAGTTTGGGGGTATTTGATGAGTGCCAAATATTGCATATTTTGGCCCTTTAATTTACATTTGTTATCTTAAGAATTTGTTACTTTGAGTTGTTTTCGTTGTTTTACAGGTTTACAAGCTTGGAAAGAAGTTTCACTAAATTGCCAGAATTGCTCGTGCAGATCAGTCATTTTTTAGGATTAAACTGTATTGATTTAGGAAGAACCAAAAGATGAGCCATATATTCTTGGAAAGATCCAGATGTCTATTTTCTGGGGAATTTTACGGATCAATAAAATGAATTTTCTAGAGAAAGTTATGGCAGTTTTAGTAGACAAAGGTCAGGCTGTGCATGATTTCAGCGTGACAGATCAGCCATTTTTGAGGATTTAACTGTATTGATTCAGGAAGAACCACGAGATGAGCCATATATGCTTGGAAAGATCCCGATGTCTATTTTCTGAAGAATTTTATGGATCAATAAAATGATTTTTCTAGAGAACGTTATGGTAGTTTTAGTAGACAAAGGTCAAAGAGAAAAAACTGGAATCTGCAGTATCCCACATCGGATTGGAAGCATATTGCACTTGTGATATTTCCCTATATAAGCCCTTCTTCACTTCATCTTTAATGTAAATATCCTGAGCCACTTTGGTGTTTACCGGTGGACGTCTGCTAGCATTCTGGTAGATCTCGAAGGCTTTGTCACCACAAGGGGAAGCGCCGCCCGTCAGCGAGTGGAATTTCTCCCATGTAAAGTTATTTATTTATTTCTTTTACATTTAGTTGTTTTAGTTTAAATGTTTAGCACTTTTATTATGAATTGTAGTTTCATAGTTATGAGTGGCTAGACTCTTCAGCTAAGGTTGAAGATGAAGCCTTGCCATTGTTTGGCGTAGTAGTTCAGATTTGCTTGTACAAATCTGACAAGTTTTAGTATAAATGTTCTGTCAATTATTTGAGTTAATCTTATAATTGATTGAGTTTAAATTGTCTGTTGGATATTCCTTGTGTTTCATCTGATGGATATATTGAATGCTTTCGATTAAATTGGATTTCCTTTGTGATTTGTTGAGAGCGGATACATTGGATACTTTTGGTTTAGTTGGGATATTCTTTGTTTTTTGTCTTATAGTTTGATTCATGGAATATTTTGATAGGCTATATTTTTAGAACATATATGCTTAACTTCAGTGGGGTGGATTTGGAAACCTTAGTGTTTTAATTATTAGTTTTTAAAAATCAATGTAATTTAATTTTAATTTCTTTTGCAAATTATCATCTGAAATTTGGAACTAGGTTAAGATAGAGTTAGTTTAGATTGAAAATATACTTTCACAACGCAATTCCCTATGGATTCGACCTTGCACTTGCACAACGCTATACTGCAAACGACTCGTACGCTTGCGAGTAATTTAAAACTCACAACATCTATTGAAGTATGTATTAGTCCTTTGATGCAAAATATTTTTGTTGAAGTTCCCACTAGAGATAGAGTGATAATCATAAATGTTTACAAGGGTTGTGTGATTTGTATCAGTGATAGAGAATCTGAAGCTGATTTATTATCTTTGAATATGGTTGATTGTTTTATAAAGAAGGTAGTGTTCAAGATATGGACATGAGAAGTTTAACTTTCAGGGAGAATATATGAGATACTCTCAAACTATCTTATTTTTCTCTGACTACTAGTAGATGGTTGAAAAAGGGTTATGAGGAGTATTTAACATATATAATGGATTCTAAAAAGGAAAATAGGGAGTTAGAAGAAATCTTAGTAATGACAGATTTTTTTTCTGATGTATTTGTTGATGAATTTTCTAGGTTGCCTCCTAGTAGGGAGATTAAATTCTCTATCGATGTGATACTAGGTTCATCACATATATCTAATAGCACCATATAGAATGACGCCAACTGAATTGAGAGAATTGAACGTACCATTTTAAGAATTTTTGGATAAACAATTTATCGGACCTAATGTATTTGGGGAGCCCCTGTGTTGTTCGTGAAGAAGGAAGATGGAATGATGAGATTGTGTATAAACTACAGATTTTTGAATAAGAACAAATATCTTTTATCTAGGATAAATGAATTGTTTAAGCAGTTGCAAGGAGTGAGAGTGTTTTCAAAGATAAACTTGAGATCAGGTTATCACCAGTTAAGGATAAAGGAGAGAGAAGGTGCCTAAGACTGCTTTTAGGACACGTTATAGTCATAAGTTTCTTGTGATGCTATTTGAGTGGACTAATGCTCTAGCAACATTCATGGACTTGATGAATAAAATGTTTAAACCATTTCTTGATAATCTTGCGGTTGTGTTCATTGATAACATCTTGGTGTATTCTAAGACTAAGGATGAGCATGTAAAATATTTAGAAATTGTGTTGGAGATTTTGAGGAGAGAGAGATTGTATGCTATAATTTCCTAAATTTGAAATTTGGCTGAAAGAAATGACCTTCTTAGAACATGTAATATCGGGAAATGGCATAACAGTTGATCCACTAAAGGTAGAGGCAATGTTAAGTTGGGAGAGACCAACTAATGTGAGTGAGATTAGAATCTTCTTGGGGTTAGATGGTTATTAAAGAAGATTCTTTCAAAAAAAATTTAGTATTGTAATATTTTTGACTAGATTGACCAGGAAAGAGATGAGATTTGCATGGTGTGGGAAGCGTGAGAAAAGTTTCCAAATTACTAAAAGAGAAATTGACTACAGCTCTAGTATTGGTGTTTCCTTCTGGTGATGAAGGATTTGTAGTATATAATGATGCATCCCATCAAGAGTTGAGATATGTGTTGATGCAACATGGGAAGATAATGGCATATGCTTCTATTCAATTGAAGAATAATGAGAGAAATTACCCTACCCATGAGTTAGAGTTGGCTACCATAGTATTTGCTTTAAAGATTTGGAAACATCGTCTGTATAGAGCCACTTGTGAGATATTCACTGATCATAAGAGTTGACATACTTACCTACCGAGAGAGAGTTGAATTTGAGACAGAGGCGGTGGATGGAGTTGATTAGTGACTATGATTATATAAATTCACTACCATCGAGGGCAAGCGAATGTGGTAACAGATGTATTGAGCAAAAAATCTACAAGAAGATTGATTGCTATTAAAAGTCATAACGTGTAATTGATGATAGATTAAGAGAGATAAGAATGAAGGTGAATATCAGTTGTTGTGAGTTTTAAATTACTCGCAAGCGCACAAGTCGTTTGCAGTATAGTGTTGTGCAAGTGCGAGGTCGAATCCACAGGGAATTGCGTTGTGAAAATATAAGTTTATCTAAACTAAGTCTATTTTAACCTAGTTCCAAATTTGTAATTATATGTTGCAAAATAAATAAAAGCTGAACTAAATTGATTTTAAAAACTAATAAAAAGACTAAGGTTTCTGAATCCACCCCGTCAAAGTTAAGCATATATCTCAATGTTCTAAAGATAGCCTATCAAAAAAATTCCATGAATCCAACTTAAGACAAAAAAACAAAGAATATCCCAATTAAACCAAAAGCATCCTATGTATCCACTCTTAACAAATCACAAAGGAAATCCAATTTAATCGAAAACAATTCGATGTATCCATCAGATGAAACACAAGAAATATCCAACAGAACAATTTAAACTCAATCAATCATAAGGTTTTACTCAAATAATTGATGGAACATTTATACTAAAAAATGTCAGATTTGTATAAGCAAATCTGAACTACTATGCCAAACAATGGCGAGGCTTCATCTTCAACCTTAGCTGAAGATTCTAGCCACTCATAACTATGAAACTACTATTCATAATAAAAGTGCTAAACATTAAACTAAAACAACTAAATAAAAATAAATAAATAACTTTACATGGGAGAAATTCCACGCGCTGATGGGCAGTACTTCCCCTCATGGTAGCAAGGCCTTTGGGATCCACCAGAATGCCAGCAGACATCCACCGGTTAACACCAAATGGCTCAGGAATTGCACACTTAATAATGAAGTGGAGTGGGTCTTATATAGGCAAATACCACGAGTGCAATGTGTTTCCAATCCGATGTGGGATGTGGGATATAGAAATGTGTTTCCAACCGATGTGGGATGTGGGATTTAAGTCTTCATATGCCCTTCAAAACTTCTGTTCATGCTGAAATCCCGCACGGCCCGCACAGCCTGACCTTTGTCTACTAAGACGGCCATAACTTTCTGTAGAAAAATAATTTTTATGAGCCGTAAAATTCTCCAAAAAAATAGACTTCTGGATCTTTCTAAGCATATATGGTTCATATCCTGGTTCTTCTTGAATCAATATAGTTTAATTTTCAAAGATGATTGATCTGTACGGGCAATTCTGGCAATTTTAGTGAAACTCCTTTCCCAGTGCTTGTAAACCTGAAAAACAATAAAAAAAAACTCAAAGTAACAAATTTCTAAGCTAACAAATGTAAATTAAGTGGCCAAAATATGCAATATTTTTCACTCATCAAATACTCCCAAACTTACATTTTGCTAGTCCCTTAGCAAAACAAAATAAAAAAACTAAATGAACAACAAAGATTATAAAGATAAGTTCAGTATTCATGGTATCCAAAAATTTAAGGAGCATTCAAAATCATGAGATTCATTCATGAGCAAGCTTAAATAAGTCAAACCCATCTTCACAATGAATAATAATTTAAAAATTAATTACTTACAAGAGGCATGGTAAGACATCACAAGCTTGAATCAGTGTAAAGTGAATTAGCATATACAGATGAGATTTCCAAATAACTTCAATGTACAAGGTATTCAAATCTCAAGATCCATAGAATTTCTCGTCGGAAAGAACAATGAAGGCATAGTTTTTTTTTTTTTTAACATAAGGCTCTGCTATGTTTAGTTCCCTTAAGCTTTCTAATTGACCCATGAAATGAGTGTTGAGTCAATGACTCCCAAACCAGATGGTTTTAGGGCATTAGGTGTAAAGACACCCCTAAGGACTTACTAACTCGAGTAAAAAAGGCTACGAAATTAAACCGGCCTTAATACTACCAAGCAAAATTTCACCTTTTGACTTGAACACTCACTGTTTACTGAGACAAGAGGTCCAGTTACTTAGCAAAAAGTTTCGCAATGATCATTATGAATAAAATTCTCACCTTTTGACGTGAACACTCACTGCTTACTGAGGCAAGAGGTCCAGTTACTCAGTGGAAAGTTTATTGATGATGATCATTATAAATATTAGTAGTATTAGTTGTTTTTATTTTATTTTATTTTATATATATGCCCAATTGTTTATCCAACAAGTCATCCAGTTTCAGTTAAGACAAGGAAACGTATACATTCAACTTACTTGTCATACCTCACACAAATATGTGCTGATGTGCTCGTGTTAGATTAGATCAAACATGTGAATTCTTGAAAATGCCAAACGTAAGTAACTAAAGTTTAAACTTTATCATCAGATCATGTGTTCAAAGTTTTAAACTCACCAATGAAATCACATCACAATTTTTCATAACAACCAAAATTTTTAGACGAACATGAACATGCATTTATCTTTATGACAAAAAGATAACAAATTAGGACAAAGTGTGTGATGTCTCCCATACCCCCAAACTTAAATTACACATTGACCCCAATGTGTGACTAATATGGAAATAGCTGACCTGAGATATGGAGAACTATCTGGACTGGTATGGCTCATAGCATACCCCCAAACTTGAACTGAAGTACGCATTGTCCTTGAAAAATAAAAAAAAATAAAAAACTGGAAAACAAAAAATACTAGAAACAAACATTAATCATAAAAATGCGAAATAATAAATAAACAGAAAAGATAAGCTGTGGGGTGCCTCCCATGAGCGCTAAGTTTAACGTCTTCAGCCAGACCCAACATTAGTAAACATGCCCAACTAAGCGCTCCACCATCTGATCAATAAATAGGAATGAAAAATGATCAGGCCTAGTAGCAGCATTCAACTTACGGTAGTCAATACTCACTCTCTCTCCTGACTGAACACGAGTTGGCACCAACTCGTCGTCCTCATTCTTCACTACCATTAATTCAGCATGTTTGGGCACAACTTGAATCAGGCTCACCCACTTGCTATCAGAGATGGGATAAATGATCCCTGCCTCTAACAGCTTAATATCTTCTGCCCTCACAACCTCTTGCATAACAGGGTTGAGCCTTCTTTGTGGCTCCCTCGATGGCTTGGCATTCTCCTCCAACTGTATCGTGTGTATTACCAACGAGGGGTTGATTCCCTTGACATCCTCAATAGTCCAGCTTATAGCTTCCTTATGCTCTCTTAAGATGTCCAAAAATTTCTCCTCTGGAGCATCACCCAAATCTAAAGCTATAATTATAGGCAAAGAATCTGCTGAACTTAGGAACTTATACTTAAGATTGTCCGGTAAAGGCTTAATTTCCTTCTTGGGGGGTTCAGGTGTTGTAATTTCCTCCATCTCATTGCTTTCTTGAGGATCAGACTCTAAAATGACATCCACTTCCCTGAGTAACTTATCTAAGCCCAAGTCCTCTCCAGAGTGAGAAAAGCATGCCTCCAGGGGGTCCTCAATGCGGGATTCATCCATAGTCTCCTCTGTCTTACTACTCTCCCGAGGAGCAGACTCCAAGATAGTAATTGCTTACTCAAGTAACTTATCTAAGTCTAAATCCTCTCCAAACTGAGCAAAGCCTACCTCCATAATGTCCTCAGACTTCCTTTCTTTCTTGGGCGCTTGTAGTCTCTCAGGGTAAGGCGTTTTAGGTAAAAACGACCTAGAGAGATCCTTAATAATAAGTGTGGCTGTAGATGGCTCAGTATCTCTCTTTTCCTTGTTGCCACTTTCTTGCCCTTGTTGCATAGCAGTGTTCTCCTCCACTTGATTGTCCACTTGTCTCCCAGACAAGTATGGGATAGTTGATTGCACTTGTTCCTGCCAATGCATAGGAGTTGATGAATTTCCCACTGCAAACTGTTCCTTTGGGTTAGGCTCAGGTTGACTAGGGAACTCTCATTCCTCTCCTTCACCCACGTAACTTGCGATTTGATCAATTTGACTCTCTAGCTTGGCAATCGCTTGGGTGTTTTCTATTGTTGCACTCATCACTTCGCTCATGGATTGGCTAGTCATTTTCATGTACTCCTTAAGGGTGTCCTCAAGTGACAGTGAAACTGGCGCTGGTGTTTGAATGGGAGCTTGGTAAGCAGGTAATGGTGCTGGATAGGCTAAGTGACTATAACTTGGAACTAGCATAGAAAATTCGAGTGGGTATTGATTGTGAGCATGATAAGGGGCTCTTCCCTGATTCCTCAGTTGGTTCTGCGTCCATGAAAAATTAGAGTGGTCCCACCACCCTGGATTGTATGTTTCGGAGTAAGATCCATTTGATTGCCAACAACAGTCATTGAAAGCATTCATTTGTTCCATGGGATACTCGGCAAAAACCGGCATTGATGGACAATGCTGTGCTAAATGCATAGGACTAGCACAGATGGAACAGCTATCAACATTGAATGTGTTGGCAGCATTGATGGACGGGCCGGTCATTTTCATGTACTCCTTAATGGTGTCCTCTAAAGACTGTGAAACCGGCGCTGGATTCATCCACATTTATTTTTTCTCTTTTTTTTATATAAAAAAATGATAACTAACTAGTAGAAAAATAATATCAATTCAGACAAAAAAATTTCACAAACAGAACAATTCCCCGGCAATGGTGCCAAAAACTTGTTGTGAGTTTTAAATTACTCGCAAGCGCACGAGTCGTTTGCAGTATAGCGTTGTGCAAGTGCAAGTTCGAATCCATAGGGAATTGCGTTGTGAAAATATAAGTTTATCTAAACTAAGTCTATTTTAACCTAGTTCCAAATTTGTAATTATATGTTGCAAAATAAATAAAAGCTGAACTAAATTGATTTTAAAAACTAATAAAAAGACTAAGGTTTCTGAATCCACCCCGCCAAAGTTAAGCATATATCTCAATGTTCTAAAGATAGCCTATCAAAAAAATTCAATGAATCCAAATTAAGACAAAAAAACAAAGAATATCCCAATTAAACCAAAAGCATCCTATGTATCCGCTCTTAACAAATCACAAAGGAAATCCAATTTAATCGAAAACAATTCGATGTATCCATCAGATGAAACACAAGGAATATCCAACATAACAATTTAAACTCAATCAATCATAAGATTTTACTCAAATAATTAACGGAATATTTATACTAAAAAATATTAGATTTGTACAAGCAAATCTGAACTACTATGCCAAACAACGGCGAGGCTTCATCTTCAACCTTAGCTGAAGATTCTAGCCACTCATAACTATGAAACTACTATTCATAATAGAAGTGCTAAATATTAAACTAAAACAACTAAATAAAAATAAATAAATAACTTTACATGGGAGAAATTCCACTCACTGATGGGCGGCGCTTCCCCTCGTGGTAGCTAGGCCTTCGGGATCCACCAGAATGCCAGGAGACATCCACCGGTTAACTCCAAATGGCTCAAGAATTGCACACTGAATGATGAAGTGGAGTGGGTCTTATATAGGCAAATACCACGAGGGTAATATGTTTCCAATCCGATGTGGGATGCGGAATATAGAAATGAGTTTCCAACCGATGTGGGATATGGGATTTAAGTCTTCACATGCCCTTCAAAACTTTTGTTCACGCTGAAATCCCGCACAGCCCACACAGCCTGACCTTTGTCTACTAAAACAGCCATAACTCTCTGTAGAAAAATCATTTTTATGAGCCATAAAATTATCTAGAAAATAGACTTCTGGATCTTTCTAAGCATATATGGCTCATATCCTGGTTCTTCTTGAATCAATACAGTTTAATTTTCAAAGATGATTGATCTGTACGGGTAATTCTGGCAATTTTAGTGAAACTCCTTTCCTAGTGCTTGTAAACCTGAAAAACAATGAAAACAACTCAAAGTAACAAATTCCTAAGCTAACAAATGTAAATTAAGTGGCCAAAATATGCAATATTTTTCACTCATCATCAGTGATAGAGGATCATTGTTAACAAATATGGTTGTACAGTCATCCATAGTAAAATGCTTATTAGAGATGCAATGTAGAGATAAAGATATAGAGAAGAGTAAGCAGGAAGTGCTTACTAGAAAGCGATATGAGTTCAAAATTTGAACTAAGGGTATTTTGGTATTGGAACATAGGAGTTGTGTTTCTAATAATATGGAGTTCGGAAATGAGATAATGAGAAAGGCACATGATGATGTAGATTCGATGCAACCAAGTAACAATAAGATGTATAGAGGATTGAGACAGAATTTCTTGTGGTCAGGATTGAAGAGGGATATAGTTGAGATTGTGAGGTTGTATGGAGCACCATTAAGCATAGTGTTAAATAGAGATGCTAAATTTACATCTTGGTTTTGGAGAGGCTTTCAAAAAGCCACGGGTTCACAGTTGCAATTTAATATAATTTTTCATGCTCAAACAGAAAGGATTATTAGAGTACTAAAAGATATCTTATGGGCAAATGTGATGAGTTTCTCAGTAAGTTGGGACGCTTATATGCCATCGATTGAAATTGCTTATAATAATTAGTATCAAACTAGTATTAGGAGGGTACCGATTGAGACATTGTATGATATGAGGTGTAGAACTCCTATATGTTGGGAAAAAATGGGAGAGAGAATTATATCTGGTCCATCAATTATTGAATTAACAACTGAGAGGATCACATTTGTTAAAGATAACCGTAAAGCAGCACAGAGTATACCGAATAGCTATGTTGATAATAAAAGAAGACCTCTAGAGTTTCAAGTAGATGATTGGGTGTATTGAAAAATATCTCAATGAAAAGGTATATTGAGATTTAAACATGAAAGGAAAGCTAAATCTGAGGTATGTGGGACCCAATGAGGTCGTTAAGAAAGTTGGGCTAGTTGTAAGTAGCATAGATTTTCCTCCAGGATTAAAACATTTATATAATTTATTTCATGTTTCACTTTTAAGAAAGTGTTTACATGATGAATATTAAAATATTTCGAGCTAAGCTATATAAATTCAAAAAGATTGGGCTTATATACAAGTACTAATGAGAATTTTAGACAAAAAGAACAAGTCTTGTGTAATAAAATAATTCAATTAGTTCAAGTTCTGTGGCAGAAGAAAGATGTTGAAGAGATTACGTGAGAGCGTGAAACAACTATGAAGAAATATTATTCATAAGTGTTTCTTGAGTTAGGTAAGGAAATTTCGGGGATGAAATTTTTATAAGGTGGGTAGAATTGTAATACCCGTATTCGTAAAGTAAGGGTAAAGAAATAATTTAATAAATATGATATGAAATTAGATTAAATTAATATATATATATATATATATATATATATATATATATATATATATATACGTGAAGGATTTAGTATTGAATAAAATAATTATTTTGAAGGAAAAAAAACTGGACGCGTGGGGGCATAGTTACAAAGAAAATAAAAAACAAACAAAAAAAATCTGGACACGTCCAGCATGGAGAAGAAGAAAAAACAAAGAGAAAAGAAAAGAGAAAAAAAGTTTTGTTTTTTTAAAAAAAACTTAAAGTGTGACAACACCTGGAGTCCAGGTGTTGTCAAAATATTTTCAAACCTTTGCATGCATTATAAATGTAAATTTTGGTGGCATGTGGTGTGCGGTTTGGTGTATATATATAGTTTCAGTTTATTTATTACTTCTCAAATCCTGTTTGATTTTCTTTCTTCTACAATTCAAACTACTCTATTTCTCTAAACACTTTGGGACCGAAAGAAAGGTTGAAATAGTAAAATTTTGAAGGGGTTTATGGGAGAATGTTATAGAGAGTCACAGGAAGCTTTAAGAAAAACAAAAGGTAATAACGTGAAGTTTATTTTTGAAATTTAGCATACATGAAATTTCTCGAAATTCAAAGTGGGAATTTTCGAAGGATGCGAATTATGAAGGAAATGAAGAATAAATTAGAAATTTTAATATAAATATTATATCAGTTGTTGACGATCAGCAACCGGGGGAAAATTGCTAAGAGGAGAAGAAAAAGCAAGGAGATGATCCACGGGTAGCTCTAAGTGCTACGTGGTGAGTTAGCTTTACTCTAAGTAATCAAGATAAATATGAAATATTTAGTGATAATATTAGAATAAATTATTAACTTATGCTTTGGTGATAGATGAAAGCTGGTTGATAGGTGTAATAGGAATAGTGGATGTGTAGAGAATTATTTTATGAGAAATAATATTATTGGAATAATGAGTCGATTTAATAATAAAAGCGATAAGTGAAATTCTTGATGAGCTATGGTTGATGATTTGATATGATTTATGAGGAGATGAAATTTAGTGGATCTCGAAAAGCTATGAATGATGATTTGATATGATTTATGAGGAGAGGAATTTAGTGAAATTTTTCATATAATAATTTGAGAATAATCAGGATAGCTAATTTAAATATTTGAATTCATGTTTGCTTTTATATTATTGTTCATATGCATATGCATATGCATGAAATAAAAGAACCTGGAGGGGGCCAGTCTAATTGAAAAACCGTGACAACCGGTATATGTTGGAAATAAATGAAAACTGTGACAGTCGGTATATGCTAGAAATAAAATAACCGGGAGGGGGCCGGTCTAAGATAAAAACATGTCGACATGTAGGAAGATGTTCCCTAATAATAATTCATGCATTACATCTGTTTTAAATATTGATTGTATTACTGTAATGCTGAAGTGTTGTTTGTTATTGTAAATTTATTTATAGATGAATGAGTCTCACAGAGAGACAGTTATGGTGAGAAAGAAACATATAAGTATGATATGATAAGAACCATCTAAATGGTAGACTTTATGTTGTGAACCTCATAACGAGGTAATTATGAGATAATTAATGGTTTTAAGGTAAAAAATATATATAAGAAGAAGAGATTGATAAAGAATGAGACTTATGATATGTGTAGTGATTAGAATGCTATTGTCAAATTTTATGAGATATAAATGATTAAATATTAAAAGACAATTTTTACAAATTGAATACTTCTAGTAAATTTAATTCACTAAGCTTATGAAGCTCATCCCTCATTGTACAATGATTTGTGGTAGCAGGCAGGACAAATAGTTTGGTGAGTTGAGGTTTAGACTAAATCATTATCTGTAAGCCACGTACGTGTCCACATCCTCAGACTAGTGAGAAAATAAAACAAAAAATTATTTTTAAATATTCATGCATTTTACATTGTATATAATGTTTAAGTCATGATCAGAGTGATGTATCTCCCCTGTTGAGGGTTGAGGATTGATGTAAAAAAAAAAAATTGTTGGTTTTTTTTTTATTGTTGCATATATGTGTCGTGCTGGGATTTTCAAAATGTGACAACACCGTCTCGGGGGTGGCAACATGGGATTGGTCATTATAGTCACCTTTACTTCATTTAAGTTAAAAAGAGAAGCTTTAGAATGGTGGGAGGATGTTGTTCCTAGGGTAAGTGTATATGTTGATAAACCTTTAACTTGGAATAAGTTTAAGGAGGCTTGTTCTTTTATAAATATTGCTCATATACTTTCATAGCCCAACAGAAGAGAGATTTCATTTATTTGAGGTAAAAATGTGTTGACTGTGGCTCAGTATGATAGCAGATTTGTGGTCTTGTCAATGGTTGTACCGAAAATAGTAGACCTAGAGGAGAAGAAGTATAAAAGGTTCAAAGATGAACTATGTTTTAAGATTTGATTGAAATTATCTTACATGAGGTATATGAATTATGTCGGGTTAGTGGATATAACACTTCAGATTGGGAAAGATCTTATGGAGTTTAAGTGAAAGAGAAAGAATGGTTAAAGAGGCTTAGACATAAAGATTCTAGAGGTAGTGGTAGTATGAATGTACAAGGTGAGAGACCATCCCAGATGGAGCATTCCTTGCCATAAGGAACTGTAGTACAGAGTCAGAAGCAAACAGGATCTGTTGCTTTTGTAGCTCAAAGTTATATTGGTGGGACCCCTAGATTTGAGAGATAGGTTATAAGAACTGAAAGTTATGGTAAAGGTGGGAGTGTACTACGTAGAGTATGTGATAAAGTGATAAAAATACTATAATGTGTTATAGATGTAATCCGATAAGATATTTATCCCAGAATTGTTCTAATTTGAGATGCCTTGTATGTAGAAAAGGTGGACATATCAATGTTGGTTAATCCTGATGCAACCCATTCTTTTGCATCCAATGTATTTATAAATTTTATTGATGCATGTATTAGTCCTTTGATGCATAATAGTATTGTTGAAGTTCCCACTAAAGATAGAGTGATAATCATAAATGTTTACAAGGGTTGTGTGATTTGTATCAGCGATAGAGAATCTGAAGCTGATTTATTATCTTTGAATATAGTTGATTGTTTTAGAAAGAATGTAGTGTTCAAGATATGGACATGAAGAGTTTAACTTTCATAAAGAACATAAGATACTCTTAAACTATCTTATTTTTGCTCTGACTACGAGTAAATGGTCAAGGAAATGATGTGAGGGGTATTTGACATATGTGGTGGATTTTAGAAATGATAGTAGAAAATTTGAAGAAATCATAGTAGTGAAAGATTTTTTTTGATATAATTCTTGATGAGTTGTCTAGTTTAACTCCCAGTAGGGAGATTAAATTCTTTATTGATGTGATACTAGATTCATCATATATATCTATAGCACCCTACAGAGTGACACCCACTGAGTTAAGAGAGTTGAAAGTTCAAGAGTTGTTAGATGAACAATTTATTCAATTTAGTGTGTCGCTTTGGGGAGCCCTATGTTGTTTGTGAATAAAAAAGATGAAATGATGAGATTATATATAAACTACAGATAGTTGAATAAAATAACCATTAAGAACAAATATCCTTTACCCATGATAGATGATTTATTTGAGAAGTTGTATGGAGCAAGGGTATTTTCAAAAATAGATCTAAGATTAGGTTATCATTAATTGAGGATAGAGAAGGGAGACGTGCCTAAGACTACTTTTAGGACACGTTATGGTCATAAGTTTCTTATGATGTCATTTGGATTGACTAACGCTCTAGCAACATTCATGGACTTGATAATAAAATGTTTAAACCATTTCTTGATAATCTTGTGGTTGTGTTCATTGATAACATCTTGGTGTATTCTAAAACTAAGGAAGAGCATGTAAAACATTTAGAAATTGTGTTGGAGATTTTGATAAAAGAGAGATTGTATGCTATAATTTTCTAAATGTGAATTTTGGCTGAATAAGATAACTTTTTTGGGGCACGTAATATCTAGAAATGGCATAACAGTTGATCCACAAAAGGTATAGGCAACGTTAAGTTGGGAGAGACCAACTAATGTTAGTGAGATTAGAATCTTCTTGGGGTTAGCTAGTTATTATAGAAGATTATTTCAGAATTTTCTATTATTGTAGTAATATTGACTAGACTGGACAGGAAAGAGTTGAGATTTGTATGGTGTGGGAAGTGTGAGAAATTTTTCCAATTACTAAAGGAGAAATTGACTACAACTCCAGTATTGGTGCTACCTTCTGGTGATGAAAGATTTGTGGTGCATAGTGATGCATACCATAAATGGTTAGGATGTGTGTTAACGTAACGTGGCAAAGTTGTGGCCTATACTTCTAGGCAATTGAAGAATCATTATAGAAATTACACCAACCATAGCTTAGAGTTGGCTGCCATAGTGATTACTTTAAAGATTGGAGACATCATCTGTATGGAGCCACTTGTAAGATATTCATTGATCATAAGAGTTTGACATACTTACCTACCCAGATAAAGTTGAATTTGAGGCAAAGATGGTGGATGTAGTTGATTAGTGATTATGATTGTACAATTCACTATCATCTATAAAATGTGAAGGTGGTAGCTGATGCATTGAATAGAAAATCTACAAGAAGATTGATTGCTATTGAAAGTAATGATGTGTAATTGATGATAGATTAAGAGAGATAAGAATGAAGTTGAATATCAGTGATAGCGGATTATTGTTAACAAATATGGTTGTACAGTCATCCATAGAAAAATACTTGTTAAAGATCCAAGGTAGAGATGAAGAGATAGAAAAGATTAAGTATTGAGTGCTTACTAGAAAGCAATATGAGTTCAAAATTTGAAATGAGGGTATTTTGGTATTGGAACATAAGATTTGTGTTCCCAATAATACGGAGTTGAGAAAGAAGATATTGAGAGAGGTACATAATGATGTATAGAGGATTAAGAAAGAATTACTGGTGGTCAAGATTGATGAGGGATGTAGTTGAATATATTTCTAGATGTTTGGTTTGGTCGTAAGTGAAGTTAGAGAATAAACGTCTGGGAAGCTTAGTACGGCCTCTTCCTATGCTTGAATGACCATAGAAAAACATGTGAGTGTGGATTTTCCCATACTCATAAAGGTCACGATACAGTGTAAGTGATAGTAGATAGACTTTTCAAGTCATTCTAATTTCTTCCAATTAAAACTAATTGGAATCCTAAAAAGTTGGTTGAACTGTATGTAGCGGAGATTGTGAGGTGGTATGGAGTACTATTGAACATAGTGTCATTTAGAGATGTTATATTTACATCTTGGTTTTGGAGAGGCTTTCAAAAAGCCATGTGTACATAGTTGCAGTTTATTACAACTTTTCATCCTCAAACAGTTGAGCAGACAATAAGGATTATTAGAGTACTAGAAAATATGTTAAGGGCAAATATGATGAGTTTCTCAGTAAGTTGGGATGCTTACTTGCCATTGATGGAATCTGCTTATAACAATCAACATCAATTTAGTAATGGAATGGCACCGATTGAGACATTGTATGGTTGGAGGTGTAGAACTCCTATATGTTGGGAAGAAATGGGAGAGAGAAATATATTTGGTCCATAAATTATTGAGTTAACAACTAGGAGAATACCTCTGAAGTTTCAAATAGGTGGTTGGGTGTATTTAAAAATATCTCCCTGAAAATGTGTATTGATATTTAAACAGGAAAGGAAAGTTGAGTATGAGGTGTGTTGGACCCCATGAGGTTGTTGAGAAGGTTGGGCTAGTCGCGTATAGCTTAGAATTGCCTCCAATATTGAAGCAATTACACAATGTGTTTCATGTTTCACTTTCGAGAAAGTGTTTACATGATGAATCTCATAACATTTCGAGCCAAGCTATAGAAATTAAGGAAGGTTTGACTTTTATACAAGTACTGATGAGAGTCATAAAATGCATCTTAACAGTACTTATTTGTTAGCATTTTAGGGTTGATTGAGGTTTGAATTACACTTTTATACCTTAAATAACTCTAAAGTGATATTCTTGGATCATTGACTTATTTCGGTGCATTTTCAGGTACTTTGAGTTTAAAAGAGATGGAAAAGCTATCGTTGCTTGAAGCACTAAGATTCCATGCATATCGAGGTGAAGGAGTGGTTTCGGAACTGCTCCACGCTGCAGCACAGAAGGACTGAGTCGCGGCCTCCAACAACATTCAGAGGTTGCCACCACCAGTGTGCGTCGTGGCCTGGACCACGCAGGGCTGCGGTGCCCATAAGCTCACCTAACCAAAGACCAGACAGAGCCTTGGCGCGAGTAAGTGAGAGCCGAGGCGTGCACACGAATCCCTGTTTTCCTAATTAGGGTTTTAGTTTATTGTTTAGACCCAAATCACCCTTGGACCTTTGTATTATAAATAGATCACTTAGGTTTTGATAAAGATAATCATTAAGGTTGGAAAACTCAAGAAGGCTACCACACTCTCCATCAAAGTGTTCAAGCATAAACCCCATGGCCAACTAATCTCCAAGCAAGGCGAAGGGATGAATCCCTAGGTGTAGTTGTTCTTATTTTCCATTATTGGTTCAGCTGTTGTTTGGATTTATTGTCAAAACATTGTTATGATTTACTCTTTGATTTAATTAGAAGATTTTCTCTTAATCCGGTGATTGTATCTTTCCCCTTGATATAAGTCTAGTCATGCTCTTCTTATGTCAAGATTGTTGGATGTGATTGAGTCCGGTAGATTTATCTTTTAGGTTTGTCCAATATTGTGATATTGTCATTAAAATATATTGTCGTTTCTTGATAAATCTATAGGATAGGTCATGTGTGCTTAAATTGAAAGTAAAGAGTAATTCATATCAATTACATTAGGGTTTACATGTGCTTGATTAAATATTTGTTGATTGCCTGTTTTGGATGTGAAACTTGCAATCGAGATAAAAACAATTGAATCAAGATTGGAATAAGGCAATGAACCTAGGGAGGATTTTTGGAACCTTGTTGTTTCTCTATTATATTCTTTAATCTATTTACACAATTTTCTCATATTACTTCACTATCAAAACACAATTTTTCTCACTTGATTTTTATCGTTCGTGTTAAGGTTTACACTTTTCTTTGTAGTTCGCTTTTCCTCGTAGGATCGACACCTCACTTATACATAATAACCGCGTATTAGTTTGAGCATAATCAAATTTTGGCGCCGTTACCGGGGAGACGCGCTTAAGTACAAGGAAGATTGTCAACTTTGAGACAAGACAGTGATATTGTTCCTTTCTCTAAGTTTTGATTTTTTTATTTTTTTTATTATTCTGTTTTATTAATTTCCCCTTTAACTCATTTGGTGTATGCTTAGACTGAGAGATTCGTGAGGTAGATTCATTAAAGGACGCAAAATAGAGTTACCCTCTCCTTCCTCGTCCATTAGTGAAACCTCGCCTAGATCAAACCATAGTGTACACCCAAACGAGAACTTAGAGGATTTTGTTAACATAGCTGATAACCCTAATGAAAATGTTGCTAGGACACTTAAGGATTACTTACATCCTAGCCGAATAGCCACACCATCATGCATCATGTTTCCAACCAATACTCGCCATCAAGATTTTAAAACAGGGATGATACAATTACTCCCTACGTTTCATGGCTTGGAAAATGAAAACCCATATGTACACATTAGGGAGTTTGAGGAAGTAATTGCAACTTTTTATAGTTAAGATGCAACTGATGATATCGTGAGACTCAAGTTTTTTCCTTTTTCCTTGAAGGGTAAAGCTAAGAGTTAGCTATATTCGCTGAGGCCATGATCTATTGGGTCTGGAATGAGATGACCCAGGTCTTCTTTAATAAATACTTCCCTCAACATAAGACCAATGCTTTAAAAAGACAAATCTCCACCTTTGCACAAAAGGACAATGAGACTCTGTATCAGTCTTGGGAGAAATTTAAAGAGCTGTTAAGTATATGTCCTCACCATGGGTATGAGAATTGGTGCTTAGTGAGTTATTTTTATGAAGGACTTACATATAGAGAGCGCCAATTTGTAGAGATGATGTGCAATGGTGAATTTTTGCAAAAAGATCCTGATAAGGCCATAGAATACCTCAACGAGCTTGCTGAAAAAGCTCACATTTGGACTAGACCTAGTACTACTAAAAGCACCATTAGGTCACGACCTGTTGGAAACCCAAATGGTGGTGGAATATACCATCTTAGGGAAGAAGACAACCTAAAAGCTAAGGTCGAGATGCTCACTAGGGAGTTAGATGTATTAAAAACTAAAGGCTCAAAGCCAACACACATGGCTTATCAAGTTGAATCTTTGGAACCATGTTTTGTGTGTGGTGGGGTAGGCCATCCCGCTCAAGAGTGCCCCACATTTGTTGATATGAGAGGGATGTATGAAGAACAATGTAATGCCTTAGGCATATACAAGAAGCCTCTTGCACCCTTCTCTAACACCTATAATCTGGGATGGCGCAATCACCCCAACTTCAGCTGGAAGTCTGAGAACCAGCAGCTTGCACAACCCCCTAGATCATACCCTGCACCATATCATGCACCCTCATCCTCTAGGAGTTCTTTAGAAGACACTTTGCATGCATTTATTGAGGCACAGGGTAAGACAAACCAAAGGTGCGAAACATTAATTACACAGGTTGTTGAAGAGAATAAGGAAATAAGGAGCTAAGTGACCAAACTGATGGGCTCCTTGAGTGTGAATGAGCGAGGTAAGTTCCCTTCCCAAGCTCAGTCCACACCCCATGGTCAACACATGGCACAAGTAAATCTGAAAGATGTGAATGTCGTTGGGACAAGAAGTGGTAAGTCATTACACATCCCAACAACAAACAAATCAGAGGATGTGGAAAAGAGTCAAGGTAGTAGTGATACCGAGCTGCCAAAGGACCCTGAGCTTACCAAGAGCCCTGTTAAGGCACCATTCCCTCAAGCCTTAAAATCAAACAAGAAAAATCTAGACCTAAACAATGAAATCCTAGAGAACCTAAGGCAAGTAAAACTTAATCTTCCTCTTTTGCATGTGATTAAATAAGTTCTTACTTATGCAAAAGTTCTCAAGGATTTGTGTACCATTAAGAGGAAGCACCGTGTAAAGAAAACAGCATTCCTAATAGAGCAAGTTAGTGCTTTAATTGAGCAAAGGATTCCCCCCAAATACAAGGATCCTAGCAGTCCAACCATTGCATGTAGCATTGGAAATCATGAGGTTGGACAAGCATTGCTAGATTTAGGAGCTAGTGTAAATCTGATGCCACTTTCTGTTTATTTGTAGCTCGGTTTAGGAGAAATCAAACCAACCATTGTGGTATTGCAATTGGCTGACCGATCAGTCAAAGTACCCCGGGGTGTGGTAGAGGATGTTTTAATTCAAATTGATAAATTTTTTTATCCTGTTGATTTCCTAATCCTTGATGCTACTTCGGCTGTTGACACTAACTCTAAAATTATTTTGATTTTGTGTAGACCTTTCCTTGCAACTGCAAATGCTCTAATTAATTGTAGGAATGGGCTCATGAAGCTGTCCTTTGGAAACATGACCCTCGAGGTGAACATCTTCAATGTTGCAAAACAGCCCGAAGATGAGGACGAGAACCACCAGTTATACATGATCGAGTCACTCATCGATAATGGAGTTTCCATAGCTCATGATTTTGATCCTCTTAAGTATTTTCTTATTAATTCTGAGTTTGATTCAATTAATGATAAATCTGATATAATTGATATTTGTGTTGTTTTTTATAAATCTCAGGATTATGGCACTCGAGCATGGCAATCGAAGTTTGAGGAGTTGCCTGAGAGAAGCGAGAAACAAATCATCTCAAGTGTGGAAGCACTCAAAGTTGAATCGAAGCCACTACCTAAGGGTTTGAAGCATGTCTTCTCGGTCCAGGTGATACTTTTCCTGTTATTATCTCATCTGAATTGTTCGAGTCTCAAGGTGAGAAATTAATTCGGACCCTAAATGAACATAAATCAGCCTTAGGTTGGAGCATGGCTGATTTAAAAGGTATTAGTCCCCTAATCTATTCTCATAAGATAAATTTGGATGAAGGAACCAGTCCTCGTAGAGATCCTCAACATAGACTTAACCCCACTATGAAAGAAGTAGTGAAAAATGAAGTGTTGAAACTGTTAGATGCGGGTATTATATATCCCATAGCTGATAGTAAATGGGTAAGTCCTACATAAGTCGTTCCTAAAAAGTCCAGTGTCACTGTGGTAAAGAATGACCTAGGAGAGTTAGTCCCTAAAAAACTTGTGACTAGGTGGCAAATGTGCAGTGATTATAGAAAATTAAATGCTGCCACCCAAAAAGACCATTTCTCACTCCCTTTTATCGATCAAATTCTTGAGTGTGTAGCTGGTCATCCTTTTTATTGTTTTTTAGATGGTTATTCTGGTTATTATCAAATTGAAATTACATTAGAAGACCAGGATAAAACCACTTTCACTTGTCTTTTTGGCGCTTATGCTTTTCATAGAATGCCATTTGGATTGTGTAATGCACCTGCCACTTTTCAATGTTGCATGATGAGCATTTTTAGTGATATGATTGAAAATTGCATGGAAGTTTTTATGGATGACTTGACTATTTTTGGATCTTCATTTGATGTATGCTTATTGAATTTAAAGAGAGTATTAATTCGTTGTAAAGAAAAGGAATTAGTCTTAAATTGGGAAAAATACCATTTCATGGTACCTTCAGGTATTGTCTTAGGGCATATTGTTTCTTCTAAGGGGATAGAGGTTGATCAATCTAAGATTGAATTAAATTCTTAGTCATGCTAAGACAGTAAAGGATGTGAGATCCTTTCTTAGTCATGCTGGTTTTTATAGGAGGTTCGTATAAAACTTTTCCAACATATCTAGACCACTATATGCCCTCCTAGTTAAAGATGCCCCATTTGAGTGGACACAATCTTGTCAAGAGGCCTTTAAAATGCTGATTGGAAAGCTTACTTCAGCATCCATAATGCAGTCACCTTATTGGACTTTACCTTTTGAAATAATGTGTGATGTAAGTGACTTTGTTGTAGGTGCTGTTCTTAGACAGCGAAGGGAGGGGAAACCTTTTGTCGTTTACTATGCTAGTAATACTCTAAATAGTGCTCAAATGAATTACTCCACTACTGAAAAAGAATTGCTAGCTGTAGTATTTACTTTGGACAAATTTTGTGCTTATTTAATTGGTTCTCCTATTCTTATCTTCACAAATCATGCAGCCCTTAAGTACCTTCTTACAAAGAAGGATGCTAAGGCACGACTAATACGATGGATCCTACTCTTACAAGAACTTGACATCACCATCAAAGATAAGAAAGGAGTAGAGAATGTAGTGGCTGACCATCTCTCGAGGCTCACATTTGAGGACAACTTTGATGACATGCCAATCAAGGATGATTTTCCCGATGAGCAATTACTCTTTATTACTTCTCTACCATGGTTTGCTCATATCGTGAATTATTTGGCTACCGGTGAGATACCAACGGATTAGAGCGCTCAAGACAAGAGGAAGTTCTTGAATGAGGTATGTACTTTTTATTGGGATAACATTTGTCTTTTCAAGTACTGTCTTGACCAAATTTTAAGGCGTTGCATCCCTAATGAAGAGATTGCCAGCATCTTGGAATTTTGTCACTCCCAACCTTGTAGAGGCCACTTTTCAATGAAAAAAACCGCTGCAAAAATTTTGTAGTGTGGATTTTATTGGCCTACCTTGTTTAAAGATGTAAACATCTATTATCACTCATGTGAAAAGTGTCAGAAGTTAGGAGCTGTGTCTTGTTGTAATACGATGCCCTTAAATCCAATTTTAGTGATTGAAATCTTTGATTGTTGGGGCATTGATTTTATGGGACCATTTCCTCCTTCTTTCAAATATCAATATATCAATGTGGCAATAGATTATGTGTCAAAATAGGTAGAGGCAGCAGCTTATCGAAGCAATGATAACAAAATGGTAATTAAATTCCTCAAAGAAAATGTGTTATCTCGATTTGGTACACCACGTGCTATAATTAGTGATCGAGGTACACATTTGCAACCGTTCTTTTGAAGCTTTAATGAGAAAATATGGGGTGTTACATAAGATCTCTACTGCCTATCACCCTCAGACAAGTGGACAAGTAGAACTTGTAAATAAGGAAATTAAACAAATTCTAGAAAAAACGGTCAACCCGGATCGCAAGGATTGGTCTTTAAGACTAGTTGATGCGCTTTGGGCTTACCGTACAGCTTTCAAAACCACCTTAGGTATGTCACCTTATAGGCTTGTTTTTGGAAAGCCTTGCCACTTACCTATGGAGCTCAAGCATCGAGCTTATTGGGCCCTCAAGTCTTTCAATTTTGACATAGGACAAGCGGGTAAGCTTAAGGAAATTTCAGTTGAATGAGTTAAAAGAGTTAAGAAATGATGCTTATGAGAACTCTAGAATCTATAAGGCTAGAATGAAAGTGTTTCATGATAAAAATATTTTGAGGAAAACATTTAAGCCTAATGATCGGGTGTTCTTATATGATTTTAGACTCCACAAGCATCTAGGAAAACTTCGGTCGAGGTGGACCGGTCCTTTTGTAGTAAAGAATGTTTTTGCAAATGGGGCGGTAGAAATAAAGGATACTAGAGATGGTTGGATTTTTAAAG